>SZWC01000021.1:623282-643934 GCA_023375785.1 Penium margaritaceum | reverse complement strand
TGGTCAGAAACACAGTGGTCAGAAACACACTGGTCAGAAACACACTGTTCAGAAACACACTTGTCAGTAACACAGTGGTCAGAAACAAGGGTGTCAGCAACACAGTGGTCAGCAACACACTGGTCAGAAACACAGTGGTCAGAAACACACTGGTCAGAAACACACTGGTCAGAAGCCCACTGGTCAGAAAAACACTGGTCATAAACACACTGGCCAGAAACACACTGGCCAGAAACACACTGGTCAGAAACACAGTGGTCAGAAACACAATGGTCAGAAACACCGTGGTCAGAAACACAGTGGTCAGAAACACAGTCGTCTGAAACACAGTGGTCAGAAACACACTAGTCAGAAGTACAGTGCTCAGAAACACAGTGGTAAGAAACACACTGGTCAGAAACACAGTGGTCATAAACACACTGGTCAGAAGCTTACTGGTCAGACACACACTGGTCAGAAACACACTGGTCAGAAATACAGTGGTCCGAAACACAGTGGTCAGAAACACACTGGTCAGAAACACAGTGGTCAGAAACACAGTGGTCAGAAACACACTGGTCAGAAACACAGTGGCCAGAAGCACACTGGTCAGAAACACAGTGGTCAGAAACACAATTGTCATAAACACAGTGGTCAGAAACACAGTGGTCAGAAACACACTGGTCAGAAACACAGTGGCCAGAAGCACACTGGTCAGAAACACAGTGGTCAGAAACACAATTGTCATAAACACAGTGGTCTGAAACACACTGGTAAGAAACACACTGATCAGAAACACAGTGGTCTGAAATACAGTGCTCAGAAACACAGTGGTAAAAAACACACCGGTGAGAACCACAATGGTCAGAAACACACTAGTCAGAAACACACTGGTCAGAAACACACTGATCAGAAACACAGTGGTCAGAAACACACTGGTCAGAAACACACTGATCAGAAACACAGTGGTCAGAAACACGGTGGTCAGAAACACAGTGGTCAGAAACACAGTGGTCAGAAACACAGTGGTCAGAAACACAGTGGTCAGAAGCACCCTGGTCAAAAAACCACTGGTCAGAAACACACTGGCCAGAAACACACTGATCAGAAACACAGTGGTCAGAAAGACAGTGGTCACAAACTCAGTGGTCAAAAACACAGTGGTCAGAAACACAGTGGTCAGAAACACAGTTGTCAGAAACACACTGGTCAGAAACACAGTAGTCAGAAACACACTGGTCAGAACTACACTTGTCAGAAACACAGTGGTAAGAAACACCCTGGTCATAAGCACAGTGGTCAGAAACAAACTGGTCAGAAACGCAATGGTCACAAACACACTGGTCAGAAATACACTGGTCAGAAACACAGTGGTCGGACATACAATGGTCAGAAACACACTGGTCAGAAAAACAGTGGTCAGAAACACAGTGATCAGAAACGAACTGGTCAGAAAAACAGTGTTCAGAAGCACACTAGTCAGAAACACAGTGGTCGGAAACAGGGTGGTCAGAAACACACTGGTCAGAAACACAGTGGTCAGAAACACAGTGGTCAGAAACACACTGGTCACAAACCCAGTGGTCAGAAACATAGTGCTGAATAACACACTGGTCAGAAACACACTGGTCAGAAACACACTGGTCAGAAACACACTGGTCAGAAACACAGTGGTCAGAAAGACACTGGTCAGAAACACACTGGTCACAAACACAGTGGTCAGAAACACACTGGTCAGAAACACACTGGTCAGAAACACACTGGTCAGAAACACAGTGGTCAGAAAGACACTGGTCAGAAACACACTGGTCACAAACACAGTGGTCACGAACACACTGGTCAGAAACACACTGGACAGAAACACAATGGTCAGAAACACACTGGTCAGAAACATAGTTGTCAGAAACACAGTGGTCAGAAACACACTGGTCAGAAACACCCTGGTCAGAAACACAGGGGTCAGAAAGACACTGGTAAGAAAAAAACTGGTCAGAAACACAGTGGTCAGAAACACAGTGGTCATAAACTCACTGGTCAGAAAAACAGTGGTCAGAAACACAGTGGTCATGAACACAGTGGTCAGAAACACAGTCGTCAGAAACACGATCGTCAGAAACACACTGGTCAGAAACACAGTGGTCAGAATCACACTGGTCAAAAACGCAGTGGTCAGAAACACACTGGTCAGAAACACACTGGTCAGAAACACGGTGGTTGGAAACACAGTGGTCAGAAACACACTAGTCAGAAACACAGTGCTCAGAAACACAGTGGTCAGAAACACAGTGGTCAGAAACACACTGGTCAGAAACACAGTGGTCAGAAGCACACTGGTCAGAAACATAGTGGTCAGAAACACAGTGGTCAGAAACACAATGGTCAGAAACTCAGTGGTCAGAAACACAGTGGTCAGAAACACAGCGGTGAAAAACACATTGGTTTGAAACACACTGGTCAGAAACACACTGGTCAGAAACACACTGGTCAGAAACACAATGGTCAGAAACTCAGTGGTCAGAAAGACAATGGTCAGAAACACAGTGGTGACAAACACAATGGTTAGAAACACACTGGTCAGAAACACACTGGTCAAAAACAAACTGGTCAGAAACATTGTGGTCAGAAAAATACTGGTCAGAAACACACTGGTCGGAATCACAGTGGTCAGAAACACACTGGTCAGAAACACACTGGACAGAAACACAGTGGTCAGAAACACACTGGTCAGAAATACACTGGTCAGAAAAACTGTGGTCAGAAACACAATGGTCAGAAACACGGTTGTCAGAAACACAGTGGTCAGAAACACGCTGGTCAGAAACACAGTGGTCAGAAACACAGTGGTCAGACCCACATTGGTCAGAAACACAGTGGTCAGAAACACAGTGGTCAAAAACACAGTGATCAGAAACACAGTGGTCAGAAACACAGTGGTCAGCAACACAGTGGTCAGCAACACACTGGTCAGAAACACAGTGGTCAGAAACACCGTGGTCAGAAACACACTGGTCAGAAACACAGAAGTCAGAAACACAGTGGTCAGAAACACAGTGGTCAGCAACACAGTGGTCAGCAACACACTGGTCAGAAACACAGTGGTCAGAAACACCGTGGTCAGAAACACACTGGTCAGAAACACAGAAGTCAGAAACACAGTGGTCAGAAACACAGTGGTCAGCAACACAGTGGTCAGCAACACACTGGTCAGAAACACAGTGGTCAGAAACACCGTGGTCAGAAACACACTGGTCAGAAACACAGAAGTCAGAAACACAGTGGTCAGAAACACAGTGGTCAGCAACACAGTGGTCAGCAACACACTGGTCAGAAACACAGTGGTCAGAAACACCGTGGTCAGAAACACACTGGTCAGAAACACAGAAGTCAGAAACACAGTGGTCAGAAACACAGTGGTCAGCAACACAGTGGTCAGAAACACACTGGTCAGAAACACAGAAGTCAGAAACACAGTGGTCAGAAACACAGTGGTCAGAAACACAGTGGTCAGAAACACACTGGTCAGAAACACTGTGGTCAGCAACACCGTGGTCAGCAACACACTGGTCAGAAACACAGTGGTCAGAAACACACTGGTCAGAAACACAGTGGTCACAAGCACACGGGTCATAAAAACACTGGTTAGAAACACAGTGGCCAAAAACACACTGGTCAAAAACACAGTAGTCAGAAACACAGTGGTCAGAAACACAGTGGTCAGAAACACAGTCATCAGAAACACGGTCGTCAGAAAAACACTGGTCAGGAACACAGTGGTCAGAAACACAGTGGTCAAAAACTCAGTGATCAGAAACACAATGGTCAGAAACACAGTGGTCAGAAACAGAGTGGTCAGAAACATAGTGCTCAGAAACACACTGGTCAGAAACACACTGGTCAGAAACACAGTGGTCAGAAACACAGTGGTCAGAAACACAGTGGACAAGAACACAGTGGTCAGAAACACGCTGGTCAAAATCAGACTGATCAGAAACTCAGTGGTCAGAAACACACTGGTCAGAAAGACTGTGGTCAGACACACTGTGGTTAGAAACAAACTGGTCAGAAACACTGTGGTCAGAAACACACTCGTCAGAAACACACTGGTCAAAATTACACTCGTCCGAAACACAGTGGTCAGAAACACACTGGCCATACAGACACTGCTCAGAAACACACTGGTCTGAAACACACTGGTCAGAAACACAGTGGTCAGAAACACACTGGTCAGAAACACAGTGGTCAGAAACACAGTGGTCAGAAACACGGTGTTCATAAACACAGTGGTCAGAAACACACTTGTCAGAAACACAGTGGTCAGAAGCACACTGGTCAGAAATACACTGGTCAGAAACACAGTGGTAAGAAACACACTGGTCACAAACACAGTGGTCAGAAACACAATGGTCAGGAACGCAGTGGTCAGAAACACACTGGTCAGAAACACACTGGTCAGAAGCAAAGTGGTCGGAAACATAATGGTCAGAAACACAGTGTTCAGAAACACAGTGATCAGAAACAAAGTGGTCAGGACCACACTGGTCGGAAACACAGTGGTCAGAAACACAGTGGTCAAAAACACACTGGTCAGAAACACAGTGGTCAGAAACACAGTGGTCAGAAACACACTGGTCAGAAACAAACTGGTCAGAATCATTGTTGTCGGAAACACACTGATCAGATTCTCAATGGTCAGAAACAGAGTGGTCAGAAACAAAGTGGTGAGATTCAAAGTGGTCAGAAACACAGTGGTCAGAAACAAACTTGTCAGAAACACACTGGTCAGAACAACAGTGGTCAGAAACACAGTGGTCAGAAACACACTAGTCATAAAAACAGTGGACAGGAACACAGTGGTCAGAAACACACTGGTCAGAAACACAGTGCTCAGAAACACAGCGGTCAGAAACACAGTGGTCAGAAACACACTGGTCAGAAACACAGTGCTCAGAAACACAGCGGTCAGAAACACAGTGGTCAGAAATACCCCGGTCAGAAACAATGTGGTCAGAAACACGGTTGTCAGAAACACACTTGTAAGAAACACGGTGGTAAAAAAGACACTGGTCAGAAACACAGTGGTCAGAAACACAGTGGTCAGAAACACGGTTGTCAGAAACACAGTGGTCAGGAACACGCTGGTCAGAAACACAGTGGTCAGAAACACAGTGGTCAGACCCACATTGGTCAGAAACACAGTGGTCAGAAACACAGTGGTCAAAAACACAGTGACAAAAAACACAGTGGTCAGAAACACAGTGGTCAGAACGACAGTGTTCAGAAACACACTGGTCAGAAACACACGGGTCAGAAACACAGTGGTCAGAAACACACTGGTCGGAAACACAGTGGTCAGAAAGACAGTGTTCAGAAACACACTGGTCAGAAACACACGGGTCAGAAACACAGTGGTCAGAAACACACTGGTCGGAAACACAGTGGTCAGAAAGACAGTGGTTTGAAACATAGTGGTCAGAAACACAGTGGTCACAAACACACTGGTCACAAACACACTGGTCAGCTACACAGTGGTGAGAAACATTGTTGTCAGAAACACAGTGGTCAGGAACACAGTGGTCAGAAACACACTGGTCAGAAACACGCTGGTCAGAAACAAACGAGTCAGAAACACACTGGTCAGAAACATAGTGGTCAGAAGCGCAGTCGTCAGAAACACAGTGGTCAGAAACACATTGGTCAGAAACACAGTGGTAAAAAACAACGTGGTCAGAAACACAGTGGTCAGAAACACACTGGTCAGAAACACAGTGGTCAGAAACACACTGGTCAGAAACACAGAAGTCAGAAACACAGTGGTCAGAAACACAGTGGTCAGAAACACAGTGGTCAGAAACACACTGGTCAGAAACACAGTGGTCAGAAACACAGTGGTCAGAAACACACTGGTCAGAAACACTGTGGTCAGCAACACCGTGGTCAGCAACACACCGGTCAGAAACACAGTGGTCAGAAACACACTGGTCAGAAACACAGTGGTCAAAAGCACACGGGTCAGAAAAATACTGGTCAGAAACACCGTGGCCAGAAACACACTGGTCAGAAACACGGTGGTCAGAAACACAGTGGTCAGAAACACAGTGGTCAGAAACACAGTCGTCAGAAACATGGTTGTCAGAAAAACACTGGTCAGAAAAACCGTGGTCAGAAACACAGTGGTAAAAAACACAGTGATCAGAAACACACTGGTAAGAAACACAGTGGTCAAAAACAGAGTGGTCAGAAACATAGTGCTCAGAAACACACTGGTCAGAAACACAGTGGTCAGAAACACAGTGGTCAAAAACACAGTGGTCAGAAACACAGTGGTCAAGAACACAGTGGTAAGAAACACACTGGTCCGAATCCGACTGATCAAAAACTCAGTGGTCAGAAACACACTGGTCAGAAACACTGTGGTCAGACACACTGTGCTTAGAAACACACTGGTCAGAAACACAGTGGTCAGAAACACACTGGTCAGAAACACACTGGTCAAAAAAACACTCGTCGGAAACACAGTGGTCAGAAACACACTGGCCATAAAGACACTGCTCAGAAACACACTGGTCTGAAAGACACTGGTCACAAAACCAGTGGTCAGAAACACAGTGGTCAGAAACACACTGGTCAGAAACACACTGGTCAAAAAAACACTCGTCGGAAACACAGTGGTCAGAAACACACTGGCCATAAAGACACTGCTCAGAAACACACTGGTCTGAAAGACACTGGTCACAAAACCAGTGGTCAGAAACACAGTGGTCAGAAACACGGTTGTCAGAAACACAGTGGTCAGAAACACGCTGGTCAGAAACACAGTGGTCAGAAACACAGTGGTCAGACCCACATTGGTCAGAAACACAGTGGTCAGAAACACAGTGGTCAGAAACACAGGTGTCAGAAACACAGTGGTCAGAAACACACTGGTCGGAAACACAGTGGTCAGAAAGACAGTGGTTTGAAACATAGTGGTCAGAAACACAGTGGTCACAAACACATTGGTCACAAACACACTGGTCAGATACACAGTGGTGAGAAACATTGTGGTCAGAAACACAGTGGTCAGGAACACAGTGGTCAAAAACACAATGGTCAGAAACACACTGGTCAGAAACACAGTGACGAGAAACACACTGTTCAGAAGCACATTGGTCACAAACACACTGGTCAGAAACACGCTGGTCAGAAACAAACGAGTCAGAAACACACTGGTCAGAAACATAGTGGTCAGAAGCACAGTCGTCAGAAACACAGTGGTAAGAAACACACTGGTCAGAAACACAGTGGTAAAAAACAACGTGGTCAGAAACACAGTGGTCAGAAACATACTGGTCAGAAACACAGTGGTCAGAAACACACTGGTCAGAAACACAGAAGTCAGAAACACAGTGGTCAGAAACACAGTGGTCAGAAACACAGTGGTCAGAAACACACTGGTCAGAAACACTGTGGTCAGCAACACCGTGGTCAGCAACACACCGGTCAGAAACACAGTGGTCAGAAACACACTGGTCAGAAACACAGTGGCCAAAAACACACTGGTCAGAAACACGGTGGTCAGAAACACAGTGGTCAGAAACATAGTGGTCAGAAACACAGTCCTCAGAAACACGGTCGTCAGAAAAACACTGGTCAGAAACACAGTGGTTAGAAACACAGTGGTCAAAAACACAGTGATCAGAAACACACTGGTAAGAAACACAATGGTCAAAAACAGAGTGGTCAGAAACATAGTGCTCAGAAACACACTGGTCAGAAACACAGTGGTCACAAACACAGTGGTCAGAAACACAGTGGTCAGAAACACAGTGGTCAAGAACACAGTGGTCAGAAACACACTGGTCCGAGTCAGACTGATCAGAAACTCAGTGGTCAGAAACACACTGGTCAGAAACACTGTGGTCAGACGCACTGTGCTTAGAAACACACTGGTCAGAAACACGGTGGTCAGAAACACACTGGTCAGAAACCCAGTGGTCACAAACACAGTGGTCAGAAACACAGTGGTCAGCAACACCGTGGTCAGCAACACACCGGTCAGAAACACAGTGGTCAGAACGACAGTGTTCAGAAACACACTGGTCAGAAACCCAGTGGTCACAAACACAGTGGTCAGAAACACAGTGGTCAGCAACACCGTGGTCAGCAACACACCGGTCAGAAACACAGTGGTCAGAACGACAGTGTTCAGAAACACACTGGTCAGAAACCCAGTGGTCACAAACACAGTGGTCAGAAACACAGTGGTCAGCAACACCGTGGTCAGCAACACACCGGTCAGAAACACAGTGGTCAGAACGACAGTGTTCAGAAACACACTGGTCAGAAACCCAGTGGTCACAAACACAGTGGTCAGAAACACAGTGGTCAGCAACACCGTGGTCAGCAACACACCGGTCAGAAACACAGTGGTCAGAACGACAGTGTTCAGAAACACACTGGTCAGAAACCCAGTGGTCACAAACACAGTGGTCAGAAACACAGTGGTCAGCAACACCGTGGTCAGCAACACACCGGTCAGAAACACAGTGGTCAGAACGACAGTGTTCAGAAACACACTGGTCAGAAACCCAGTGGTCACAAACACAGTGGTCAGAAACACAGTGGTCAGCAACACCGTGGTCAGCAACACACCGGTCAGAAACACAGTGGTCAGAACGACAGTGTTCAGAAACACACTGGTCAGAAACCCAGTGGTCACAAACACAGTGGTCAGAAACACAGTGGTCAGCAACACCGTGGTCAGCAACACACCGGTCAGAAACACAGTGGTCAGAACGACAGTGTTCAGAAACACACTGGTCAGAAACCCAGTGGTCACAAACACAGTGGTCAGAAACACAGTGGTCAGCAACACCGTGGTCAGCAACACACCGGTCAGAAACACAGTGGTCAGAACGACAGTGTTCAGAAACACACTGGTCAGAAACCCAGTGGTCACAAACACAGTGGTCAGAAACACAGTGGTCAGCAACACCGTGGTCAGCAACACACCGGTCAGAAACACAGTGGTCAGAACGACAGTGTTCAGAAACACACTGGTCAGAAACCCAGTGGTCACAAACACAGTGGTCAGAAACACAGTGGTCAGCAACACACCGGTCAGAAACACAGTGGTCAGAAACATAATGGTCAGAACCACTCTGGTCAGAAACACAGTGGTCAGAAACACAGTGGTCAGAAACACACTGGTCTGAAACACAGTGGTCAGAAAAACAGTGGTCAGAAACATAAGTGGTCAGAAACACAATGTTCAGAAAGACTGTGCTCAGAAGCACAGTTCTCAGAAACACAGTCGTCAGAAACACACTGGTCAGAAACACAGTGGTCAGAAACACACTGGTCAGAAAGACACTGGTCAGAAACACAGTGGTCAGAAACACACTGATCAGAAACACAGTGGTCAGAAACACAGTGGTCAGAAACACACTGGTCAGAAACACAGTGGTCAGAAACACACTGGTCAGAAAGACACTGGTCAGAAACACAGTGGTCAGAAACACACTGATCAGAAACACAGTGGTCAGAAACACAGTGGCCAGATTTACAATTATCATAAACACAGTGGTCAGAGACATACTGGTCAGAAACACTCTGATCAGAAACACAGTGGTCAGAAACACAGAGGTCAGAAACACAGTGGTAAAAAACACACAGGTGAGAACCCCAATGGTTAGAAACACACTGGTCAGAAACACACTGGTCAGAAACACACTGTCCAGAAAAATAATGGTCAGACACACATTGGTTTGAAACACAGTGGTCAGAAACACAGTGGTCAGAAACACGGTGGTCAGGAACATAGTGGTCAGAAACATGGTGGTCAGAAACACAGCGGTCAGAAACACAGTGGTCAGAAACACACTGGTCAGAAACACAGTGTTCAGAAGCACACTGGTCAGAAAAACACTGGTCAGAAACACACTGGCCAGAAACACACTGGTCAGAAACACAGTGATCAGAAACACAGTGTAGAACACACTGGTCAGAAACACACTGTTCAGAAACACACTTGTCAATAACACAGTGGTCAGAAACAAGGTGGTCAGCAACACAGTGGTCAGCAACACACTGGTCAGAAACACAGTGGTCAGAAACACAATGGTCAGAAACACTGTGGTTAGAAACACAGTGGTCAGAAACACACTAGTCAGAAGTACACTGCTCAGAAACACAGTGGTAAGACCACACTGGTCAGAAACACAATGGTCACAAACACACACGTCAGAAACTTAGTGATCAGACACACACTGGTCAGAAACACACTGGTCAAGAAATACAGTGGTCCGAAACACAGTGGTCAGAAACACACCGGCCAGAAACACAGTGGTCAGAAACACACTGGTCAGAAACACAGTGGTCAGAAGCACACTGGTCAGAAACACAGTGGTCAGAAACACAATTGTCATAAACACAGTGGTCTGAAACACACTTGTCAGAAACACACTGATCAGAAACACAGTGGTCAGAAACACAGTGCTCAGAAACACAGTGGTAAAAAACACACCGGTGAGAACCACAATGGTCAGAAACACACTAGTCAGAAACACACTGGTCAGAAACACAGTGGTCAGAAACACACTGGTCGGAAACACAGTGGTCAGAAAGACAGTGGTTTGAAACATAGTGGTCAGAAACACAGTGGTCACAAACACACTGGTCACCAACACACTGGTCAGATACACAGCGGTGAGAAGCATTGTGGTCAGAAACACAGTGGTCAGGAACACAGTGGTCAAAAACACAATGGTCAGAAACACACTGGTCAGAAACACAGTGACGAGAAACACACTGTTCAGAAGCACATTGGTCACAAACACACTGGTCAGAAACACGCTGGTCAGAAACAAATGAGTCAGAAACACACTGGTCAGAAACATAGTGGTCAGAAGCACAGTCGACAGAAACACAGTGGTCAGAAACACACTGGTCAGAAACACAGTGGTGAAAAACAACGTGGTCAGAAACACAGTGGTCAGAAACATACTGGTCAGAAACACAGTGGTCAGAAACACACTGGTCAGAAACACAGAAGTCAGAAACACAGTGGTCAGAAACACAGTGGTCAGAAACACAGTGGTCAGAAACACAGTGGTCAGAAACACAGTGGTCAGAAACACAGTGGTCAGAAACACAGTGGTTAGAAACACAGTGGTCAGAAACACAGTCGTCAGAAACACAGTGGTCAGAAACACGGTGGTCAGAAACACAGTGGTCAGAACCACACTGGTCAGAAACACAGTGGTCGGAAACATAATGGTCAGAACCACTCTGGTCAGAAACACAGTGGTCAGAAGCACACTGGTCAGAAAAACACTGGTCAGAAACACAGTGGTCAGAAGCACACTGGTCAGAAAAACACTGGTCAGAAACACAGTGGTCAGAAGCACACTGGTCAGAAAAACACTGGTCAGAAACACAGTGGTCAGAAGCACACTGGTCAGAAAAACACTGGTCAGAAACACAGTGGTCAGAAGCACACTGGTCAGAAAAACACTGGTCAGAAACACAGTGGTCAGAAGCACACTGGTCAGAAAAACACTGGTCAGAAACACAGTGGTCAGAAGCACACTGGTCAGAAAAACACTGGTCAGAAACACAGTGGTCAGAAGCACACTGGTCAGAAAAACACTGGTCAGAAACACAGTGGTCAGAAGCACACTGGTCAGAAAAACACTGGTCAGAAACACAGTGGTCAGAAGCACACTGGTCAGAAAAACACTGGTCAGAAACACAGTGGTCAGAAGCACACTGGTCAGAAAAACACTGGTCAGAAACACAGTGGTCAGAAGCACACTGGTCAGAAAAACACTGGTCAGAAACACAGTGGTCAGAAGCACACTGGTCAGAAAAACACTGGTCAGAAACACAGTGGTCAGAAGCACACTGGTCAGAAAAACACTGGTCAGAAACACAGTGGTCAGAAGCACACTGGTCAGAAAAACACTGGTCAGAAACACAGTGGTCAGAAGCACACTGGTCAGAAAAACACTGGTCAGAAACACAGTGGTCAGAAGCACACTGGTCAGAAAAACACTGGTCAGAAACACAGTGGTCAGAAGCACACTGGTCAGAAAAACACTGGTCAGAAACACAGTGGTCAGAAGCACACTGGTCAGAAAAACACTGGTCAGAAACACAGTGGTCAGAAGCACACTGGTCAGAAAAACACTGGTCAGAAACACAGTGGTCAGAAGCACACTGGTCAGAAAAACACTGGTCAGAAACACAGTGGTCAGAAGCACACTGGTCAGAAAAACACTGGTCAGAAACACAGTGGTCAGAAGCACACTGGTCAGAAAAACACTGGTCAGAAACACAGTGGTCAGAAGCACACTGGTCAGAAAAACACTGGTCAGAAACACAGTGGTCAGAAGCACACTGGTCAGAAAAACACTGGTCAGAAACACAGTGGTCAGAAGCACACTGGTCAGAAAAACACTGGTCAGAAACACAGTGGTCAGAAGCACACTGGTCAGAAAAACACTGGTCAGAAACACAGTGGTCAGAAGCACACTGGTCAGAAAAACACTGGTCAGAAACACAGTGGTCAGAAGCACACTGGTCAGAAAAACACTGGTCAGAAACACAGTGGTCAGAAGCACACTGGTCAGAAAAACACTGGTCAGAAACACAGTGGTCAGAAGCACACTGGTCAGAAAAACACTGGTCAGAAACACAGTGGTCAGAAGCACACTGGTCAGAAAAACACTGGTCAGAAACACAGTGGTCAGAAGCACACTGGTCAGAAAAACACTGGTCAGAAACACAGTGGTCAGAAGCACACTGGTCAGAAAAACACTGGTCAGAAACACAGTGGTCAGAAACACACTGGTCAGAAACACGGTGGTCAGAAACACAGTGGTCAGAAACATAGTGGTCAGAAACACAGTCCTCAGAAACACGGTCGTCAGAAAAACACTGGTCAGAAACACAGTGGTCAGAAACACAGTGGTCAAAAACACAGTGATCAGAAACACACTGGTAAGAAACACAATGGTCAAAAACAGAGTGGTCAGAAACATAGTCCTGAGAAACACACTGGTCAGAAACACAGTGGTCAGAAACACAGTGGTCAGAAACACAGTGGTAAGAAACACAGTGGTCAAGAACACAGTGGTCAGAAACACACTGGTCCGAGTCAGACTGATCAGAAACTCAGTGGTCAGAAACACACTGGTCAGAAACACTGTGGTCAGACGCACTGTGCTTAGAAACACACTGGTCAGGAACACAGTGGTCAGAAACACACTGGTCAAAAAAACACTCGTCGGAAACACAGTGGTCAAAAACACACAGGCCATAAAGACACTGCTCAGAAACACACTGGTCTGAAATACACTGGTCAGAAACACAGTGGTCAGAAACACAATGGTCAGAAACACAGTGGTCAGAAACGCAGTGTTCAGAAACACAGTGGTCAGAAACACAGTGGTCAGAAACACAGTGGTCAGAAACACACTGGTCAGAAATACACTGGTCAGAAACACAGTGGTAAGAACCACACTGGTCAGAAACACAGTGGTCAGAAACACACTCGTCAGGAACGCAGTGGTCAGAAACACACTGATTAGAAACACACTGGTCTGAAACACAGTGGTCGGAAACATAATGGTCAGAACCACTCTGGTCAGAAACACAGTGGTCAGAAACACAGTGGTCAGAAACACACTGGTCTGAAACACAGTGGTCAGAAAAACAGTGGTCAGAAACATAAGTGGTCAGAAACACAGTGTTCAGAAAGACTGTACTCAGAAGCACAGTTCTCAGAAACACAGTCGTCAGAAATACACTGGTCAGAAACACAGTGGTCAGAAACACACTGGTCAGAAAGACACTGGTCAGAAACACAGTGGTCAGAAACACACTGATCAGAAACACAGTGGTCAGAAACACAGTGGCCAGATTTACAATTATTATAAACATAGTTGTCAGAGACATACTGGTCAGAAACACTCTGATCAGAAACACAGTGGTCAGAAACACAGAGGTCAGAAACACAGTGGTAAAAAACACACAGGTGAGAACCCCAATGGTTAGAAACACACTGGTCAGAAACACACTGGTCAGAAACACACTGTCCAGAAAAATAATGGTCAGACACACATTGGTCTGAAACACAGTGGTCAGAAACACAGTGGTCAGAAACACAGTGGTCAGGAACATAGTGGTCAGAAACATGGTGGTCAGAAACACAGCGGTCAGAAACACAGTGGTCAGAAACACACTGGTCAGAAACACAGTGTTCAGAAGCACACTGGTCAGAAAAACACTGGTCAGAAACACACTGGCCAGAAACACACTGGTCAGAAACACAGTGGTCAGAAACACAGTGTAGAACACACTGGTCAGAAACACACTGTTCAGAAACACACTTGTCAATAACACAGTGGTCAGAAACAAGGTGGTCAGCAACACAGTGGTCAGCAACACACTGGTCAGAAACACAGTGGTCAGAAACACAATGGTCAGAAACACTGTGGTTAGAAACACAGTGGTCAGAAACACACTAGTCAGAAGTACACTGCTCAGAAACACAGTGGTAAGACCACACTGGTCAGAAACACAGTGGTCACAAACACACTCGTCAGAAACTTAGTGGTCAGACACACACTGGTCAGAAACACACTGGTCAGAAATACAGTGGTCCGAAACACAGTGGTCAGAAACACACCGGTCAGAAACACAGTGGTCAGAAACACACTGGTCAGAAACACAGTGGCCAGAAGCACACTGGTCAGAAACACAGTGGTTAGAAACACAATTGTCATAAACACAGTGGTCTGAAACACACTTGTCAGAAACACACTGATCAGAAACACAGTGGTCAGAAACACAGTGCTCAGAAACACAGTGGTAAAAAACACACCGGTGAGAACCACAATGGTCAGAAACACACTAGTCAGAAACACACTGGTCAGAAACACACTGATCAGAAACACAGTGGTCAGAAACACGGTGGTCAGAAACACAGTGGTCAGAAACACAGTGGTTAGAAACACAGTGGTCAGAAACACAGTGGTCAGAAGCACACTGGTCAAAAAACCACTGGTCAGAAACACACTGGCCAGAAACACACTGGTCATAAACACAGTGGTCAGAAACACACTGGTCAGAAACACAGGGGTCAGAAGCACACTGGTCAGAAACACAGTGGTCGGAAACACGGTGGTCAGAAACACACTGGTCAGAAACGAAGTGGTCAGAAACACAGTGGTCAGAAACACACTGGTCAGAAACTCAGTGGTCAGAAACACAGTGCTGAATAACACACTGGTCAGAAACACACTGGTCAGAAACACACTGGTCAGAAACACACTGGTCAGAGACACACTGGTCAGAAACACAGTGGTCAGAAAGACACTGGTCAGAAACACACTGGTCAGAAACACAGTGGTCACGAACACACTGGTCAGAAACACACTGGACAGAAACACAATGGTCAGAAACACACTGGTCAGAAACACAGTTGTCAGAAACACAGTGGTCAGAAACACACTGGTCAGGAACACACTGGTCAGAAACACAGGGGTCAGAAAGACACTGGTCAGAGAAAAACTGGTCAGAAACACAGTGGTCAGAAACACAGTGGTCATAAACTCACTGGTCAGAAAAACAGTGATCAGAAACACATTGGTCATGAACACAGTGTTCAGAAACACAGTGGTCAGAAACACAGTTGTCAGAAACACAATCGTCAGAAACACACTGGTCAGAAACACAGTGGTCAGAAACACACTGGTCAAAAACGCAGTGGTCAGAAACACACTGGTCAGAAACACACTGGTCAGAAACACGGTGGTTGGAAACACAGTGGTCAGAAACACACTGGTCAGAAACACAGTGCTCAGAAACACAGTGGTCAGAAACACAGTGGTCAGAAACACAGTGGTCAGAAACATAGTGGTCAGAAGCACACTGGTCAAAAACATAGTGGTCAGAAACACAGTGGTCAGAAACACAGTGGTCAGATTTACAATTATCATAAACACAGTGGTCAGAAACATACTGGTCAGAAACACTCTGATCAGAAACACAGTGGTCAGAAACACAGAGGTCAGAAACACAGTGGTCAAAAACACACAGGTGAGAAACACAATGGTCAGAAACACACTGGTCAGAACTACACTGGTCAGAAACACAGTGGTTAGAAACACACTGGTCAGAAACACGGTGGTTGGAAACACAGTGGTCAGAAACACACTGGTCAGAACTACACTGGTCAGAAACACAGTGGTTAGAAACACACTGGTCAGAAACACGGTGGTTGGAAACACAGTGGTCAGAAACACACTGGTCAGAACTACACTGGTCAGAAACACAGTGGTTAGAAACACACTGGTCAGAAACACGGTGGTTGGAAACACAGTGGTCAGAAACACACTGGTCAGAACTACACTGGTCAGAAACACAGTGGTTAGAAACACACTGGTCAGAAACACGGTGGTTGGAAACACAGTGGTCAGAAACACACTGGTCAGAACTACACTGGTCAGAAACACAGTGGTTAGAAACACACTGGTCAGAAACACGGTGGTTGGAAACACAGTGGTCAGAAACACACTGGTCAGAACTACACTGGTCAGAAACACAGTGGTTAGAAACACACTGGTCAGAAACACGGTGGTTGGAAACACAGTGGTCAGAAACACACTGGTCAGAACTACACTGGTCAGAAACACAGTGGTTAGAAACACACTGGTCAGAAACACGGTGGTTGGAAACACAGTGGTCAGAAACACACTGGTCAGAACTACACTGGTCAGAAACACAGTGGTTAGAAACACACTGGTCAGAAACACGGTGGTTGGAAACACAGTGGTCAGAAACACACTGGTCAGAACTACACTGGTCAGAAACACAGTGGTTAGAAACACACTGGTCAGAAACACGGTGGTTGGAAACACAGTGGTCAGAAACACACTGGTCAGAACTACACTGGTCAGAAACACAGTGGTTAGAAACACACTGGTCAGAAACACGGTGGTTGGAAACACAGTGGTCAGAAACACACTGGTCAGAACTACACTGGTCAGAAACACAGTGGTTAGAAACACACTGGTCAGAAACACGGTGGTTGGAAACACAGTGGTCAGAAACACACTGGTCAGAACTACACTGGTCAGAAACACAGTGGTCAGAAACATACTGGTCAGAAACACAGTGGTCAGAAACACAGTGGTCAGAAACACACTGGTCACAAACTCAGTGGTCAGAAACACAGTGCTGAATAACACACTGGTCAGAAACACACCGGTCAGAAACACACTGGTCAGAAACACACTGGTCAGAAACACAGTGGTCAGAAAGACACTGGTCAGAAACACACTCGTCAGAAACACAGTGGTCACGAACACACTGGTCAGAAACACACTGGACAGAAACACAATGGTCAGAAACACACTGGTCAGAAACACAGTTGTCAGAAACACAGTGGTCAGAAACACACCGGTCAGAAACACCCTGGTCAGAAACACAGGGGTCAGAAAGACACTGGTCAGAAAAAAACTGGTTGGAAACACAGTGGTCAGAAACACAGTGGTCATAAACTCACTGGTCAGAAAAACAGTGGTCAGAAACACAGTGGTCATGAACACAGTGTTCAGAAACACAGTGGTCAGAAACACAGTTGTCAGAAACACGATCGTCAGAAACACACTGGTCAGAAGCACAGTGGTCAGAAACACACTGGTAAAAAACGCAGTGGTCAGAAACACACTGGTCAGAAACACACTGGTCAGAAACACGGTGGTTGGAAACACAGTGGTCAGAAACACACTGGTCAGAAACACAGTGCCTAGAAACACAGTGGTCACAAACACAGTGGTCAGAAACACACTGGTCAGAAACACAGTGGTCAGAAGGACACTGGTCAGAAACATATTGGTCAGAAACACAGTGGTCAGAAACACAATGGTCAGAAACTCAGTGGTCATAAACACAGTGGTCAGAAACACAGTGGTGAAAAACACACTGGTCAGAAACACACTGGTCAGAAACACACTGGTCAGAAACACAATGGTCAGAAACTTAGTGGTCAGAAAGACAATGGTCAGAAACACAGTGGTGACAAACACAATGGTTAGAAACACACTGGTCAGAAACACACTGGTCACAAACACACTGGTCAGAAACATCGTGGTCAGAAAGACACTGGTCAGAAACACACTGGTCGGAATCACATTGGTCAGAAACACACTGGTCTGAAACACACTGGACAGAAACACAGTGGTCAGAAACACACTGGTCAGAAATACCCTGGTCAGAAAAACTGTGGTCAGAAACACAGTGGTCAGAAACACAGTGGTCAGAAACACACTGGTCAGAAACACACTGGTCAGAAACACAGTCGTCAGAAACACACTGGTCAGAAACACAATAGAGGGAAACACACCAGTCAGAAACACACTGGTCAGAAACACAGTGATCAGAAACACACTGGTCAGACACACAGTGGTCAGAAACACAGTGGTCCGAAACACACTGGTCAAAAACAGAGTGGTAAGAAACACACTGGTCTGAAACACACTGATCGGAAACACACCGGTCAGAAACACAGTGGTCAGAAACACAGTGGTCAAAAACCAGTGTTGACCTAGGTACCTCGGACAACGGTACAAGGACGTCCACAACGGTTCACCGTTGTAGCTAGGGGGACCCACATCGATGTAACCCTGGGAAGGAGCCTTGAAAACCATGCAAACCAAAACTTTGGAGTGCAACACACTAGTCACATAAGGGGGACAGCTTCTACTCTAAGGATAGAAACGCCCAAAACACTCAGGTCACCTGTTCATTCATGTCTATTACAAACACACTGGTCAGAAACACACTGGTCAGAAACACAGTGGTCAAAAACACAGTGATCAGAAACACACTGGTCAGAAACACAGTGGTCAGAAACAGAGTGGTCAGAAACACAGTGCTCAGAAACACACTGGTCAGAAACACAATAGTCAGAAACACAGTGGTCAGAAACACAGTGGTCAGAAACACAGTGCTCAAGAACACAGTGGTCAAAAACACACTGGTCAGAATCACACTGATCAGAAACTCAGTGGTCAGAAACACACTGGTCAGAAACACTGTGGTCAGACACACAGTGGTTAGAAACATACTGGTCAGAACACAGTGGTCAGAAACACACAAGTCAGAAACACACTGGTCAAAAACACAGTCGTCCGAAACACAGTGGTCAGAAACACACTGGCCATAAAGACACTGCTCAGAAACACACTGGTCTGAAACGAACTGGTCAGAAACACAGTGGTCAGAAACACACTGGTCAGAAACACAGTGGTCATAAACACACTGGTCAGAAATACACTGGTCAGAAACACAGTGGTAAGAAACACACTGGTCAGAAACAAAGTGTACAGACACACACTGGTCAGAAACGCAGTGGTCAGAAACACACTGGTTATAAACACACTGGTCAGAAACAGAGTGGTCGGAAACATAATGGTCAGAAACACACTGGTCAGAAACACAGTGGTCAGAAACACAGTGGTCAGGACCAGACTGGTCAGAAACACAGTGGTCAGAAACACACTGGTCAGAAAAACAGTGGTCAAAAACACATTGGTCAGAAAGACAGAGGTCAGAAACACAGTGGTCATAAAGACACTGGTCAGAAATACACTGGTCAGTAACACAGTGGTCAGAAACACAGTGGTCAGAAACACAGTGGTCAGAAAAACAGTGGTCATAAACACAGCTGTCAGAAACACAGTCCTCAGAAACACACTGGTCAGAAACACAGTGGTAAGAAACACACCGGTCAGAAAGACACTGGTCAGAAACACATTGGTCAGAAACACACTGATCAGAAAGACAGTGGTCAGAAAGAAAGTGGTCAGAAACACAATTATCATAAACACAGTGGTCAGAAACACACTGGTCAGAAACACTCTGATCAGAAACACAGTGGTCAGAAACACAGAGGTCAGAAACAAAGTGGTCAAAGACACACAGGTGAGAAACACAATGGTCCGTAACACACTGGTCCGAAACACATTGGTCAGAAACACACCGATCAGAAACCCAGTGGTCAGAAACACAGTCGTCTGAAACACAGTGGTCAGAAACACAGTTCTCGGAAACACGGTGGTCAGAAACATAGTGGTCAGAAACATGGTGGTCAGAAACACAGTGGTCAGAAACACAGTGGTCAGGAACACAATGGTCAGAAACACAGTGGTCAGAAGCACACTGGTCTGAAAAACACTGGTCAGAAACACACTGGCCAGAAACGCACTGGTCAGAAAGACAGTGGTCAGAAACACACTGGTCAGAAACACACTGGTCAGAAACACACTGGTCAGAAACACACTTGTCAGTAACACAGTGGTCATGAACACAGCGGTCAGCAACACAGTGGTCAGCAACACACTGGTCAGAAACACAGTGGTCAGAAACACACTGGTCAGAAACACAGTGGTCAGAAGCACACGGGTCAGAAAAACACTGGTCAGAAACACACTGGCCAGAAACACACTGGTCAGAAACACAGTGGTCAGAAACACAGTGGTCAGAAACACCGTGGTCAGAAACACAGTGGTCAGAAACACAGTCGTCAGAAACACAGTGGTCAGAAACACACTGGTCAGAAATACACTGCTCAGAAACACAGTGGTAAGAAACACACTGGTCAGAAACACAGTGGTCAGAAACACA
>SZWC01000021.1:593544-607219 GCA_023375785.1 Penium margaritaceum | reverse complement strand
TGGTCAGAAACACAGTGGTCAGAAACACAGTGGCCAGAAACACAATTATCATAAACACAGTGGTCAGAAACACACTGGTCAGAAACACTCTGATCAGAAACACCGTGGTCAAAAACACAGAGGTCAGAAACACAGTGGTCAAAAACACACAGGTGAGAAACACAATGGTCAGAAACACACTAGTCAAAAACACATTGGTCAGAAACACACTGGTCAGAAACACAGTGGTCAGAAACACACTGGTCAGAAACACAATGGTCAGAAACTCAGTGGTCAGAAACACACTGGTCAGAAATACACTGGTCAGAAAACAGTGGTCAGAAACACAGTGGTCAGAAACACTGTGGTCAGAAACACAGTGGTCAGAAGCACAGTTGTCAGAAACACAGTCGTCAGAAACACACTGATCAGAAACACAGTGGTGGGAAACACACTGGTCAAAAACACAGTGTTCATAAACACACTGGTCAGACACACAGTGGTCAGAAACACAATGGTAAGAAACACACTGGTCAGAAACACAGTGGTCAGAAACACCGTGGTCACAAACACAGTGGTCAGAAACACAGTGGTCAGAAACATTGTGGTCAGAAACCTAGTGGTCAGAAACACAGTGGTCAGAAACACAGTTGTCAGAAACACACTGGTCAGAAACACACTGGTCAGAAACACACTTGTCAATAACACAGTGGTCAGAAACACAGTGGTCAACAACACAGTGGTCAGCAACACACAGGTCAGAAACACAGTGGTCAGGAACACACTGGTCAGAAACACAGTGGTCAGAAACACACTGGTCAGAAACACAGTGGTCAGAAACACACTGGTCATAAAACCACTGGTCACAAACACACTGGCCAGAAACATTCTGGTCAGAAACACAGTGGTCAGAAACACAGTCGTCAGAAACACACCGATCAGAAACACAGTGGTCAGAAACACACTGGTCAGAAACACTCTGATCAGAAACACCGTGGTCAAAAACACAGAGGTCAGAAACACAGTGGTCAAAAACACACAGGTGAGAAACACAATGGTCAGAAACACACTAGTCAGAAACACAGTGGTCAGAAACACACTGATCAGAAACACAGTGGTCCGAAACAGAGTGGTCTGAAACACAGTGGTCAGAAGCACAGTGGACAGAAACACAGTGGTCAGAAACACAGTGGTCAGAAACAGTGTGGTCAGAAACACAGTGGTCAGAAACACAGTCGTCAGAAACACACCGATCAGAAACACAGTGGTCAGAAACACACTGGTCAGAAACACTCTGATCAGAAACACCGTGGTCAAAAACACAGAGGTCAGAAACACAGTGGTCAAAAACACACAGGTGAGAAACACAATGGTCAGAAACACACTAGTCAGAAACACAGTGGTCAGAAACACACTGATCAGAAACACAGTGGTCCGAAACAGAGTGGTCTGAAACACAGTGGTCAGAAGCACAGTGGACAGAAACACAGTGGTCAGAAACACAGTGGTCAGAAACAGTGTGGTCAGAAACACAGTGGTCAGAAACACAGTCGTCAGAAACACACCGATCAGAAACACAGTGGTCAGAAACACACTGGTCAGAAACACTCTGATCAGAAACACCGTGGTCAAAAACACAGAGGTCAGAAACACAGTGGTCAAAAACACACAGGTGAGAAACACAATGGTCAGAAACACACTAGTCAGAAACACAGTGGTCAGAAACACACTGATCAGAAACACAGTGGTCCGAAACAGAGTGGTCTGAAACACAGTGGTCAGAAGCACAGTGGACAGAAACACAGTGGTCAGAAACACAGTGGTCAGAAACAGTGTGGTCAGAAACACAGTGGTCAGAAACACAGTCGTCAGAAACACACCGATCAGAAACACAGTGGTCAGAAACACACTGGTCAGAAACACTCTGATCAGAAACACCGTGGTCAAAAACACAGAGGTCAGAAACACAGTGGTCAAAAACACACAGGTGAGAAACACAATGGTCAGAAACACACTAGTCAGAAACACAGTGGTCAGAAACACACTGATCAGAAACACAGTGGTCCGAAACAGAGTGGTCTGAAACACAGTGGTCAGAAGCACAGTGGACAGAAACACAGTGGTCAGAAACACAGTGGTCAGAAACAGTGTGGTCAGAAACACAGTGGTCAGAAACACAGTCGTCAGAAACACACCGATCAGAAACACAGTGGTCAGAAACACACTGGTCAGAAACACTCTGATCAGAAACACCGTGGTCAAAAACACAGAGGTCAGAAACACAGTGGTCAAAAACACACAGGTGAGAAACACAATGGTCAGAAACACACTAGTCAAAAACACATTGGTCAGAAACACACTGATCAGAAACACAGTGGTCCGAAACAGAGTGGTCTGAAACACAGTGGTCAGAAGCACAGTGGACAGAAACACAGTGGTCAGAAACATAGTGGTCAGAAACATGGTGGTCAGAAACAGTGTGGTCAGAAACACAGTGGTCAGAAACACACTGGTCAGAAACACAGTGGTCAGAAGCACACTGGTCAGGAAAACACTGGTCAGAAACACACTGGCCAGAAACACACTGGTCAGAATCACAGTGGTCAGAAACACAGTGGTCAGAAACACAGTGGTCAGAAACACACTGGTCAGAACACACTTGTCAGTAACACAGTGGTCAGAAACACAGTGGTCAGCAACACAGTGGTCAGCAACACACTGGTCAGAAACACAGTGGTCACAAACACAATGGTCAGAAATACAGTGGTCAGAAGCACACTGGTCAGAAACACAGTGGCCAGAAACACACTGGTTAGAAACACAGTGGTCAGAAACACAGTGGTCAGAAACACCGTGGTCAGAAACACAGTGGTCAGAAACACAGTCGTCGGAAACACAGTGGTCAGAAACACACTGGTCAGTAACACACTGCTCAGAAACACAGTGGTCCGAAACACAGTGGTCAGAAACACACTGGTCAGAAACACAGTGGTCAGAAATACACTGGTCAGAAACACACTGGTCAGAAACACAGTAGTCCGAAACACAGTGGTCAGAAACACACTGGTAAAAAAGCACAGTGGTCAGAATACTAGTGGTCAGAAACACACTGGTCATAAAACCACTGGTCACAAACACACTGGCCAGAAACATTCTGGTCAGAAACACAGTGGTCAGAAACACAGTGGTCAAAAACACTGTGGTCAGAAACACACTGGTCAGAAACACAGTGGTCAGAAACACACTGGTCAGAAACACAATGGTCAGAAACTCAGTGGTCAGAAACACACTGGTCAGAAATATACTGGTCAGAAAACAGTGGTCAGAAACACAGTGGTCAGAAACACTGTGGTCAATAACACAGTGGTCAGAAGCACAGTTGTCAGAAACACAGTCGTCAGAAACACACCGATCAGAAACACAGTGGTGGGAAACACACTGGTCAAAAACACAGTGTTCATAAACACACTGGTCAGACACACAGTGGTCAGAAACACAATGGTAAGAAACACACTGGTCAGAAACACAGTGGTCAGAAACACCGTGGTCACAAACACAGTGGTCAGAAACACAGTGGTCAGAAACATAGTGGTCAGAAACATAGTGGTCAGAAACACAGTGGTCAGAAACACAGTTGTCAGAAACACACTGGTCAGAAACACACTGGTCAGAAACACACTTGTCAGTAACACAGTGGTCAGAAACACAGTGGTCAGCAACACAGTGGTCAGCAACACACTGGTCAGAAACACAGTGGTCAGGGACACACTGGTCAGAAACACAGTGGTCAGAAACACGGTGGTCAGAAACACACTGGTCAGAAACACAGTGGCCAGAAACACACTGGTTAGAAACACAGTGGTCAGCAACACAGTGGTCAGAAACACCGTGGTCAGAAACACAGTGGTCAGAAACACAGTAGTCAGAAACACAGTGGTCAGAAAGACACTGGTCAGAAACACACTGATCAGAAACACAGTGGTCAGAAACACAGTGGCCAGAAACACAATTATCATAAACACAGTGGTCAGAAACACACTGGTCAGAAACGCAGTGGTCAGAAACACACTGGTCAGAAACACACTGGTCAGTAACACAGTGGTCAGAAACACAGTGGTCAGCAACACAGTGGTCAGCAACACACTGGTCAGAAACACAGTGGTCAGGGACACACTGGTCAGAAACACAGTGGTCAGAAACACGGTGGTCAGAAACACACTGGTCAGAAACACAGTGGCCAGAAACACACTGGTTAGAAACACAGTGGTCAGCAACACAGTGGTCAGAAACACCGTGGTCAGAAACACAGTGGTCAGAAACACAGTAGTCAGAAACACAGTGGTCAGAAAGACACTGGTCAGAAACACACTGATCAGAAACACAGTGGTCAGAAACACAGTGGCCAGAAACACAATTATCATAAACACAGTGGTCAGAAACACACTGGTCAGAAACGCAGTGGTCAGAAACACACTGGTCAGAAACACACTGGTCAGTAACACAGTGGTCAGAAACACAGTGGTCAGCAACACAGTGGTCAGCAACACACTGGTCAGAAACACAGTGGTCAGGGACACACTGGTCAGAAACACAGTGGTCAGAAACACGGTGGTCAGAAACACACTGGTCAGAAACACAGTGGCCAGAAACACACTGGTTAGAAACACAGTGGTCAGCAACACAGTGGTCAGAAACACCGTGGTCAGAAACACAGTGGTCAGAAACACAGTAGTCAGAAACACAGTGGTCAGAAAGACACTGGTCAGAAACACACTGATCAGAAACACAGTGGTCAGAAACACAGTGGCCAGAAACACAATTATCATAAACACAGTGGTCAGAAACACACTGGTCAGAAACGCAGTGGTCAGAAACACACTGGTCAGAAACACACTGGTCAGTAACACAGTGGTCAGAAACACAGTGGTCAGCAACACAGTGGTCAGCAACACACTGGTCAGAAACACAGTGGTCAGGGACACACTGGTCAGAAACACAGTGGTCAGAAACACGGTGGTCAGAAACACACTGGTCAGAAACACAGTGGCCAGAAACACACTGGTTAGAAACACAGTGGTCAGCAACACAGTGGTCAGAAACACCGTGGTCAGAAACACAGTGGTCAGAAACACAGTAGTCAGAAACACAGTGGTCAGAAAGACACTGGTCAGAAACACACTGATCAGAAACACAGTGGTCAGAAACACAGTGGCCAGAAACACAATTATCATAAACACAGTGGTCAGAAACACACTGGTCAGAAACGCAGTGGTCAGAAACACACTGGTCAGAAACACACTGGTCAGTAACACAGTGGTCAGAAACACAGTGGTCAGAAACACAGTGGTCAGAAACACACTGGTCAGAAACACACTGGTCAGAAACACAGTAGTCCGAAACACAGTGGTCAGAAACACACTGGTAAAAAAGCACAGTGGTCAGAATACTAGTGGTCAGAAACACACTGGTCAAAAACACAGTGGCCAGAAGCACACTGGTCAGAAACACAGTGGTCAGAAACACAATTGTCATAAACACAGTGGTCAAAAAGACACTGGTCAGAAACACACTGATCAGAAACACAGTGGTCAGAAACACAGTGGTCAGAAACACAGTGGTCAAAAACACACTGGTGAGAACCACAATGGTCATAAACACACTAGTCAGAAACACACTGGTCAGAAACACACTAATCAGGAAGACAGTGGTCAGAAACACGGTGGTCAGAAGCACAGTGGTCAGAAACACAGTGGTCAGAAACACAGTGGTCAGAAACATAGTGGTCAGAAACATAATGGTCAGAAACACTGTGGTCACAAACACAGTTGTCATGAACACACTGGTCAGAAACACACTGGTCAGAAACACACTTGTCAGTAACACAGTGGTCAGAAACACAGTGGTCAGCAACACAGTGGTCAGCAACACACTGGTCAGAAACACAGTGGTCAGAAACACACTGGTCAGAAACACAGTGGTCAGAAGCACACTGGTCAGAAAACCATTGGTCCGAAACACATTGGCCAGAAACAAACTGGTCAGAACCACAGTGGTCAGAAATACAGTGGTCAAAAACACAGTGGTCAGAAACACAGTGGTCAGAAACACAGTCGTCAGAAACACAATTGTGAGAAACACAGTGGTCAGAAACACAGTGGTTAGCAACACAGTGGTCAGCAACACACTGGTCAGAAACACGGTGGTCAGAAACACACTGGTCAGAAACACAGTGGTCAGAAGCACACTGGTCAGAAAACCACTGGTCCGAAACAAACTGGCCAGAAACACACTGGTCAGAAACACAGTGGTCAGAAACACGGTGGTAAAAAACACAGTGGTCGGAAATACAGTGGTCAGAAACACAGTCGTCAGAAAGACAGTGGTCAGGAACACACTGTTCAGAAACACAGTGGTCATAAACTCACTGGTCAGAAATACACTTGTCAGAATTACAGTGGTAAGAAACACACTGGTCAGAAACACAGTGGTCAGAAACACACTGGTCAGGAACGCAGTTGTCACAAACACACTGGTGAGAAACACACTGGTCAGAAACACAGTGGTCGGAAACACAGTGGTCAGAAACACACTGGTCGGAAACACAGTGGTCAGAAACACTGTGGTCAGAAACACACTGGTCAGAAACACAGTGGTCAGAGGCACACTGGTCAGAAACACAGTGGTCAGAAACACGGTGGTCAGAAACACACTGGTCAGAAACACAGTGGTCAGAAAGACACTGGTCAGAAACACACTGGTCAGAAACTCAGTGGTCAGAAACACAGTGGTCAGAAACACAGTGGTGAATAACACACTGGTCAGAAACACACTGGTCAGAAACACACTGTTCAGAAACACACTGGTCAGAGACACGCAGGTCAGAAACACAACGGTCAGAAAGACACTGGTCAGAAACACACTGGTCAGAAACACAGTGGTCACAAACACACTGGTCAGAAACACACTGGACAGAAACAGAGCGGTCAGAAACACACTGGTCAGAAACACAGTGGTCAGAAACACAATGGTCAGAAACACACTGGTCAGAAACACACTGGTCAGAAACACACTGGTCAGAAACACTCTGGTCAGAAACTCAGTGGGCAAAAACACAGTGGTCAGAGACACAGTGGTAAAAAACACACTGGTCAGAAACACCGTTGTCAGAAACTCCGTGGTTAGAAACACACTGGTCAGAAACACACTGGTCAGAAACACACTGATCAGAAATACAGTGGTCCGAAACACAGTGGTCAGAAACACACTGGTCAGAAACACAGTGGTCAAAAACATTGTGGTCATAAACACACTGGTCAGAAACACAGTGGCCAGGAGAACACTGGTCAGAAACACAGTGGTCAGAAACAATATTGTCATAAACAAAGTGGTCAGAAACACACTGGTCAGAAACACACTGATCATAAACACAGTGGTGAGAAACACAGTGGTCAGAAACACAGTGGTCAAAAACACACCGGTGAGAACCACAATGGTCATAAAAAAACTAGTCAGAAACACACTGGTCAGAAACATAGTAGTCAGAAACATTATGGTCAGAAACACAGTGGTCAGAACCATAGTAGTCAGAAACATTATGGTCAGAAACACAGTGGTCAGAAACACAGTTGTCAGAAACACACTGGTCAGAAACACACTGGTCAGAAACACGCTTGTCAGTAACACAGTGGTCAGAAACACAGTGGTCAGCAACACAGTGGTCAGCAACACACTGGTCAGAAACACAGTGGTCAGAAACACACTGGTCACAAACACAGTGGTCAGAAGCACACTGGTCAGAAAACCACTGGTCCGAAACACACTGGCCAGAAACACACTCGTCAGAAACACAGTGGTCAGAAACACTGTGGTAAAAGACACAGTGGTCAGAAACACAATGGTCAGAAACACAGTCGTCAGAAACACAGTGGTCAGAAACACACTGGTCAGAAACACAGTGGTCAGAAACACACTGGTCAGAAATACACTTGTCAGAAACACACTGGTCAGGAACGCAGTGGTCACAAACACACTGGTCAGAAACACACTGGTCAGAAACACAGTGGTCGGAAACAAAGTGGTCAGAAACACACTGGTCAGAAACACATAGTCAGAAACACAGTGGTCAGAAACACACTGGTCAGAAACACTGTGGTCAGAAGCACACTGGTCAGAAACACACTGGTCAGAAACGCAGTGGTCACAAACACACTGGTCAGAAACACACTGGTCAGAGACACACTGGTCAGAAACACAGTGGTCAGAAACACACTGGTCAGAAACACAGTGGTCGGAAACAAAGTGGTCAGAAACACACTGGTCAGAAACACATAGTCAGAAACACAGTGGTCAGAAACACACTGGTCAGAAACACTGTGGTCAGAAGCACACTGGTCAGAAACACAGTGGTCAGAAACACGGTGGTCAGAAACACACTGGTCAGAAACACAGTGGTCAGAAACACACTGGTCAGAAACACACTGCTCAGAAACTCAGTGGTCAGAAACACAGTGGTCAGAAACACAGTGGTGAATAACACACTGGTGAGAAACACACTGGTCAGAAACACACTGTTCAGAAACACACTGGTCAGAGACACACTGGTCAGAAACACAGTGGTCAGAAAGACACTGGTCAGAAACACACTGGTCAGAAACACAGTGGTCACAAACACACTGGTCAGAAACAACCTGGACAGAAACACAGTGGTCAGAAACACACTGGTCAGAAACACACTGGTCAGAAACACAGTGGTCAGAAACACACTGGTCAGAAACACACTGGTCAGAAACACACTGGTCAGAAACACTCTGGTCAGAAACTCAGTGGTCAAAATCACAGTGGTCAGAAACACGGTGGTAAAAAACACACTGGTCAGAAACACCGTTGTCAGAAACTCAGTGGTCAGAAACACACTGGTCAGAAACACACTGGTCAGAAACACAATGGTCAGATAGACACTGGTCAGAAGAAAACTGGTCAGAAACACAGTGGTCTGAAACACAATGGTCAGAAACCCACTCATCAGAACAACACTGGTCAGAAACACAGTGATCATGAACACAGTGTTCAGAAACACAGTGGTCAGAAACACAGTTGTCAGAAACACAGTCGTCAGAAACACACTGGTCAGAAACACAGTGGTCAGAAACACACTGGTCAGAAACGCAGTGGTCAGAAACACACTGGTCAGAAACACACTGGTCAGAAACACAGTGGTCAGAAACACACTGGTCAGAAACACAGTGGTCAGAAACACAGTTGTCAGAAACACAGTCGTCAGAAACACACTGGTCAGAAACACAGTGGTCAGAAACACACTGGTCAGAAACGCAGTGGTCAGAAACACACTGGTCAGAAACACACTGGTCAGAAACACAGTGGTTGGGAACACAGTGGTCATAAACACACTGGTCAGAAACACAGTGGTCAGAAACACAGTGGTCATAAACACAGTGGTCAGAAACACACTGGTCAGAAACACACTGGTCAGAAGCACACTGGTCAGAAACACAGTGGTCACAAACACAGTGGTCAGAAACACAATGGTCAGAAACTCAGTGGTCAGAAACACGGTGGTCAGAAACACAGTGGTCAAAAACACGCTGGTCAGAAACACACTGGTCAGAAACACACTGGTCAGAAACACACTGGTCGGAAACACACTGGTCAGAAACACAGTGGTGAAAAAGACACTGTTGAGAAACACACTGGTCAGAAACACAGTGGTCAGAAACACACTGGTCAGAAACACAATGGTCAGAAACTCGGTGGTCAGAAAGACAATGGTCTAAAACACACTGGTGAAAAAACACAATGGTCAGAAACACAGTGGTCAGAAACACACTGGTCAGAAACACACTGGTCACAAACACGCTGGTCAGAAACACCGTGGTCAGAAAGACACTGGTCAGAAACACACTGGTCAGAAACACAGTGGTCAAAAACACACTGGTCAGAAACACACTGGACAGAAACACAGTGGTTAGAAACACACTGGTCAGAAACACAGTGGTCAGAAACACAGTGGTCAGAAACACAGTGGTCAGAAACACAGTTGTCAGAAACACAGTCGTCAGAAACACACTGGTCAGAAACACAGTGGTGGGAAACACACTGGTCAGAAACACACTGTTCAGAAACACAGTGATCAAAAACACACTGGTCAGACACACAGTGGTCAGAAAACACTGGTCATAAACACACTGGTCAGAAACACAGTGGTAAGAAACACAGTGGTCTGAAACACACTGATCAGAAACACACTGGTCAGAAACACAGTGGTCAGAAACACAGTGGTAAAAAACCACTGTTCACCTAGGTACCCCGGACAACGGTACAAGGACGTCCACAACGGTACACCGTTGTGGCCAGGGGGACCCACACCGATGTGACCCTGGGAGGGAGCCTTGAAAACCATGAAAACCACTACTTTGGAGTGCAAAACACTAGTCACATAAGGGCTACTGCAAAGCCTAAAACACCAATTTTTAACACTGTTCACTTTTTTTTGAGACACCCATTATGATGCATGCTTGGACCACAAGTTCACTATGCACTTTCGCATGTTCTACTCTAAGGATAGAAACGCCCAAAACACTCAAGTGACCTGTTCATTCATGTCTATTACAGAAACATCTTCTTGGCTCACAAGCATGTATAGCTTTCCAGCCAAATAACAAGTGTACAAGCTTTGGATGTTGCAGACACAAATAAGTCCTTGGCTCACAAGCATAAGACCATGAGTCAGGCATTCATGGACTTCAGCCAGAAGAAGGACAAGTTTGCAAATTGGACACTTTAACACACTTTTGTCAAATGGAATTGAGCATTGTGATACTTGTGCACAAACTCTGCTTTCTACCACGTGCTGGGCGCTTCTGGCTACCCCCAGCAGCAGCACCAATGCCACTTGCTGCTGTTGTGGCTGCTCTCTTTGGACCACGCGTGGCCGCAGCTGCTGTAGGTGAGCTTGGACCTGCATCATCCCTCTCGGTCCCAGCTGCCGCCTCCTCATCATCGGCAGCCTCTGCATCCTCTCCCCCTCCTTCCCCCCCACCATCCCGAGCTACTGCTGCTGAGGTTGATGGAGCCTTCTCACGTCTGCGAACACGGCGTGCATGTGGGAGGCCAGGGCAGTCCCCCATCACACGGATGTTTGCCTCAACCTCTACCACTTCATCATCAAACATTGCTGCCTCCTCCTCCTCTTCATCCTGTCCCTCATCATCGCTATCCTCATCACTATTGAACTCTCCCAAATCATCCTCCTCAGACACTCTCTCCCCGTCATCCTCACTTGCCTCCCCTTCCTCCTCGTCTGCTGCCCTGACCAGCTGCTCTCCTGCACATCTCCCTTTGCGCCCGTAGTGCTTGCGGAGTCTCACGTTGCAACGCACCAGGAGCTCCAGCACTGACACAAGTACACGATTCCTCCTTGCAGTGTGAATGAGCTCATGGGTGGAGAATTCTCTTCCACATTCAGATGAGGAGCGAGTTGGGACAGAATCTTGAGTGCCAAATCACGAAGAACATGCATGTAGGCAGTGAAGTTCACGTGCCATTCCAGAGCAGACATGGTGCGGCATTTCACCTTTGCAAAAACAGCTATACCCTTAGCATTTTTGCTCACGGTGATGGTTGGGTTGATCTCAACCATGACCTGAGCCTTCTGGAATGCACTCATCTCCTTCATGAGCTGGTCATGCTTCTCCTCAGGTATAAGAGCATCTGCCACAGCCTGCCAAGCCTGCATTGTCACGCAGTTGCCTGACAAGTCATTTCCAAAGTGCTCAGGGTGGACACGTCTGGCAGCAGCGTACAAGGGACAGTCCATGTTCTTCGACTAACGGTGGTTCAACCGGCCCAAGACAAAGTCCACGTGCACCTTTGCAACCTTGACTGCTTTCTTCCCTCTCTTCTCCGCCAATACATCCACCTCTTCACAACAGTCCAGCAGAGTCTCATATATCTCACCTGCTCCTCCTCCGGGGCTGTCCGCTACTCAAAGTGCTCTCACCACAGGCTCCAAAAGATCCTTCAACTGCCTCAGCTGCACCCAGAACACACTGTGCCTCACAATGCAGCACACTTCTTTCCTGCAGGCCTTGTACCCGCTGTCCCTTTTGCTGCCCAGCTGCTTCCACAAGTCAGACTCAACCAGCTTCTCAAGGTTCTCCTTCTGCTCTAGCAGCCTCTCTGCCGTACTGAACACCGATGCAAACCGGGTGTCACATCGATTGACCAACACCCTGCCATTGGTCCGTGCCTTCAGCCACCCACGAGGCATCTCATTGCTGCAGAAAAAAGATACAGCCTTCTCATAATGAGCAACAACTCCAACCCCCATGCACGCTTGGCTACGTCTTTCATCACAAGGTTGATGTTATATGCGCAACAACCTTGCCAGAATATGCTGGGGTACTTCACAGCCAGCTCACCAAATGCCTCTTTGTTGGTGCTAGTGTTGTCACAAATGAAAGACACAACCTTTGAGGTGCCCACCTCCAAAATCGCAGCCTCGATGGTGCTGGCTGTGTACTCCGCATCCCTTTACATGCTGCTGGCATCTCGGCTGAAGATATGCACGCTCCCTTGCGCATTGACGGCCATTGCATTGTAGATGGGCCGAATCTGCTTGTCGCTCCATTCGTCGACGGCGAGGCTCATCCCGTAGATGTCCCAGGCTTGCTTCAGTGGGATGTCCAGCTTTGCCAGCTCCCTGTTGAGTGCCGGAAGCAGCTCCTTCACCACTGTTGAACGGCTTGGAGGGCGAAAGCTGTTGGTTGTCTTGCGGGCAGTTTTCACGACCTCCAGCATGGCGGACTCTCAGCAGAATGATATGGGGTTCCCTGTGATAGCCATGACCTTCGCGATGGCCAGCTGGCACTTCTCGTTGGCCTTGCGTTCGGCATGCTGGTCAAGCGTCGTCTGTCTGAAAGAAGCAGCCCGGGTGTATCAAAGAGGGGCACCTCTCCTTCCGGATGCGTTGATGGGGTGGCACGGACAGTAGATTGTTGCTGCTGCTACTGCTGCTGCGTCGGGTCATCGTCGTCGCTGTCCTGGAGGAGGGTGAAACCAGCATGTGCCGCCTCTTCTTCACGCTGCCTCTTCTCCCACAACTTCATCCATGCCACGGGTAGATCCGCCATCCCCCGCTCCTCACCCATCCCCTTGTACAGCTGCACATTATGCGGTTTCTAGCCCGCTGGAGGTGGGGGCTCACGCTCAAGCCCTAGCGCATCACGGGCCGTTGGGGGTGGATGCCGGCACGTCTTGATGTTGCCATTGCACTCGCTGAAATGGCATCTGATTCGGTTGCAGGTACCGGAAGAAATCTTCGCACAGCTGCCACAGCGGAAGCCGGCCTTCTTGGTCAGGGTTGCCCATTTCTCCCCGTGCGAGATAGCTCCTTCGTCAGGAAGTCGCTCGTGAGGCGACGTCTTCTGGGTGGATCCCAGCGGGAAGCGTTGAAGGCCTGGGTTACTCCTGATGTTTGAGATCCTAAAATGTTTGGCGAGGCACTCAAGACAGCCCTAGAGCCCTGGGTACACGAGGCCATAGTGACCACGTCGGGTCGAGACCAAGCGTCTCGACCCGACGACTACCAGGGGAACGGTAGTGACTACGTAATCAAGATCGATAGGCTACGTGGGGTTGGGTGATGCAGACGGTGCTCATGGGGGGGGGGGGGGGGGGG
>SZWC01000021.1:561200-590624 GCA_023375785.1 Penium margaritaceum | reverse complement strand
TGGTCAGAAACACACTGGTCAGAAACACACTGGTCAGTAACTCAGTGGTCAAAAACACAGTGGTCAGTAACACAATGGTAAAACATGCACTGGTCGGGAACACAGTGGTCAGAAACACAGTGGTCAAAAACACACCAGTGAGAAACACACCGGTCAGAAACACAGTGGTCAGAATACCACTGGTCAAAAACACACTGGCCAGAAACACAGTGGTCAGAAACACAGTGGTCAGAAACACACTGGTCAGAATAACAGTGCTCAGAAACACATTGGTCAGAAACACAGTGTTCATGAACACAGTGGTAAGAAACACAGTTGTCAGAAACACAGTCCTCAGAAACATGCTGGTCAGAAACACAGTGGTAAAAAACACAGTGGTCAGAAACACACTGGTCAGAAACACAGTGGTCAGAAACATATTGGTCTAAAACACAGTGATCAGAAACACACAGGTCAGAAACACACTGGTCAGAAACACAGTGGTCAGAAACACAGTGGTCAGAAACATACTGGTCAAGAACACACTGGTCAGAAACACACTGGTCAGAATAACACTACTCAGAAACACGGTGGTCAGAAACACACTGGTCAAAAACACAGTCATCAGAAACACAGGGGTCAGAAACACAATGGCCATGAACACACTGGTCAGAAACACATTGGTCAGAAACACACTGGTCAGAAACACCGTGGTCATAAACACAGTTGTCAGAAACACAGTGGTGAAAAACACACTGGTGAGAAGCACAGTGGTCAGAAATACACTGGTCAGAAACAAACTGGTCAGAAACACACTGGTCAGAAACTCAGTGGTCAAAAACACAGTGGTCAGTAACACAGTGGTAAAGAACGCACTGGTCAGAAACACAGTGGTCAGAAACACAGTGGTCACAAACACACTGGTCAGAAACACACTGGTCAGAAACACAGTGGTCAGAAACACAATGTCCAGAAACGCAGTGGTGAGAAACATAGTTGTCAGAAACACGGTCCTAAGAAAGAGACTGGTCAAACAGACAGTGGTCAGAAACACACTGGTCAGAAACACACTGGTCAGAAACACAGTGGTCACAAACACACTAGTCAAAAACACTGTGGTCAGAAACACTCTGGTCAGAAACACAAGGGTCAGAAACAAACTGGTCTGAAACACACCGAGCAGAAGTACAGTGGTCAGAAACACAGTGGTCAGAAACACAGTGGTCAGAAACACACTGGTCAGAAACACACTGGTCAGTAACTCAGTGGTCAAAAACACAGTGGTCAGTAACACAATGGTAAAACATGCACTGGTCGGGAACACAGTGGTCAGAAACACACTGGTCAGAAACACACTGGTCAGTAACTCAGTGGTCAAAAACACAGTGGTCAGTAACACAATGGTAAAACATGCACTGGTCGGGAACACAGTGGTCAGAAACACAGTGGTAAAAAACACACCGGTGAGAAACACACCGGTCAGAAACACAGTTGTTAGAAAGACACTGGTCAAAAACACACTGGCCAGAAACACAGTGGTCAGAAACACAGTGGTCAGAAACACACTGGTCAGAATAACAGTGCTCAGAAACACAGTGGTCAGAAACACAGTGTTCATGAACACAGTGGTCAGAAACACAGTTGTCAGAAACACAGTCCTCAGAAACACGCTGGTCAGAAACACAGTGGTAAAAAACACAGTGGTCAAAAACACACTGGTCAGAAACACAGTGGTCAGAAACATATTGGTCTAAAACACAGTGATGAGAAACACACAGGTCAGAAACACACTGGTCAGAAACACAGTGGTCAGAAACACAGTGGTCCGAAACATAGTGGTCAAGAACACACTGGTCAGAAACACACTGATCAGAATAACACTACTCAGAAACACGGTGGTCAGAAACACACTGGTCAGAAACTCAATGGTCAAAAACACAGTGGTCAGTAACACAGTGGTAAAGAACGCACTGGTCAGAAACACAGTGGTCAGAAACACAGTGGTCACAAACACACTGGTCAGAAACACACTGGTCAGAAACACAGTGGTCAGAAACACAGTGGTCCGAAACATAGTGGTCAAGAACACACTGGTCAGAAACACACTGATCAGAATAACACTGCTCAGAAACACGGTGGTCAGAAACACACTGGTCAGAAACTCAATGGTCAAAAACACAGTGGTCAGAAACACAGTGGTAAAAAACACAGTGGTCAGAAACACAGTGGTCAGAAACACACTGGTCAGAAAAACAGTGGTCCGAAACACAGTGGTCAGAAACACAATGTCCAGAAACGCAGTGGTGAGAAACATAGTTGTCAGAAACACGGTCCTCAGAAAGAGACTGGTCAAACAGTCAGTGGTCAGAAACACACTGGTCAGAAACACACTGGTCAGAAACACAGTGGTCACAAACGCACTAGTCAGAAACACTGTGGTCAGAAACACTCTGGTCAGAAACACAAGGGTCAGAAACAAACTGGTCTGAAACACACCGAGCAGAAGTACAATGGTCAGAAACACAGTGGTCAGAAACACAGTGGTCAAAAGCACACTGGTTAGAAATACAGTGGTCGAACACACAATGGTCAGAAACACACTGATCAGAAACACAGTGGTCAGAAACACAATGGTCAGAAACACAGTGGTCATAAACACAGTGGTCAGAAACACAGTGGTCAGAAACATTGTGGTCAGAAACATTGTGGTCAGAAACACAGTGGTCAGAAACACAATGGTTAAAAACACACTGGTCAGAAACACACTGGTCAGAAACACACTTGTCAGTAACACAGTGGTCAGAAACACAGTGGTCAGCAACACAGTGGTCATCAACACACTGGTCAGAAACACAGTGGACAGAAACACACTCGTCAGAAACACAGTGGTCAGAAGCATACTGGTCAGAACAATACTGGTTTGAAACACACTGGCCAGAAACACACTGGTCAGAAACACACTGGTCAGAAACACAGTGGTCAGAAACACACGGGTTACAGACACACTGGTCGAAAACAAGGTCATCAGAAACATAATGGTCAGAAACACAGTGGCAATAAACACACTGGTCAGAAACACATTGGTCTGAAACACACTTGTCAGAAACACTGTGGTCAGAAACACACTGCTCAGAAATACAGTGGTCAGAAACACTGTGATAAGAAACAAACTGGTCAGAAACACAGTGGTCAGAAACACACTGCTCAGATACAAGGTGGTCAGAAACACAGTGGTCAGAAACACATAGGTCAGAAACACAGTGGTCGGAAACACAGTAGTCACAAACACACTGGTTAGAAACACCGTGGTCAGAAACACAGTTGTCAGAAACTCCGTGTTCAGAAACACACTGGTCAGAAACACAGTGGCCAGAAACACACTGGTCAGAAACACACTGGACAAGAACACAGTGGTCAGAAATACACTGGTCAGAAACACAAGGGTCAGAAACACACTGGTCATAAATACAGTGGTCAGAAACAAAGTGGTCAGAAACACTGTGGTCAGAAACACACTGGTTAGACACACACTGGTATAAAAAACCCTGGTCAGAAACACAGTGGTCAGAAACACACTGGTCAGAAACCAGTAGTCAGGAACACCGTGGTCAGAAACACACTGGTGAGAAACAGACTGGTCAGAAACAGAGTGCTCAGAAACACAGCGGTCAGAAACAAAATGGTCAAAACACCCTGGTCAGAAAACACGTGGTCAGAAACACAGTGGTCAGAAACACACTTGTCAGAAACACAGGGGTCAGAAACACACTGGTCAGAAACACAGTGGTCAGAAACACAGTGGTCAGAAACACACTGGTAAGAAAGACAGTGGTCAGAGACACAGTGGTCAGAAACACCATGGTCAGAAACACAGTGGTCAGAAACACAGTCGTCAAAAACACACTGGTCAGAAACACGCTGGTCATAAACACAAAGGTCAGAAACACAGTGGTCAGAACCACATTGGTCAGAAACACAGTGGTCTGAAACACAGTGGTAAAAAACACAGTGATAAGAAACACAATGGTCAGAAACACAGTGGTCAGAAAGACAGTGCTCAGACACGCACTGGTAAGAAACACTCGGGTCAGAAAAACAGTGGTCAGAAACACACTGGTCAGAAACACACTGGTCAGAAACACAGTGGTCAGAAACACACTGGTCAAAACCACAGTGGTCCAGAACACAGTGGTTCGGAAGACAGTGGTCATAAAGATAGTGGTTTGGAACAAAGTGAACAGAAACACAGTGGTCAGAAACACACTGGTCAGAAACATACTGGTCAGAAACACAATGGTCAGAAACACACTGGTCAGAAACACAGTGGTCAGAAACACAGTGGTCAGAAACACAATGGTGAGAAACACACTGGTCAGAAACACAGTGGCCAGAAACACACTGGTCAGAAACACAGTGGTCAGAAACACACTGGCCAGAAACTCACTGGTCAAAAACAGACTGATCAGAAAGACTCTTGTCAGAAACACACTGGTCAGAAGATCAGCCGTCAGAAACACACTGGTTGGAAACACACTGGGCAGAAACAAAGTGGTCAGAAACACAGTGGTCAGAAACACAGTGGTCAGAAACATACAGGTCAAAAACACATAAGTCAAGAAAACAATGGTCAGAAAGACAATGGTTAGAAACAAAGTGGTCAGAAACACAGTGGACAGAAACACAGTGGTTAGAAAGACAGTGGTCACAAACACAGTGGTCAGAAAAAGACTGGTCAGAAACACACCTGTCAGAAACAGAGTGGTCAGAAACACAGTGGTCAAAAACACAGTGGTCAGCAACACACTTGTCAGAAACACAGTGCTCACAAACACACTGGTCAGCTAAATATTGGTCAGAACCACACGGGTCAGAAAACCACTGGTCAGAAACACACTGGCCAGAACCACACTGGTCAGAAACACAGTGGTCAGAAACACAGTGGTCAGAAACACAGTGGTCAGAAACACAGTGGTCAGAAACACAGTCGTCAGAAACACAGTGGTCATCAACACACTGGTCAGAAATACAGTGGTCAGAAACAGAGTGGTCAGAAACACACTGGTCAGAAAGACACTGGTCAGGAACACAGTGGTCAGAAACACAGTGGTCAGGAACACACTGGACAGATACACACTGGTCAGAAACACACTGGTCAGAATCACAGTGGTCAGAAACAAAGTGGTCAGAAACACCCTGGTCAGAAACCATGTGGTCAGAAACACAGTGGTCAGAAACACACTGGACAGACACTCAGTGGTCAGAAACACAGTGGTCAGAAATACACTGGTCAGAAACACAGTGGTAAAAAACACAATGGTCAGAAACACAGTGGTCAGCAACACACTGGTCAGAAACACACTGGTCAGAATCACAGTGGTCAGAAACAAAGTGGTCAGAAACACCCTGGTCAGAAACCATGTGGTCAGAAACACAGTGGTCAGAAACACACTGGACAGACACTCAGTGGTCAGAAACACAGTGGTCAGAAATACACTGGTCAGAAACACAGTGGTAAAAAACACAATGGTCAGAAACACAGTGGTCAGCAACACACTGGTCAGAAACACACTGGTCAGAATCACAGTGGTCAGAAACAAAGTGGTCAGAAACACCCTGGTCAGAAACCATGTGGTCAGAAACACAGTGGTCAGAAACACACTGGACAGACACTCAGTGGTCAGAAACACAGTGGTCAGAAATACACTGGTCAGAAACACAGTGGTAAAAAACACAATGGTCAGAAACACAGTGGTCAGCAACACACTGGTCAGAAACACACTGGTCAGAATCACAGTGGTCAGAAACAAAGTGGTCAGAAACACCCTGGTCAGAAACCATGTGGTCAGAAACACAGTGGTCAGAAACACACTGGACAGACACTCAGTGGTCAGAAACACAGTGGTCAGAAATACACTGGTCAGAAACACAGTGGTAAAAAACACAATGGTCAGAAACACAGTGGTCAGCAACACACTGGTCAGAAACACACTGGTCAGAATCACAGTGGTCAGAAACAAAGTGGTCAGAAACACCCTGGTCAGAAACCATGTGGTCAGAAACACAGTGGTCAGAAACACACTGGACAGACACTCAGTGGTCAGAAACACAGTGGTCAGAAATACACTGGTCAGAAACACAGTGGTAAAAAACACAATGGTCAGAAACACAGTGGTCAGCAACACACTGGTCAGAAACACACTGGTCAGAATCACAGTGGTCAGAAACAAAGTGGTCAGAAACACCCTGGTCAGAAACCATGTGGTCAGAAACACAGTGGTCAGAAACACACTGGACAGACACTCAGTGGTCAGAAACACAGTGGTCAGAAATACACTGGTCAGAAACACAGTGGTAAAAAACACAATGGTCAGAAACACAGTGGTCAGCAACACACTGGTCAGAAACACACTGGTCAGAATCACAGTGGTCAGAAACAAAGTGGTCAGAAACACCCTGGTCAGAAACCATGTGGTCAGAAACACAGTGGTCAGAAACACACTGGACAGACACTCAGTGGTCAGAAACACAGTGGTCAGAAATACACTGGTCAGAAACACAGTGGTAAAAAACACAATGGTCAGAAACACAGTGGTCAGCAACACACTGGTCAGAAACACACTGGTCAGAATCACAGTGGTCAGAAACAAAGTGGTCAGAAACACCCTGGTCAGAAACCATGTGGTCAGAAACACAGTGGTCAGAAACACACTGGACAGACACTCAGTGGTCAGAAACACAGTGGTCAGAAATACACTGGTCAGAAACACAGTGGTAAAAAACACAATGGTCAGAAACACAGTGGTCAGCAACACACTGGTCAGAAACACACTGGTCAGAATCACAGTGGTCAGAAACAAAGTGGTCAGAAACACCCTGGTCAGAAACCATGTGGTCAGAAACACAGTGGTCAGAAACACACTGGACAGACACTCAGTGGTCAGAAACACAGTGGTCAGAAATACACTGGTCAGAAACACAGTGGTAAAAAACACAATGGTCAGAAACACAGTGGTCAGCAACACACTGGTCAGAAACACACTGGTCAGAATCACAGTGGTCAGAAACAAAGTGGTCAGAAACACCCTGGTCAGAAACCATGTGGTCAGAAACACAGTGGTCAGAAACACACTGGACAGACACTCAGTGGTCAGAAACACAGTGGTCAGAAATACACTGGTCAGAAACACAGTGGTAAAAAACACAATGGTCAGAAACACAGTGGTCAGCAACACACTGGTCAGAAACACAGTGGTCAGAAACACAGTGGTCAGAAAAACACTGGTCAGAAACACAGTGGTAAAAAACATAATGGTCAGAAACACAGTGGTCAGCAACACACTGGTCAGAAACACAGTGGTCAGAAACATAGTGGTGAATAACACAGTGGTCAGAAAAACAGTGGTCAGAAACACACTGGTCAGAAACACAGCGTCCAGACACACAATGGTCTGAAACACAGTGGTCAAAAACACAGTGGTCAGAAACACAATGGTCAGAAACACAGAGGTAAGAAACACAGTGGTCAAAAACACAAAGGTCAGAAACACACTGTTCAGAAACACAGAGGTCAGAAACACGCTGGTCAGAAACACACTGGTCAGAAACACACTGGTCAAAAACACACTGGTCAAAAACACAGCGGTCAGAAACACAGTGATCAGAAAGACACTGGTGAGAAACACAGTAGTCAGAAACACAGTGGTCAGAAACACAGAGGTAAAAAACACAGTGGTCAGAAACACAGTTGTCAGAAACACAGTGGTCAGAAACACACTGGTCAGAAACACAGTGGTCAGAAACACACTGGTCAGAAACACAGTGGTCAGAAACACAGTGGTGAGAAACGCAGTGATCAGAAACACAGTGGTCAGAAACATAGTGATCAAAAACACAGTGGACAGAAACACAGTGGTCAGAAACACAGTGGTCAGAAACACAGAGGTAAAAAACACAGTGGTCAGAAACACAGTTGTCAGAAACACAGTGGTCAGAAACACACTGGTCAGAAACACAGTGGTCAGAAACACACTGGTCAGAAACACAGTGGTCAGAAACACAGTGATCAAAAACACAGTGGACAGAAAAACAGTGGTCAGAAACACAGTGGTCAGAAACAATGGTCAGAAACACAGTGGTCAGAAACACACTGGTCAGAAACACACTGGTCAGAAACACAGTGGTCAGAAACACAGTGGTGAGAAACACACTGGTCAGAAAAACAGTGGTCAGATACAGGATGGTCAAAAACATGGTGGTCAGAAACACGGTGGTCAGAACACAGTGGTCAGAAACACAGTGGTAAAAAACACAGTGGTCAGAAACACAGTGGTCAGAAACACACTGGTCAGAAACACAGTGGTCAGAAACACATTGGTGAAAAACACAGTGGTTAGAAGAACAGTGGTCAGAAACACAGTGGTCAGAAACACAGTGGTCACAAACACGGTGGTCAGAAACACAGTGGTCAAAAACACAGTGGTCAGAAACACAGTGGTCAGAAACACAGTGGTCAGACACACATTGGTCAAAAACACAGTGGTCAGTAACACACGGGTCAGAAACACAGTGGTCAGAAACACAGTGGTCATAAACACATTGGTCAGAAAGACAGTGGTCAGAAACACACTGGACAGACACTCAGTGGTCAGAAACACACTGGTCAGAAACGTATTGGTCAGAAACACACTGGTTAGAAACACAATGGTCAGAAACACGCTGGTCAGAAAGACAAAGGTCAGAAACACTGTGGTCATAATGACACTGGTCAGAAACACACTGGTCAGAAACACAGTGGTCAGAAACACACTGGTCAGAAACACAGTGGTCGGAAACACAATGGTCAGAATCCCAATGGTCAGAAACACAGTGGTCGGAAACACACTGGTCAGAAACACAGTGGTCAGAAACACATTGGTTAGAAACACAGTGGTCAGAAACACAGTGGTCAGAGACACAGTGGTAAAAAACACAGTGGTCAGAAACACAGTGGTCAGAAATACAAAGGTCAGAAGCATAGTGGTCAGAAACACAATGCTCAGAAAAAAAGTTGCCATTAACACTCTGGTCAGAAACAGAGTGGTCAGAAACACAGTGATCAGAAACACGGTGCTCAGAATAGCACTGTTCACAAACACACTGGTCAGAAACACAGTGGTAAACAGGACGCTGGTCAGAAACACACTGGTGGGAAACACAGTGGTCAGCAACACAGTGGTTTGAAACACAGTGGTTCGAAACACAGTGGTTAGAAACACAATTGTCAGAAACACACTGGTTAGAACCACAGTGGTCCAAAACACAGTGGTCATAAACACAGGAGACAGAAACACAGTGGTCACAAACACACGGTCAGAAACACAGAGGTCAGAAACACACTGGTCAGAAACACAGTGGTCAGAAACACACTGGTCAGAAACACAATGGTCAGAAACACACTGGTCAGAAACACAGTGGTCAGAAACACACTGGTCAGAAACACAGTCAAAAGAAACACACTGGTCAAAAACACAGTGGTCAGAAAAAAAGTGGTCAGAAATGCAGTGGTCAGATACAAACTGGACAGAAAAACACCGGTCAGAAACACAGTGGTCAAAAACACAGTTGTGAGAAACACAGTGGTCAGAAACACACTGGTCGGAAACACATTGGTCATAAACACAGTGGTTTGAAATACAGTGGTCAGAATTACAGTGGTCAGAAACATAGTGGTCAGAAACACCGTGGTCAGAAACACTGTGGTCAGAAACACACTGGTCAGAAACACACTTGTCAGAAACACTGTAGTCAGAAACACACTGGTCAGAAACACAGTGGTCAGAAATCCAGTGGTCAGCAACACACTTGTCATAAACACAGTGGTCAGAAACACACTGGTCAGAAAAACAGTGGTCAGAAGCAAACCGGTCAGAAACACAGTGGTCAGAAGCAAACTGGTCAGAAACACAGTGCTAAGAAACACAGTGGTCAGAAACACACTGGTCTGAAACACAGTGGTCAGAAACACAATGGTCAGGTACACAGTGGTCAGAAAAACAGTGGTAAGAAACACGGTGGTTACAGACACAGTGGTCATAAACACAGTGGTCAGAAACACGCTTGTCAGAAACTCACTGGTCAAAAACAGAGTGGTCATGTATATAGTGGTCAGAATTACACTGGTGAGAAACACAGTGGTCAGAAATACACTGGTCAGAAACACGGTGGTCAGAAACACATTGGTCAGAAACACACTGGTCAGAAACACGGTGGTCAGGAACACAGCGGTCAGAAACACAGTGGTCAGAAACACAGTGGTCAGAAATACACTGGTCAGAAACACGGTGTTCAGAAACACGCTGGTCAGAAACACACTGGTTAGAAATACACTGGTCAGAAACACAGTGGTCAGAAACACAGTGGTCAAAAACACACTGGACAGAAACACAGTGGTCAGAAACACAGTGGTCAGAGACACAGTGGTAAAAAACACAGTGGTCAGAAACACAGTGGTCAGAAATACACTGGTCAGAAACACGGTGTTCAGAAACACGCTGGTCAGAAACACACTGGTTAGAAATACACTGGTCAGAAACACAGTGGTCAGAAACACAGTGGTCAAAAACACACTGGACAGAAACACAGTGGTCAGAAACACAGTGGTCACAAACACAGTGGTCAGAAACACACTGGTAAAAAACACACGTGTCAGAAACTCAGTGGTCAAAACCACAGTGGTCAGAAACACAGTGGTCAGAAACACAGTGGTCAGAAACACAGTGGTCAGAAACACACTGGACAGAAACGCAATGGTCAGAAACACACTGGTCAGAAACACATTGGCCAGAAACGCAGTGGTCAGAAACCCAGAAGTCAGAAACACAGTGGTCAGAAACACAGTGGTCATAAACACACTTGTCAGAAACAAAGTGGTCAGAAACACACTGATCAGAAAAACATTGGTCAGAAACACAGTGTTCAGAAAGACATTGGTCAGAAACACAATGGTCAGAAACACACTGGTCAGAAACACAGTGGTCAGAAACACAGTAGTCAGAAACACAGTGGTTAATAGCACAGCGGTCAGAAACACAGTTGTCAGAAACACAGTGGTCAGAAACACAGTGGTCGGAAACACATTGGTCAGAGACACACTCGTCGGAAACACACTGGTCCGAAACACAGTGGTCAGAAACACACTGGTCAGAAACACAGCGGTCAGAAACACAGTGGTCAGGAACACACTGGTCAGGAACACAGTGATCAGAGCCACACTGGTCAGAAACACACTGGTCAGAAACACACTGGTCAGAAACACAGTGGTCAGAAACTCAGTGATCAGAAACACAGTGATCAGAAACACACTGGACATAAAGACCGTGGTCAGAAACACAGTGGTCAGAAAGACACTGGTCAGAAACACACTGGTCACAAACACGGTGGTAGGAAACACAGTGGTCAAAAACACACTGCTCAGAAACACAGTGGTCAGAAACACAGTGATAGAAAACACAGTGGTCAGAAACACAGTGGTCAGAAACACACTCCTCAGAAACACAGTGGTCAGAAACAAAGTGCTCAGAAACACACTGGTCAGAAACACATTGGCAAGAAACGCAGTGGTCAGAAACGCAGAAGTCAGAAACACAGTGGTCAGAAACACATTGGTCATAAACACACTGGTCAGAAACACAATGGTCAGAAACACACTGATCAGAAAAACAGTGGTCAGAAACACAGCGTTGAGAAACACATTGGTCAGAAACACACTGGTCAGAAACACACTGGTCAGAAACACAGTGGTCAGAAACACAGTAGTCAAAAGCACAGTGGTAAAAAACACAGCGGTCAGAAACACAGTTGTGAGAAAGACGATGGTCAGAAACACACTGGTCAGAAACACAGTGGTCAGAAACACACTCGTCGGAAACACACTGGTCAGAAACACAATGGTCAGAAACACACTGGTCAGAAACACAGCGGTAAGAAACACAGTGGTCAGGAACACACTGGTCAGAAACACAGTGATCAGAAACACACTGGTCAGAAACACAGTGGTCAGGAACACACTGGTCAGAAACACAGTGATCAGAAACACACTGGTCAGAAACACAGTGGTCAGAAACACACTCGTCGGAAACACACTGGTCAGAAACACAATGGTCAGAAACACACTGGTCAGAAACACAGCGGTAAGAAACACAGTGGTCAGGAACACACTGGTCAGAAACACAGTGATCAGAAACACACTGGTCGGAAACACAGTGGTCAGAAACACACTGGTCTGAAACACAGTGGTCAGAAACACGGTGATCAGAAACACAGTGATCAGAAACCCACTGGCCAGAAACACACTGGTCATAAACACAGTGGTCAGAAACACACTGGTCAGAAACACACTGGTCAGAAACACAGTGGTAAGAAACACAGAGGTCAGAAACACGCTGGTCAGAAACATAGTGGTCAGACACATGGTGATCAGAAACACAGTGGTCAGAAACACAGTGGTCGAAACACAGTGGTCAGAAACACACTGGTCAAAAACACACGTGTCAGAAACTCAGTGGTCATAAACACAGTGGTCAGAAACACAGTGGTCAGCAACGCAGTGGTCAGAAACACAGTGGTCAGAAACGCACTGGTCAGAAACACAGTAGTAAAAAACACACTGGTCAGAGACACATTGGCCAGAAACGCATTGGTCAGAAACGCAGAAGACAGAAACACAGTGGTCAGAAACACAGTGGTCATAAACACACTGGTCAGAAACACAGTGGTCATAAACACACTGATCAGAAAAACAGTGGTCAGAAACACAGTGTTCAGAAACACATAGGTCATAATCACACTGGTCAGAAACACACTGGTCAGAAACACAGTGGTAAGAAACACAGTAGTCAGAAACACAGTGGTCAGAAACACAGTAGTCAGAAACACAGTGGTCAGAAACACAGTGGTCAGAAACACAGTGGTGAGAAACACACTGGTCAGAAAAACAGTGGTCAGAAACACACTGGTCGGAAACACACTGGTCAGAAACACAGTGGTCAGAAAAACACTGGTCAGAAAAACAACGGTCAGAAACACGGTGGTCAGAAACACACTGGTCAGAAACACAGTGGTCAGAAACACACTGGTCAGAAACACACTGGTCAGAAACACACTGGTCAGAAACACACTGGTCAGAAACACGGTGATCAGAAACACAGTGATCAGAAACACGCTGGTCATAAACACCGTGGTCAGAAACACGGTGGTCAGAAACACACTGGTCAGAAACACACTGGTCACAAACACGGTGGTAAGAAACACAGTGCTCAGAAACACAGTGGTCAGAAACACAGTGATGAAAAACACAGTGGTCAGAAACACAGTGGTCAGAAACACACCGGTCAGAAACACAGTGGTCAGAAACAAAGTGTTCAGAAATACACTGGTCAGAAACACATTGGCCAGAAACGCAGTGGTCAGAAATGCAGAAGTCAGTAACAGAGTGGTCAGAAACACAGTGGTCATAAACACACTGGTCAGAAACACAGTGGTCAAAAACACACTGATAAAAAAAAAGTCGTCAGAAACACAGTGTTCAGAAACACAATGGTCAGAAACACACTGGTCAGAAACACACTGGTTAGAAACACAGTGGTCAGAAACACAGTAGTCAGAAGCACAGTGGTTACTAACACAGCGGTCAGAAATACAGTAGTCAGAAAGACAGTGGTCAGAAACACACCGGTCAGAAACACAGTGGTCAGAAACACACTCGTCGCAAACACACTGGTCAGAAACACAATGGTCAGAAACACACTGGTCAGAAACACAGTGGTAAGAAACACAGTGGTCAGGAACACACTGGTCAGAAACACAGTGGTCAGAAACACACTGGTCAGAAACACACTGGTCAGAAACACAATGGTCAGAAACACAGTGGTCAGAAACACGGTGATCAGAAACACAGTGATCAGAAACACACTGGTCAGAAACACACTGGTCAGAAACACAGTAGTCAGAAACACACTGGTCAGAAACACACTGTTCAGAAACACAGTGGTAAGGAACACAGAGGTCAGAAACACGCTGGTCAGAAACACGGTGGTCAGACACACAGTGATCAGAAACACAGTGGTCAGAAACACACTGGTCAGAAACACAGTGGTCAGAAAAACACTGATCAGAAAAACAGTGGTCAGAAACACAGTGGTCAGAAAAACACTGATCAGAAACACAGTGGTCAGAAACACACTGGTCAGATACACACTGGTCAGAAAGACGATGGTCATAAACACACTGGTCGGAAACACAATTGTCAGAAACACAATGGACAAAAACACAGTAGTCAGAAACACAGTGGTCAGATACACACTGGTCAGAAACACACTTGTCAGAAACACAGTGGTCAGAAACACACTGGTCAGAAACACATTGGTCAGAAACACGGTGATCAGAAACACAGTGATCAGAAACACACTGGTCATAAACACTGTGGTCAGAATCACAGTGGTCAGAAACACACTGGTCATAAACACACTGGTCAGAGACACAGTGGTCATACACAAAGTAGTCAGAAACACACTGGTCAGAAACACAGTGGACAGAAACACAGTGATCAGAAACACAGTGGTAAGAAACACAGTATTCAGAAACACACTGGTCAGAAACACATTGGCCAGAAACACAGTGGTCTGAAAAGCAGATGTCAGAAACACAGTGGTCAGAAACACAGTGGTCATAAACACACTGGTCAGAAACACAGTGGTCAGAAACACACGAATCAGAAAAACAGTGGTCAGAAACACGGTGTTCAGAAACGCAGTGGTCATAAACACACTGGTCAGAAAGACACTGGTCAGAAACACACTGGTCAGAAACACAGTGGTCATGAACACACTGGTCGGAAACACAATGGTCAGACACACACTGCTTGGAAACACACTGGTCAGAAACACAATGGTCAGAAACATGGTGGTCAGAAACACACTGGTCAGAAACACAGTGGTCATGAACACACTGGTCGGAAACACAATGGTCAGACACACACTGCTTGGAAACACACTGGTCAGAAACACAATGGTCAGAAACATGGTGGTCAGAAACACACTGGTCAGAAACACAGTGGTCAGAAACACAGTGGTCAGAAACACAGTGGTGAAAAACACAGTGGCCAGAAACACAGTGGTCAGATTCACACTGGTCAGAAACACAATGGTCAGAAACACACTGATCAGAAACACGCTGGTCAGAAACTAAGTGGTCAAAAACACACAGGTCAGAAACACAGTGGTCAGAAACACAGTGGTCAGAAACACACTGGTCAGAAACACAGTGGTCAGAAAGACACTGGTCAAAAACACACTGGTCAGAAACATAGTGGTCAGAAACACAATGGTCAGAAAAATAGTGATCAGAAACACACTGGTCGTAAACCCTGTGGTCAAACTCAGTGGTCAGAAACACACTGGTCAGAAACACACTGGTCAGAAACACAGCGGTAAGAAACACAGTGGTCAGAAACACACACGTCAGAAACACAGTGGTCAGAAACACACTGGTCAGAAACACACTAGTCAGAAACACACTGGTCAGAAACACAGTGGTCAGAAACACGGTGATCAGAAACACAGGGATCAGAAACACACTGGTCAGAAACACACTGGTCAGAAACACAGTGGTCGGAAATACGCTGGTCAGAAACACACTGGTCAGAAACATAGTGGTAAGGAACACAGAGGTCAAAAACACGCTGGTCAGAAACACGGTGGTCAGACACACAGTGATCAGAAACATGGTGGTCAGAAACACACTGGTCAGAAACACAGTGGTCAGAAAAACACTGATCAGAAAAACAGTGGTCAGAAACACAGTGTTCAGAAACACAGTGGTCAGAAACACACTGGTCAGATACACACTGGTCAGAAACACGATGGTCATTAACACACTGGTTGGAAACACAATGGTCAGAAAATCACTGCTCAGAAACACACTGGACAAAAACACAGTGGTCAGAAACGCAGTGGGCAGATACACACTGGTCAGAAACACACTTGTCAGAAACACAGTGGTCAGAAACACACTGGTCAGAAACACATTGGTCAGAAACACGGTGATCAGAAACACAGTGATCAGAAACACACTGGTCATAAACACTGTGGTCAGAAACACAGTGGTCAGAAACACACTGGTCATAAACACACTGGTCAGAGACACAGTGGTCATACACACAGTAGTCAGAAACACACTGGTCAGAAACACAGTGGACAGAAACACAGTGATCAGAAACACAGTGGTCAGAAACACAGTGGTCAGAAACACACCGGTCAGAAACACAGTGGTCAGAAACACAGTAGTCAGAAACACACTGGTCAGAAACACATTGGCCAGAAACACAGTGGTCTGAAAAGCAGATGTCAGAAACACACTGGTCAGAAACACAGTGGTCATAAACACACTGGTCAGAAACACAGTGGTCAGAAACACACGGATCAGAAAAACAGTGGTCAGAAACACGGTGTTCAGAAACGCAGTGGTCATAAACACACTGGTCAGAAAGACACTGGTCATTAACACACTGGTCAGAAACACAGTGGTCATGAACACACTGGTCGGAAACACAATGGTCAGACACACACTGCTTGGAAACACACTGGTCAGAAACACAATGGTCAGAAACATGGTGGTCAGAAACACACTTGTCAGAAACACAGTGGTCAGAAACACAGTGGTCAGAAACACGGTGATCAGAAACACAGTGATCAGAAACACACTGGTCAGAAACACACTGGTCAGAAACACAGTGGCCAGAAACACAGTGGTCAGATTCACACTGGTCAGAAACACACTGGTCAGAAACACAGTGGCCAGAAACACAGTGGTCAGATTCACACTGGTCAGAAACACACTGGTCAGAAACACAGTGGCCAGAAACACAGTGGTCAGATTCACACTGGTCAGAAACACACTGGTCAGAAACACAGTGGCCAGAAACACAGTGGTCAGATTCACACTGGTCAGAAACACACTGGTCAGAAACACAGTGGCCAGAAACACAGTGGTCAGATTCACACTGGTCAGAAACACACTGGTCAGAAACACAGTGGTCAGAAACACAGTGGTCATAAACACACTGGTCAGAAACACAGTGGTCATGAACACACTGGTCGGAAACACAATGGTCAGACACACACTGCTTGGAAACACACTGGTCAGAAACACAATGGTCAGAAACATGGTGGTCAGAAACACACTTGTCAGAAACACAGTGGTCAGAAACACAGTGGTCAGAAACACAGTGGTAAAACACACAGTGGTAAAAAACACAGTGGTAAAAAACACAGTGGCCAGAAACACAGTGGTCAGATTCACACTGGTCAGAAACACACTGGTCCGAAACACACTGATCAGAAACACACTGGTCAGAAACTAAGTGGTCAAAAACACACAGGTCAGAAACACAGTGGTTAGAAACACAGTGGTCAGAAACACACTGGTCAGAAACACAGTGGTCAGAAAGACACTGGTAAAAAACACACTGGTCAGATACATAGTGGTCAGAAACACAGTGGTCAGAAAAACAGTGATCAGAAACACACAGGTCGTAAACCCTGTGGTCAAACTCAGTGGTCAGAAACACACTGTTCAGAAACACACTTGACGGAAACACAGCGGTCAGAAACACACTGGTCACAAACACAGTGGTCATAAACACAGTGATCAGAAACACAGTGGTCAGAAATACAGTGGTCAGAAACACAATGGTCAGAAACACAGTGGTCAGAAACACGGTGGTCTGAAACACGGTGGTCAGGAACACACTGGTGAGAAACACAGTGGTCAGAAACACAGCGGTCAGGAACACAGTGGTCAGAAACACAGCGTTCAGACACACAATGGTCAGAAACACAGTAGTCAAAAACACAGTGGTCAGAAACACAATGGTCAGAAACAGAGAGGTCAGAAACACTGTGGTCAAAAACACACTGGTCAGAAACACAGTGGTCAGGAACACACTGGTCAGAAACACAGTGGTCAGAAACACACGGGTCAGAAACACAGTGGTCAGAAACACGGTGGTCGGAAACACACTGGTGAGAAACACAGTGGTAAGAAACACGCTGGTCAGAAACACACTGGTCAGAAACACAGTGGTCATAAACACAGCGATCAGAAACACAGTGGTCAGAAACACACTGGTCAGAAACACAGTAGTCAGAAACACAGTGGTCAGAATCACAGTGCTAAAAAACACAGTGGTCAGAAACACAGTTGTCAGAAACACAGTGGTCAGAAACACACTGGTCAGAAACACAGTGGTCAGCAACACACTGGTCAGAAACATACTGGTCAGAAACACAGTGGTCAAAAACACAGTGGTCAGAAACACAGTGGTCAGAAACACAGTGGTCAGAAACAAACTGGTCAGAAACACACTGGTCAGAAACACACTGGTCAGAAACACACTCGTCAGAAACACAGGGGTCAAAAACACAGTGGTTAGAAATACAGTGATCAGAAACACAATGGTCACAAACACTGTGGTCAGAAACACAGTGGTCAGAAACACACTGGTCAGAAACACACTGGTCAGAAACACAGTTGTCATAAACACACTAGTCAGAACACAGTGGTCAGAAACACAGTGATCAGAAACACATTGGTCACAAACACAGTGGTCAGAAATACATTGGTTAGAAACACAGTGGTCAGAAACACAGTTGTCAGAGACACAGTGGTAAAAAACAGAGTGGTCAGAAAAACAGTGGTCTAAGAAACGAAGGTCGGAAACACAGTGGTTAGAAACACAGTGATCAGAAAAAAAAGTTGCCATAAACACTCTGGTCAGAAACAGAGTGGTCAGAAACACAATGGTTAGAAAAGCAGTGTTCAGAAACACACTGGTCAGAAACATAGTGGTAAACAACACGCTGGTCAGAAACACAGTGGTCAGAAACACACTGGTGGGAAACACAATGGTCAGCAACATACTGGTTTGAAACAGTGGTCAGAAACACAGTGGTCAGAAACATAATGGTCAAAAACACACTGGTTAGAACCACAGTGGTCCGAAACACAGTGGTCCAAAGCACAGTGGTCAGAAACATGGTGGTTTGAAACACAGTGGTCAGAAACACAGTGGTCAGACACACAGTGGTCACAAAGACACCGGTCAGAAACACAGTGGTCAGAAACACAGTGGTCAGAAACACAGTTGTCAGAAACACAGTGGTCAGAATCAAAATGGTCAGAAACACACTGGTCAGAAACACAGTGGTTAGAAACACACTGGTCAGAAACACAGTCAACAGAAACACACTGGTCAGAAACACGGTGGTCAGAAACATAGTGGTCAGAAACGCAGTGGTCAGATACACCATGGACAGAAAGACACCGGTCTGAAACACAGTGGTTAGAAACACAGTCGTCAGAAACACAGTGGTCAGAAACACAGTGGTCATAAACACAGTGGTTAGAAACACAGTGGTCAGAAATACAGTGGTTAGAAAAAGAGTGGTCAGAACCACAATGGTCAGAAACACAGTGGTCAGAAACACACTGGTCAGAAACACAGTGGTCAGAAACACAGTGGTTAGAAACAGAGTGGTCAGAACCACAGTGGTCAGAAACACAGTGGTCAGAATTACAGCGGTCAGAAACACAGTGGTCAGAAACACAGTGGTCAGAAACACAGTGGTCAGAGACACACTGGTCAGAAACACACTTGTCAGAAACACTGTAGTCAGAAACACACTGTTCAGAAACAAAGTGGTCAGAAATACAGTGGTGAGCAACACACTTGTCATAAACACAATGGTCAGAAACACACTGGTGAGCGACACAGTGGTCAGAAGCAAACTGGTCATGAACACAGTGGTCAGAAACACACTGGTCAGAAACACAGTGGTAAGAAACACAGTGGTCAGAAAGACACTGGTCAGAAACACAGTGGTCAGAAACACACTGGTCAGAAACATAGTGGTGAGAAACACACTGGTCAGAAACACACCGGTCAGAAATACACTGGTCAGAGACACAGTGGTCTGAAACACGGTGGTCAGAAACACAGTGGTCAGAAACACAGTGGTCAGAAACACGCTTGTCATAAACTCACTGGTCAAAAACATAGTGGTCAGGTACACAGTGGTCAGAAACACACTGGTAAGAAACACCGTGGTTAGAAATACACTGGTCAGAAACACAGTGGTGAGAAACACATTGGTCAGAAACACGCTGGTCAGAAACACAGTGGTCAGGAACACACTGGTCAGAAACACTGTGGTCCGAAACACAGTAGTCAGGAACACAGTGGTCAGAAATACACTGGTCATAAACACAGTGTTCAGAAACACGCTGGTCAGAAACACACTGGTCAGAAACACACTGGTCAGAAACACAGTGGTCAGAAACACAGTGGTCAAAAACACACTAGACAGAAACACAGTGGTCAGAAACACAATGGTCAGAAACACAGTGATCAGAAACACACTGGTCAAAAACACATGTGTCAGAAACTCGGTGGTCACAAACACAGTGGTCAGAAACACAGTGGTCAGAAATACACCGGTCAGAAACACACTGGTCAGAAACACAGTGGTCAGAAACACAGTGGTCAGAAACACACTGGTCAGAAACACACTGGTCAGAAACACAGTGGTGAGAAACAGAGTGGTCAGAAAAACAGTGGTCAGAAACACTGGTCAGAAACAGAGTGGTCAGAAACACTGTGGTCAGAAACACACCGGTCAGAAACACAGTAGTCAGAAACACACCGGTCGGAAGCACTGTGGTAAAAAACACACTGGTCAGAAACACAGTCGTCAAAAACACACTGGTCAGAAACACACTGGTCAGAAACACAGTGGTGAGAAACACAGTGGTCAGAAGCACAGTGGTCAGCAACACACTGGTCAGAAACACAGTGGTCAGAAACACAGTGGTCAGAAGCACAGTGGTCAGCAACACACTGGTCAGAAGCACAGTGGTCACAAATACACTGGTCAGAAACACACTGGCCAGAAACACACTGGTCAGACATACAGTGGTCAGAAACGTACTGGTCAAAAAAACACTGGTCAGAAACACAGTGGTCGGAAACACACTGGTCAGAAAGACAATGGTCAGAAACACAGTGGTCAGAAACACAGTGGTCAGAAAAAAACTGGTCAAAAACACAGTGGTCAGAAGCACACTGGTCAGAAACACTCCAGTCGGAAACACAGTGGTAAATAACACAGTGGTCAAAAACACAGTGGTCAGAAACACATTGGTCAGAAACACAGTGGTCAGAAACACACTGGTCAGAAACACAGTGGTAAAAAACACAGTGATCAGAAACACAGTGGTCAGAAACACAGTGGTCAGAAAGACACTGGTCAGAAACTCACTGGTTAGAAACACAGTGGTCAGAACGCAGTGGTCAGAAACACACTGGTCAGAAACACACTGGTCAGAAACACACTGGTCAGAAACACAGTGCTCAGAAACACAGTGGTCAGAAACACAGTGATCAGATACACAGTGGTCAGAAACACAGTGGTCAGAGACACACTGGTCAGAAACACACTGGTCAGAAACACAGTGGTCAGAAACACACAGGTCAGAAACACAGTGGTCAGAAACACACTGGTCAGAAACACACTGGTCAGAAACACAGTGGTCAGAAACACACTGGTCAGAAACACAGCGGTCAGAAAACCCGTGGTCAGAAACACACTGGTCAGACACAAAGTGGATAGAAACACGCTGGTCAGAAACACACTGGTCAGAAACACAGTGGTAAGAAACACAGTGGTCAGAAACACAATGGTCAGAAACACACTGGTCAGAAACACACTGGTCAAAAACAAACTGGTCAGAAACACAGTGGTCAGAAACTCGGTGTTCACAAACACAGTTGTCAGAAACGGAGTTGTCAGAAACACACAGGTCAGAAACACAGTGGTCAGAAACACACAGTGGTCAGAAACACAGTGGTCAGAAACCCACTGGTCAGAAACACACCGGTCAGGAACACAGTGTTCAGAAACACAGTGGTCAGAAACACAGTGGTCAGAAACACACTGGTCAGAAACACACTGGTCAGAAACACACTGGTCAGAAACACAGTGGTCTGAAACAGAGTGGTCAGAAAAACAGTGGTTAGAAACACTGGTCAGAAACAGAGTGGTCAGAAACAGAGTGGTCAGAAACACACTAGTCAGAAACACAGTGGTCAGAAACACACAGGTCAGAAACACACTGGTCAGAAGCATAGTGGTCATAAACACACTGGTCATAAACACAGTGGTTAAAAACACACTGGTCAGAAACACACTGGTCAGAAACACAGTGGTGAGAAACACAGTGGTCAGAAACACATTGGTCAGAAACACAGTGGTCAGAAGCACACTAGTCAAAAACACACTGGTCAGAAACACACTGGTCAGAAATACACTGGTCAGAAACACACTGGTCACAAACACACTGGTCAGAAACACGCTGGTCCGAAACACATTGGTCAGAAACACACTGGTCACAAAGACACTGGTCAGAAACACAGTGGTCTGAAACACAGTGGTCAGAAACAAAGTGGTCATAAACACAGTGGTCAGAAGCACACTGGTCAGAAACACATTGGTCAGAAACACAGTGGTCAAAACACACAGGTCAGAAAAACAGTTGTCAGAAACACAGTGGTCAGAAACACAGTGGTCAGAAACACAGTGGTCAGAAGCACACTGGTCATATACATAGTGGTCAGAAACACACTGGTCAGAAACACAGTGGTCAGAAACACATTAGTCAGAAACACAGTGGTCAGAAACACACTGGTCAGAAACACAGTGGTCTGAAACACAATGATCAGAAACACACTGGTCAAGAAAACAGTGGTCAGAAAGACATCGGTCAGAAACTCACTGGTCAGAAACACAGTGGTGAGAAACACAGTGGTCAGAAACACAGTGGTTTGAAACACACTGGTCAGAAACACACTGGTCAGGAACACAGTGGTCAGAAACACAGTGGTCGGAAACACGGTGGTCAGAAACACTGTTGTCAGAAACACAGTGGTCAGAAAGACGCAGGTCACAAACACAGGGGTCAGAAACACACTGGTCAGAAACACACCGGTCAGAAACACAGTGGTCAGAAACACACTGGTCAGAAACAAAGTGGTCAAAAAAACAATGGTCAGAAACACACTGGTCAGACACAAAGTGGTCAGAAACACAGTGGTCAGAAACACACTGGTCAGAAACACAGTGGTAAGAAACACTGTGGTAAGAAACACTGTGGTCAGAAACACACTCGTCAGAAACACAGTGGTGAGAAACACACTGGTCAGAAACACACTGGTCAGAAGCACACTGGTCAGAAGCACAGAGGTCAGAAAGACACTGGTCAGAAACACAGTGGTCAGAAAGACAGTGGTCAGAAACAAAGTGGTCATACACACAGTGGTCAGAAACACACTGGTCAGAAACACAGTGGTCAAAACACAGTGATCAGAAACACAGTGGTCAGAAACACAGTGCTCAGAAACACAGTGCTCAGAAACACACTGGTCAGAAACAAGACGGTCAGGAACATGGTGGTCAGAAACACAGTGGTCAGAAACACACTGGTCAGAAACACAGTGGTCAGAAACACAGTGGTCAGAAACACAGTGGTCAAAAACACATTGGTCAGAAACACAGTGGTCAGAAACACTGTGGTCAGACACACAGTGGTCAGAAACACAGTGGTCAGAAGCACACTGGTCAGAAACACAGTGGTCAGAAACACAGTTGTCAGAAACATAGTGGTCGGAAACAAAATGGTCAGAAACACAGTGGTCAGAAACACACTGTTTAGAAACACACTGGTCAGAAACACAGTGGTCAGAAACAAATAGGTGAGAAACACAGTAGTCAGAAACACAGTGTTCAGAAACACACTGTTCAGACACGCAGTGGTCAGAAACACACTGGTCAGAAACACACTGGTCAGAAACACACTGGTCAGAAACACAGTGGTCAGATACACACTGGTCAGAAACACACTGGTCAGAAACACAGCGGTGAGAAAGACAATCGTGAGAAATACATTGGTCAGACACACGGTGGTCAGAAACACACTGGTCACAAACATAGTGGTCAGAAACACAGTGGTCAGAAAAACAGTGGTCAGAAACACACTGGTCAGACACACAGTGGTCAGAAACACAGTGGTCAGAAACACACTGGTCAGAAACACAGTGGTCAGAAACACACTTGTCAGAGACACACTGGTCCAAAACACAGTGTTCAGAAACACAGTGGTCAGAAACACAGTTCTCAGAAACACACTGGTCATAAACAAAGTGGTCAGAAACACACTGGTCAGAAACACACTGGTCAGAAACACACTGGTCAGAAAGACACTGGTCAGAAACACACTGGTCAGAAACACAATGGTCAGAAACACAGTAGTCAGAAACATAGTGGTGAGAAACACACTGGTCGGCAAAACAGATGACAGAAACACAGTGGTCATAAACACAGTGGTCAGAAACACACTGGTCAGAAACACACTGGTCAGAAACACACTGGTCAGAAACACAGTGGTCAAAATCACAGTGGTCAGAAACACAGTGGTCAGAAACACACTGGTAATGAACACACTGGTCAGAAACACAGTGGGCAGAAACACAGTGGTCAGACACACAGTGGTCAGAAACACAGTGGTCAGAAACACAGTGGTCAGACACACACTGGTCATAAACACACTGATCAGAAACACACTGGTCAGAAACACAGTGGTAAAAAACACAGTGGTCAGAAACACAGTGGTAAAAAACGCAGTGGTCAGATACACACTGGACAGAAAGACACCGGTCTGAAACACAGTGGTCCGAAACACAGTCGTCAGAAACACAGTGGTCAGAAACACAGTGGTCAGAAACACAGTGGTTAGAAACACAGTGGTCAGAAACACAGTGGTTAGAAACAGAGTGGTCAGATCCACAGTGGTCAGAAACACAGTGGTAAGAAACACACTGGTCAGAAACACAGTGGTCAGAAACACAGTGGTTAGAAATAGAGTGGTCAGAACCACAGTGGTCAAAAACACAGTGGTCAGAATTACAGCGGTCAAAACACAGTGGTCTGAAACACAGTGGTCAGAAACACAGTTGTCAGAAACACACTGGTCAGAAACACACCTGTCAGAAACACTGTAGTCAGAAACACACTGTTCAGAAACACATTTGTCAGAAATACAGTGGTGAGCAACACACTTGTCATAAACACAGTGGTCAGAAACACACTGGTTAGAGACACAGTGGTCAGAAGCAAACTGGTCATGAACACAGTGGTCAGAAACACACTGGTCAGAAACACAGTGGTAAGAAACACAGTGGTCAGAAACACAGTGGTCAGAAACACAGTGGTCAGAAACACACTGGTGAGAAACATAGTGGTCAGAAAGACACTGGTTAGAAACACACCGGTCAGAAATACACTGGTCAGAGACACAGTGGTCTGAAACACATTGGTCAGAAACACAGTGGTCAGAAACACAGTGGTCAGAAACACGCTTGTCATAAACTCACTGGTCAAAAACATAGTGGTCAGGTACACAGTGGTCAGAAACACACTGGTCAGAAACACCGTGGTCAGAAATACACTGGTCAGAAACACAGTGGTCTGAAACACATTGGTCAGAAACACAGTGGTCAGAAACACAGTGGTCAGAAACACGCTTGTCATAAACTCACTGGTCAAAAACATAGTGGTCAGGTACACAGTGGTCAGAAACACACTGGTCAGAAACACCGTGGTTAGAAATACACTGGTCAGAAACACAGTGGTCAGAAACACAGTGGTCAGAAACACAGTGGTCAAAAACACATTGGTCAGAAACACAGTGGTCAGAAACATTGTGGTCAGACACACAGTGGTCAGAAACACAGTGGTCAGAAACACAGTTGTCAGAAACATAGTGGTCAGAAACACAATGGTCAAAAATACAGTGGTCAGAAACACACTGTTTAGAAACACACTGGTCAGAAACACAGTGGTCAGAAACAAATAGGTGAGAATCACAGTAGTCAGAAACACAGTGTTCAGAAACACACTGTTCAGACACGCAGTGGTCAGAAACACACTGGTCAGAAACACACTGGTCAAAAACACACTGGTCAGAAACACAGTGGTCAGATACACACTGGTCAGAAACACACTGGTCAGAAACACAGTGGTGAGAAACACAATCGTGAGAAATACATTGGTCAGACACACGGTGGTCAGAAACACACTGGTCACAAACATAGTGATCAGAAACACAGTGGTCAGAAAAACAGTGGTCAGAAACACACTGGTCAGACACACAGTGGTCAGAAACACAGTGGTCAGAAACACACTGGTCATAAACACAGTGGTCAGAAACACACTTGTCAGAAACACACTGGTCCGAAACACAGTGTTCAGAAACACAGTGGTCAGAAACAAAGTGGTCAGAAACAGAGTTCTCAGAAACACACTGGTCAGAAACAAAGTGGTCAGAAACACACTGGTCAGAAACACACTGGTCAGAAACACACTGGTCAGAAACACACTGGTCAGAAACACACTGGTCAGAAACACATTGGTCAGAAACACAGTAGTCAGAAACATAGTGGTGAGAAACACACTGGTCGGCAAAACAGAAGACAGAAACACAGTGGTCATAAACACACTGGTCATGAACACACTGGTCAGAAACACAGTGGTCAGAAACACAGTGGTCAGACACCCAGTGGTCAGAAACACAGTGGTCAGAAACACAGTGGTCAGACACACACTGGTCATAAACACACCGATCAGAACCACACTGGTCAGAAACACAGTGGTAAAAAACACAGTGGTCAGAAACACAGTGGTCAGAAACGCAGTGGTCAGTTACACACTGGACAGAAAGACACCGGTCTGAAACACAGTGGTCAGAAACACAGTCGTCAGAAACACAGTGGTCAGAAACACAGTGGTCAGAAACACAGTGGTTAGAAACACAGTGGTCAGAAACACAGTGGTTAGAAACAGTGTGGTCAGAACCACAGTGGTCAGAAACACAGTGGTCAGAAACACATTGGTCAGAAACACAGTGGTCAGAAACACAGTGGTTAGAAACGGAGTGGTCAGAACCACAGTGGTCAGAAACACAGTGGTCAGAAACACATTGGTCAGAAACACAGTGGTCAGAAACACAGTGGTTAGAAACGGAGTGGTCAGAACCACAGTGGTCAGAAACACAGTGGTCAGAATTACACCGGTCAGAAACACAGTGGTCAGAAACACAGTGGTCAGAAACACAGTGGTCAGAAACACACTGGTCAGAAACACCCTTGTCAGAAACACTCTAGTCAGAAACACACTGTTCAGAAACACAGTGGTCAGAAATACAGTGGTGAGCAACACATTTGTCATAAACACAGTGGTCAGAAACACACTGGTGAGAGACACAGTGGTCAGAAGCAAACTGGTCATGAACACAGTGGTCAGAAACACACTGGTCAGAAACACACTGGTAAGAAACACAGTGGTCAGAAACACACTGGTCAGAATTACAGTGGTCAGAAACACACTGGTCAGAAACATAGTGGTCAGAAACACACTGGTCAGAAACACACCGGTCAGAAATACACTGGTCAGAGACACAGTGGTCTGAAACACATTGGTCAGAAACACAGTGGACAGAAACACAGTGGTCAGAAACATGCTTGTCATAAACTCACTGGTCAAAAACATAGTGGTCAGGTACACAGTGGTCAGAAACACACTGGTCAGAAACACCGTGGTAAGAAATACACTGGTCAGAAACACAGTGGTCAGAAACACATTGGTCAGAAACACGCTGGTCAGAAACACAGTGGTCAGGAACACACCGGTCAGAAACACTGTGGTCCGAAACACAGTGGTCAGGAACACAGTGGTCAGAAATACACTGGTCAGAAACACAGTGTTCAGAAACACGCTGGTCAGAAACACACTGGTCAGAAACACACTGGTCAGAAACACAGTGGTCAGAAGCACAGTGGTCAAAAACACACTAGACAGAAACACAGTGGTCAGAAACACAATGGTCAGAAACACAGTGATCAGAAACACACTGGTCAAAAACACATGTGTCAGAAACTTGGTGGTCACAAACACAGTGCTCAGAAACACAGTGGTCAGAAATACACTGGTCAGAAACACACTGGTCAGAAACACAGTAGTCAGAAACACATAGTGGTCACAAACACAGTTGTCAGAAACACACTGGTCAGAAACACAGTGGTCAGAAACACAGTGGTCAGAAACACAGTGGTCAGAAGCACACTGGTCAGAAACACACTGGTCAGAAACACAGTGGTGAGAAACACAGTGGTCAGAAAAACAGTGGTCAGAAACACTGGTCAGAAACAGAGTGGTCAGAATCACTGTGGTCAGAAACACACCGGTCAGAAACACAGTGGTCAGAAACACAGTAGTCAGAAACACACCGGTCTGAAGCACTGTGGTCATAAACACACTGGTCAGAAACACAGTCGTCAAAAACACACTGGTCAGAAACACACTGGTCAGAAACACAGTGGTGAGAAACACAGTGGTCAGAAGCACAGTGGTCAGCAACACACTGGTCAGAAGCACAGTGGTCAGAAACACACTGGTCAGAAACACAGTCGTCAAAAACACACTGGTCAGAAACACACTGGTCAGAAACACAGTGGTGAGAAACACAGTGGTCAGAAGCACAGTGGTCAGCAACACACTGGTCAGAAGCACAGTGGTCACAAATACACTGGTCAGAAACACACTGGCCAGAAACACACTGGTCAGACATACAGTGGTCAGAAACGTACTGGTCAGAAACACACTGGTCAGAAACACAGTGGTCGGAAACACACTGGTCAGAAAGACAATGGTCAGAAACACAGTGGTCAGAAACACAGTGGTCAGAAACAAAGTGGCCAAGAACACAGTGGTCAGAAGCACACTGGTCAGAAACACTCCGGTCGGAAACACAGTGGTAAAAAACACAGTGGTCAAAAACACAGTGGTCAGAAACACATTGGTCAGAAACACAGTGGTCAGAAACATACTGGTCAGAAACACAGTAATCAGAAACACATTGGTCAGAAACACAGTGGTCAGAAAGACACTGGTCAGAAACACAGTGGTCAAAAACACAGTGATCAGAAACACAGTGGTCAGAAACACAGTGGTCAGAAAGACACTGGTCAGAAACTCACTGGTTAGAAACACTGTGGTCAGAAACGCAGTGGTCAGAAACACACTGGTCAGAAACACACTGGTCAGAAACACACTGGTCAGAAACACAGTGCTCAGAAACACAGTGGTCAGGAACACAGTGGTCAGAAACACGGAGGTCAGAAACACAGTTGTCAGAAACACAGTGGTCAGAAACACACAGGTCAGAAACACAGTGGTCAGAAACACACTGGTCAGAAACACACTGGTCAGAAACACAGTGGTCAGAAACACACTGGTCAGAAACACA
>SZWC01000021.1:474360-537371 GCA_023375785.1 Penium margaritaceum | reverse complement strand
TGGTCAGAAACACACTGGTCAGAAACACAGTGGTCAGAAACACAGTGGTCAGAAACACAGTGGTCAGAAACATAGTGGTCAGAAACACAGTGGTCAGAAACGTAGTGGTCAGAATCACACTGGTCAGAAACACAGTGGTCAGAAACACAGTGTTCAGAAAGGCACTGGCCATTAGCACACTGGTCGAAAACACAGTGGTCAGAAAGACACTAGTCAGAAATACACTGGTCAGAAGCACACTGGTCAGAAACACACTGGTCAGAAACACAGTGGTCAGAAACACACTGGTCAGAAACACAGTGGTCAGAAACACAGAGGTCAGAAACACATGGGTCAGAAACACAGGGTTCAAAAACACAGTGGTCAGAAACAGAGTGGTCAGAAACAGAGTGGTTAGAAACACAGTGGTCAGAAACACAGTGGTCAGAAACACAGGTGTCAGAAACACAGTGTTGAGAAACACCATGGTCAGAAAGACAGTGGTCACAAGGACAGTGGTCAGAAACAAAGTGGTCAGAAACACAGTGGTCAGAAATACAGTGGTCAGAAACACAGTGGTCCGAAACAGACTGGTCAGAAACACACTGGTCAGAAACACTGTGGTCAGAAACACAGTGGTCAGAAACATAGTGGTCAGAAACACAGTGGTCAGAAATATAGCGGTTAGGAACACACTGGTGAGAATCACACTGGTTAGAAACACAGTGGTCAGAAACACAGTGGTCAGAAACACAGTGGTCAGAAACACAGTGGTCAGAAACACTGTGGACAGAAACACAGTCGTCAGAAACACAGTGGTCAGAAACACAATGGTCAGAGACACACCGGTCAGAAACACAGTGGTCAGAAACACTCTGGTCAGAAACAGAGTGGTCAGAAAGACAGTGGTCAGAAACACAGTGGTCAGAAACACAGTGGTCAGAAATACAGCGGTCAGAAACACACTGGTCAGAATCACAGTGGTCAGAAACACAGTGGTCAGAAACACAGTGGTCAGTAACACAGTGGTCAGAAACACAGTGGTCAGAAACACACTGGTCAGAGACACACTGGTGAGAAACACAGTGGTCAGAAACACACTTGTCAGAAACACAGTGGTCAGAAACACAGTGGTCAGAAACACACTGGTCAGAAACACACTGGTCAGAAACACACTGGTCAGAAACACACTGGTCAGAAACACAGTGGTCAGAAAGACAGTGGCCAGAAACACAGTGGTCAGAAACACAGTGGTCAGAAACACACTGGTCAGAAACACAGTGGTCAGAAACACAGTGGTCAGAAACACAGTGGTCAGAAACATTGTGGTCAAAAAACACAGTGGTCAGAAACGTAGTGGTCAGAAACACACTGGTCAGAAACACAGTGGTCAGAAACACAGTGTTCAGAAATGCACTGGCCATTAACACACTGGTCGGAAACACAGTGGTCAAAAAGACAGTGGTCAGAAATACAGTTGTCAGAAGCACACTGGTCAGAAACACACTGGTCAGAAACACAGTGGTCAGAAACACACTGGTCAGAAACACAGTGGTCAGAAACACAGGGGTCAGAAACACATGGGTCAGAAACACAGGGGTCAAAAACACAGTGGCCAGAAACAGAGTGGTCAGAAACAGAGTGGTCAGAAACACAGTGGTCAGAAACACAGTGGTCAGAAACACAGGTGTCAGAAACACAGTGTTCAGAAACACCATGGTCAGAAAGACAGTGGTCAGAAGGACAGTGGTCAGAAACAAAGTGGTCAGAAACACAGTGGTCAGAAATACAGTGGTCAGAAACAAGGTGGTCAGAAACAGACTGGTCAGAAACACAATGGTCAGAAACACTGTGGTCACAAACACAGTGGTCAGAAACACAGTGGTCAGAAACACAGTGGTCAGAAACACAAAAGTCAGAAACACAGTGGTCAGAAATACAGCGGTTAGAAACACACTGGTCAGAATCACACTGGTCAGAAACACAGTAGTCAGAATCACAGTGGTCAGAAACATAGTGGTCAGAAACACAGTGGTCAGAAACACAGTTGACAGAAACACAATGGTCAGAAACATAGTGGTCAGAAACACAGTGGTCAGAGACACACTGGTCAGAAACACAGTGGTCAGAAACACAGTGGTCAGAAACAGACTCGTCAGAAAGACAGTGGTCAGAAACACAGTGGTCCGGAACACAGTGGTCAGAAACACAGTGGTCAGAAATACAGCGGTCAGAAACACACTGGTCAGAATCACAGTGGTCAGAAACACAGTGGTCAGAAACACAGTGGTCAGAAACACAGTGGTCAAAAACACATTGGTGAGAAACACAGTGGTCAGGAACACAGTGGACAGAAACACAGTCGTCAGAAACACAGTGGTCAGAAACACAGTGGTCAGAAACACAGTGGTCAGAAACACAGTGGTCAAAAACACATTGGTGAGAAACACAGTGGTCAGAAACACATTGGACAGAAACACAGTCGTCAGAAACACAGTGGTCAGAAACACAGTGGTCAGAAACATAGTGGTCAGAAACACCGTGGTCAGAAACGTAGGGGTCAGAAACACAGTGGTCAGAAACACAGTGGTCAGAAACACACTGGTCGGAAACACAGTGGTCAGAAAGGCACTGGTCAGAAATACACTGGTCAGAAGCACACTGGTCAGAAACACACTGGTCAGAAACACGGTGGTCAGAAACACACTGGTCAGAAACAGAGTGGTCAAAAACACAGGGGTCAGAAACACATGGGTCAGAAACACAGGGGTCAAAAACACAGTGGTCAGAAACAGAGTGGTCAGAAACAGAGTGGTCAGAAACACAGTGGTCAGAAACACAGTGGTCAGAAACATAGGTGTCAGAAACACAGTGTTCAGAAACACCATGGTCAGAAAGACAGTGGTCAGAAGGACAGTGGTCAGAAACAAAGTGGTCAGAAACACAGTGGTCAGAAATACAGTGGTCAGAAACACAGTGGTCAGAAACAGACTGGTCAGAAACACAATGGTCAGAAACACTGTGGTCAGAAACACAGTGGTCAGAAACACAGTGGTCAGAAACGCAGTGGTCAGAAACAGAAAAGTCAGAAACACAGTGGTCAGAAACACAGCGGTTAGAAACACACTGGTCAGAATCACACTGGTCAGAAACACAGTGGTCAGAAAGACAGTGGCTAGAAACACAGTGGTCAGAAACACAGTGGCCAGAAACACTGTGGACAGAAACACAGTGGTCAGAGACACACTGGTCAGAAACACAGTGGTCAGAAACACAGTTGTCAGAAACACAGTTGTCAGAAACACACTGGTCAGAAACAGAGTGGTCAGAAAGACAGTGGTCAGAAACACAGTGGTCAGGAACACAGTGGTGAGAAACACAGTGGTCAGAAATACAGGAGTCAGAAACACACTGGTCAGAGTCGCAGTGGTCAGAAACACAGTGGTCAGAAACACACTGAACAGAAACACAGTGGCCAAAAACACATTGGTGAGAAACACAGTGGTCAGAAACACATTGGACTGAAACACAGTCGTCAGAAACACAGTGGTCAGAAACACATTGGTCAGAGACACACTGGTCAGAAACACAGTGGTCAGAAACACAATGGTCAGAAACACAGTGGTCAGAAACACAGTGGTCAGACAAACAGATGCCAGAAACACAGTGGTCAGAAACACAGTGGTCAGAAACACACTGGTCAGAAATACAGTGGTCAGAAACACCATGGTGAGAAACAGAGTTATCAGAAGCACACTGGTCAGAAGCACGGTGGTCAGAAACACAGTGGTCAGGAACACAGTGGTCAGAAACACAGTGGTCAGAAACACAGTGGTCAGAAACACAGTGGTCTGAAAGACAGTGGTTAGAAAGACAGTGGTCAGAAACACAGTGGTCAGAAACACAGTGGTCAAAAACAGACTGGTCAGAAACACACTGGTCAGAAATAGAGTGGTCAGAAACACAGTGGTCAGAAACACATTGGTTAGAAACACCGTGGTCAGAAACACAAAAGTCAGAAACACAGTGGTCAGAGATACAGCGGTCAGAAACACACTGGTCAGAATCACACTGGTCAGAAAAACAGTGGTCAGAAACACAGTGGTTAGAAACATAGTGGTCAGAAACACAGTCGTTAGAAACACAATGGACAGAAACACGGTGGTCAAAAACACAGTGGTCGGATACACAGTGGTCAGAGACACACTGGTCAGAAACACAGTGGTCAGAAGCAGAGTGGTCAGAAACACAGTGGTCAGAAACACACCTTTCAGGAACGAAGTGGTCAGAAAGACAGTGGTCAGAAACACAGTGGTCAGGAACACAGTGGTCAGAAACACAGTGGTCAAAAATACATCGGTCAGAAACACACTGTTCAGAATCACAGTGGTCAGAAACACAGTGGTCAGAAACACAGTGGTCAGAAACTCAGTGGTCAGAAACACAGTGGTCAGAAACACAGTGGTCAGAAACACACTGGTCAGAAACACATTGGTCAGAAACACAGGGGTCAGAAACACAGTGGTCAGAAACACAGTGGTCAGAAACACAGTGGTCAGAAACACACTGGTCGGAAATACAGTGGACAGAAACACACTGGTGAGAAACACAGTGATCAGAAGCACACTGGTCAGAAGCATAGTGGTCAGAAACACAGTGGTAAGAAACACAGTGGTCAGAAACACAGTGGTCAGAAACACAGTGGTCAGAAACACAGTGGTCACAAACAAAGTGGTCAGAAAGACAGTGGTCAGAATGACAGTGGTCAGAAACACAGCAGTCAGAAACATAGAGGTCAGAAACACACTGGTCAGAATCAAACTGGTCAGAAACACACTGGTCAGAAACACACTGGCCAGGAACACAGTGGTCAGAAACACACTGGTGAGAAACACAGTGGTCAGAAACACAGTGGTCAGAAACACGGTTGTCAGAAACACAGTGATCAGAAACACACTAGTCAGAAACACAGTGGTCAGAAACACAGTGGTCAGAAACATAGTGGTCAGAAACATAGTGGTCAGAAACACAGTGGTCAGAAACACAGTGGTCAGACAAACAGTTGTCAAAAACACACGGGTCAGAAACACACTGGTCAGAAACACACTGGTCAGAAACACACTGGTCAGAGACACAGTGATCTGAAACTTAGTGGTCAGAAACACAGTGGTCAGAAACACACTGGTCAGAAACACAGTGGTTGGAAACACAGTGGTTGGAAACACAGTGGTTATTAACACACTGGTCAGAAACACAGTGGTAAGAACATTGGTCAGAGACACAGTGGTCTCAAACACAGTGGTCAGAATCACACTGGTCAGAATCAAACTGGTCAGAAACACACTGATCAGAAACACACTGGCCAGGAACACAGTGGTCAGAAACACACTGGTGAGAAACACAGCGGTCAGAGATACAGTGGTCAGGAACACAGTTGTCAGAAACACAGCGATCAGAAACACACTAGTCAGAAACACAGTGGTCAGAAACACAGTCGTCAGAAACATTGTGGTCAGAAACACAGTGGTCAGAAACACATTGGTCAGAAACACAGTGGTCAGAAACACAGTGGTCAGAAACACAGTGGTCAGAAACACACTGGTCAGAAACACAGTGGTCAGAAACGACGTGGTCAGAAACACACTGGTCAGAAACACACTGGTGTGGAACACAGAGGTCAGAAACACAGTGGTCAGAAACACACAAATCAGAAACACAGTGGTCAGAAACACAGGGATCAGAAACACACTGGTCAGAAACACATTGGTCAGAAACACACTGGTCAGAAACACACTGCTCAGAAACACACTGGTCAGAAACACAGTGGTCACAAACACAGTGGTGAGAAACACAGTGGTCGGAAACTCAGTGGTAAGAAACACAGTGGTCAGAAACAGACTGGTCATAAACACAGCGGTCAGAAACACGGTGGTCAGAAACATAGTGGTCAGAAACACTGTGGTCAGAAACACAGTGGTCAGAAACACATTGGTCAGAAACACACTGGTCAGAAACATAGTGGTCAGAAACACAGTGGTCAGCAACACAATGGTCAGAGACACAATGGTCAGAAACACAATGGTCAGAAACACACTGGTCAGAAACACACTGGTCAGAAACACACTGGTCAGAAACACACTGGTGACGAACACATTGGTCAGAAACACACTGGTCAGAGACACACTGGTCAGAAAGACAGTGGTCAGAGACACAGTGGACACAAACACAGTGGTCAGATACACACTGGTCAGAAAGACAATAGTCAGAAACACACTGGTCAGAAACCCAATGGTCAGAAACACACTGGTCAGAAACACAGTGGTAAGAAACACAGTGGTCGGAAACACAGTGGTCAGAAACACTGTGGTCAGAAACACGGTGGTCAGAAACACAGTGGTCAGAATCACACAGGTCAGAAACACAGTGGTCAGAAACACATTGGTCGGATACACAGTGGTCAGAAAAACAGTGGTCAGAAACACACTGGTCAGAAACACAGTGGTCAGGAACACACTGGTAAGAGACACTGTGGTAAAAAACACAGTGGTCAGAAACACAATGGTCAGAAACACAGTGGTCGGAAACACATAGGTCAGGCACACACTGGTCAGAAACACAGTGGTCAGAAGCATCCTGGTCAGAAACACACTGGTCAGAAACACAGTGGTCAGAAAAAGAGTGGTCAGAGACACAATGGTCAGAAACACAGTGGTCAGAAACACTGTGGTCAGAAACGAAGTGGTCAGAAACACAATAGTCAGAAACACAGTGGTCAGAAACACACTGGTCTGAAACACACCGGTCTTAAACACACTGCTCAAAAACACACTGGTCTGAAACACACTGCTCAGAAACACAGTGGTCAGAAACAAAGAGGTCAGAAACACACTGGTTGGAAACACAGAGGTCAGAAACACAGTGGTCAGAAACACAGGGGTCACAAATACACTTGTCAGAAACGCAGTGGTCAGAAACACGGTGGTCAACAATACAGTGGTCATAAACACAGTGGTCAGAGACACAGCGCTCAGAAACACAGTGGTCAGAAACACAGTGGTTAGAAACACACAGGTCAGAAACACAGTGGTCGGGAACACAGTGGTGAGAAACACAGTGGTCAGAAACACACTGGTCAATAACACAGTGGTCAGAAACTCAGTGGTCAGAAACACAATGGTCAGAAACACAATGGTCAGAAGCACAGTGGTCAGAAACGCAGTGGTTAGAAACATTGTGGTCAGAAACAGTGGTCAAAAACACACTGGTCTGAAACACACAGGTCAGAAACACAGTGGTCATAGACAAAGTGGTCAGAAACATAGTGGTCAGAAACACAGTGGTCAGAAGCAAACTGGTCAGAAACACAGTTGTCAAAAACACATTGGTCAGAAACACAGTGGTCAGAAAGACACTGGACAGAAACTCAGTGGTCAGATACACGGTGGTCAGAAACACAGTGGTCAGAAACACAGTGGTCAGAATCACACTGGTCAGAAACACACTGGTCAGAAACACACTGGTCAGAACAAACAGGTTGGAAACACATTTGTCAGAAACACACTGGTCAGAAACACACTGGTCAGAAACACAGTGGTCAGACTCACAGTGGTCAGATACACACTTGTCAGGAACACACTGGTCAGAAACACAGTGGTCAGAAACACACTGGTCAGAAACACGGTGGTCAGAACCACAATGGTCAGAAACACACTGCTCAGAAACATGGTGGTCTGAAAAAGGGTGGTCAGAAACACTGTGGTCAGAAACACAGTGGTCAGAAACATTGTGGTCAGAAATGCAGTGGTCAGAAACACAATAGTCACAAAAAAAGTGGTCAGAAACACGGTGGTCAAGAACACAGTGGTCAGAAACACACTGGCCAGGAACACACTGGTCAGAAAGACACTGCTCAGAAACACAATGCTCAGAAACACAATGCTCAGAAACACAGTGGTCAGAAACACGGGTCAGAAATACACTAGTTAGAAACGCAGTGGTCACAAACACAGTGATCAGAAACACAGTTGTCAGAAATACAGTGGTCAGAAACACAGTGGTCAGAAACACAGTGCTCAGAAACACAGTGGTCAGAAACACAGTGCTCAGAAACACAGTGGTCAGAAACACACTGGTCGGAAACAAACTAGTCATAAACACAGTGGTGAGAAACACACTGGTCAGAAACACCCTGGTCAGAAACACAGTGGTCAGAAACACAGTGGTCAGAAACACAGGGGTCGGAAAGACACTGGTCAGAAACACAGTGGTCACACACACACTGCTCAGAAACACACTGGTCAGAAACACAGTGGTCAGAAACACAGTGGTCAGAAACACAGTGGTCAGAAACACAGTGGTCAGAAATACACTGGTCAGAAACACAGTGGTCAGAAACACAATAGTCACAAATACAGTGGTCAGAAACACAGTGGTCAGAAACACACTGGTCAGAAACACACTGGTCAGAAACACACTGGCCAGAAACCCAGTGGTTAGAAAGACACTGGTCAGAAACAGACTGGTCAGAAACACGGTGGTTAGAAACACACTGGTCAGAAACACAGTGGTCAGAAACACAGTGGTCAGAAACATACTGGACAGAAACACACTCGTCAGAAACATACTGGTCAGAAACACAGTGGTCAGAAACACAATGGTCAGAAACACACTGGACAGAAACACACAGGTCAGAAACACACTGGTCAGAAACACACTGGTTTGAAACACAGTGGTCTGAAACACAGTGGTCAGAAACACACTGGTCAGAAACACACTGGTCAGAAACACACTCGTCAGAAACACACCGGTCAGAAACACACTGGTCAGAAACACATAGGTCATAAACACACTGGACAGAAACACAGTTGTCAGAAACTTACTGGCCAGATACACACTGGTCAGAAACACACTGGTCAGAAACACAGTGATCAGAAACACACTGATAAGAAACACAGTGGTTAGAAACACAATGGTCAGAAACACACTGGTCAGAAACACACTGGCCAGAAACCCAGTGGTCAGAAACACACCGGTCAGAAACAGACTGGTCAGAAACACGGTGGTCAGAAACACACTGGTCAGAAACACAGTGGTCAGAAACACAGTGGTCAGAAACACACTGGACAGAAACACACTGGTCAGAAACACAATGGTCAGAAACACACTGCTAAGAAACACTGTGGTCAGAAACACACTGGTCGGAAACACACTGATCAGAAACACAGTGATGAGAAATACAGTGGTCAGAAACACAGTGGTTAGAAATACAGTGGTCAGAAACACAATGGTCAGAAACACAGTGGTCAGAAAAATACTAGTAAAAAAAACAGTGGTCAGAAACACGCTGCTAAGAAACACAGTGTTAAGAAACAAAGTGGGGAGAAACACACTGGTCAGAAACACAGTGGTCAGAAACACACTGGTCAGAAACACAGTGGTTAGAAGCACATTGGTCAGAGACACACTGGTAAGAAACACAGTGGTCAGAAAAAGGGTGGTCAGAAAGACTGTGGTCAGAAACACAGTGGTCAGAAACATTGTGGTCAGAAATGCAGTGGTCAGAAACACAATAGTCAGAAAAAAAGTGGTCAGAAACACAGTGGTCAGAAACACAGTGGTGAGAAACACACTGGTCAGAAACACACTGGTCGGAAACACACTGGTCAGAAACACACTGCTCAGAAACACAGTGGTCAGAAACACACTGGTCGGAAACACACTGGTCATAAACACATTGGTGAGAAACACACTGGTCAGAAACATACTGGTCAGAAACACAGTGCTCAGAAACACAGTGGTCAGAAACACAGGGGTCAGAAAGACACTGGTCAGAAACACATTGGTCACAAACACACTGCTCAGAAACACACTGGTCAGAAACACAGTGGTCAGAAACACACTAGTCAGAAACACAGTGGTCAGAAACACAGTGGTGAGAAACACAGTAGTCAGAAACACACTGGTCAGAAACACAGTAGTCAGAAACACACTGATCAGAAACACAGTGGACAGAAACACAGTGGTCACGAACACAGTGGTCTGAAACACAGTGGTCAAAAACGTACTGGTCAGAAACATAGAAGTCAGAAACACAACGGTCACAAACAGTGTGGTAAAAAACACACAGGTCTGAAACACTGTGGTCAGAAACACAGTGGTCAGAAACACATTAGTCACAAACACACTGGTCAGAAACACACTGGTCAGAAACACACTGGTCAGAAACAAACTGGTCAGAAACACACTGGTCAGAAACACAGTGGATAGGAACACGCTGGCCAGAAACACACCGGTCAGAAACACACTGGTCAAAAACACAGTGATCATAAACACACTCGTCAGAAACACAGTGGTCAGAAACACAATGGTCAGAAACACACTGGTCAGAAACACACTTGCCAGAAACCCAGTGGTCAGAAACACACTGGTCAGAAATAGACTGGTCAGAAACACGGTGGTCAGAAACACACTGGTCAGGAACACACTGGTGAGAAATACACTGGTCAGAAACTCAGCGGTCAGAAACACAGTGGTCAGAAACACAGTGGTCTGAAACAAAGTGGTCAGAAACACAGTGGTCAGAATCTCCGTGGTCAGAAACACACTGGTCAGAAACACACTGGTCAGAAACACATTGGTCAGAAACACAGTGGTCAGAAACACACTGGTCAGAAACACATTGGTCGGAAGCACACTGGTCACAAATACACTGGTCAGGAACACAATGGTCAGAAAAATAGTGGTCAGAAACACTGTGGTCAGAAACACAGTGATCAGAAACACAGTGGTAAGAAACACAGTGGTCAGAAACACACCGGTCAAAAACACGCTGGTCAGAAACACACTGGTCGGAAACACACTGATCGGAAACACACTGCTCAGAAACACAGTGGTCAGAAACACACTGGTCAGAAACACACTGGTTAGAAACACAGTGGTCAGAAACACAGTGGTCAGAAACACAGTGGTCAGAAATACACTAGTCAGAAATGCAGTGGTCAGAAACACGGTGATCAGAAACACAGTGGTCAGAAACACAGTGGTAGATAACACAGTGTTCAGAAACACAGAGGTCGGAAACACAGTGGTCGGAAACACACTGGTCAGAAACACAGCGGTCAGAAACACAGTGGTCAGAAACACATTGCTCCGGAACACAGTGGTTAGAAACTTACTGGTCAGAAACACACTGGTCAGAATCACAGTGGTCAATAACACAGTGGTCAGAAACACAGTGGTCAGAAACACAGTGGTCAGAAGCACTCTGGTCAGGAACACAGTGGTCTGAAGCAGACTGGTCAGAGGCACACTGGTCTGAAACACATTGGTCAGAAACACTATGTTTATGACCACTATGTTTATGACCACTATGTTTATGACCACTATATTTATGACCACTGTGTTTCTGACGACGGTGTTTCTGACCAGTGTGTTCTGACCACTATGTTTCTGACCAGTGTGTTTCTGGCCACTGCGTTTCTGACCACTGTGTTTCTGACCACTGTGCTTCTGACCACTGTGTTTCTGACCACTGTGTTTCTGACCACTCTGTTTCTGACCACTGTGTTTCTGACCACTGTGTTTCTGACCAATGTGTTTCTGACCGATGTGTTTGTGACTCCTGTGGTTCTGACCACATTGTTTCTGACCGCTGTGTTTCAGACCAGCGTGTTTCTGACCAGTGTGTTTATGACCCCCGTGTTTCTAACCACTGTGGTTCTGACCAGCGTGTTTCTGACCAGTGTGTTTCTGAGTACCGTGTTTCTGACCGCTGTGTTTCAGACCATTCTGTTTGTGACCACTGTGTTTCTGACCAGAGTGTTTGTGACCACTGTGTTCCTGACCATTGTGTTTCTGACCACTGTGTTTCTGACCACTGTGTTCCTGACCAGTGTGTTTCTGACCACTGTATTTGTGACGGCTGTGTTTCTGACCACTGTATTTCTGAACACTGTTTTTATGACCACTGTGTTTTTCACCACTATGTTTCTGACCAATGTGTTTCTGACCATTGTGTTTCTGACCGGTGTGTTTCTTACCAGTTTGTTCTGATCACTGTGTTTCTGACCACTGTGGTTCTGACCACTGTGTGTCTGACCACTGTGTTTTTGATCACCCTGTTTCTGACCACTGCGCTTCTGACCACTGTGTTTCTGACATATGTGTATCGGACCACTGTGTTTCTGACCACCCTGTTTCTAACCACTGTGTTTCAGACCCGTATTTGTAACCACTGTGTTTCTAGCCAGTGTGTTTCTGACTCCTGTGTTTCTGACCACTGTGTTTCTGACCACTGTATTTCTGACCACCGTGTTTTTGACGAGTGTGTTTCTGACCACTGTGTTTCTGTCAAGTGTATTTCTGACCGCTGTGTTTCTGACCACAGTGTTTCTGACCGGTGTGTTTATGACCACTGTGTTTTTGACCACGGTGTTTCTGACCAGTATGTTTCTGACCAGTGTGTTTCTGACCACTGTGTTTTTGACCACTGTGTTTCTGACATGGTGTTTCTGAGCACTGTGTTTCTAACCACAGTGTTTCTGACCATTGTGTTTCTAACAAGTGTGTTTCTGACCACTGTGTTTCTGACCGGTGTGTTTCTGACCACTGTGTTTGTAAGCAGTGTGTTTCTGACCAGTGGTTTTGTGACCACTGTGTTTCTGACCGATGTGTTTCTGACCAGTATGTTTGTGACCATTGTGTTTCTGACCACTGTGTTTCTCACCGCTGTGTTTCTGACCACTTTGTTTCTGACCTGTGTGTTTCTGACCACTATATTTCTGACAAGTGTGTTTCTTACCACTGTGTTTCTGACCACTGGGTTTATGACCACTGTGTTCCAGACCACTGCGTTTCTCACCAGTGTGTTCTGACCAATGTGTTTCTGAAAACTGTGTTTCTGACCACTGTGTTTGTGACCACTGTGTTTCTGACCAATGTGTATCTGATCACAGTGTTTCGGACCACTGTGTTTGTGACCAGTGTGTTTCTGACCACAGTGGTTGTGACCACTGTGTTTCTGACCACTGTGTTTCTGACCACTGTGTTTCTGACCAGTTTGTTCCTGACCAGTGTGTTTCTGACCACTGTGTTTGTGACCAGTGTGTTTCTGACCACAGTGGTTGTGACCACTGTGTTTCTGACCACTGTGTTTCTGACCACTGTGTTTCTGACCAGTTTGTTCCTGACCAGTGTGTTTATGACCACTGTGTTTTTGACCAGTGTGTTTCTGAGCAGGGTGTTTTTGACTAATTTTTTTCCCTCCACTGTTTTTCATACCACTGTGTTTCTGACCATTGTGTTTCTGACCACTGTGTTTCTCACCCCTGTGTATATGACCACTGTGTTTCTGACCACTATGTTTCTGACCACTGTGTTTCTGACCACTGTGTTCCTGACCAGCGTGTTTCTGACCAGTGTGTTTCTGACCCATGTGTTTCTGACCAGTGTGTTCCTGACCAGTGTGTTTCTGACCACTGTGTTTATGACCGCTGTGTTTCTGACCAGTGTGTTTCTGACCAGTGTGTTTCTGACCACTACGTTTCTCACCACTGTGTTTCTCACCACTGTGTTTCTGACTGGTGTGTTTCCGACCTGTGTGTTTCTGACCACTGTGCTTCTGACCAATGTGCTTCCGACCACTGTGTTTCTGAGCATTATGCTTCTGAACAGTATGTTTCTGACCACTGTGTTTATGTCGGGTGTGTTTCTGACCAGTGTGTTTCTGACCACTGTTTTTCTGACCACTGTGTTTTTCTGACCACTGTGTTCCTGACCATTGTTTTTCTGACCAGTGTACTTCGGACAAGTGTGTTCCTGACCACTGCGTTTCTGACCACTGTGTTTCTAACCACTGTGTTTCTGACCACAATGTTTATGACCAGTGTGTTTCTGACCACTGTGTTTCTGACAAGTGTGTTTCTGACCAGTGTGTTTCTGACCACCGTGTTTCGAACCACTGTGTTTCTGACCACTGTGTGTTTGACCAGTGTGTTTCTGACTAGTGTGTGTCCGACCACCGTATTTCTGACCACTGTGTTTCTGACCACTGTGTTTCTGACCACTGTGTTTCTGACCACGGTATTTCTGACCACTGTGTTTATGACCATTGTGTTTCTGACCACCGCGTTTCTGAACACTGCGTTTCTGACAACTGTGTTTCCGACCGGTGTGTCTTTGACCACTGTGTTTCGGACCACCGTGTATCTGACCATCTTGTTTCTGACCAGCGTGTTTCTGACCAGTGTGTTCATGACCACTGTGTTTCTAACCAGTGTGTTTCTTACCAGTGTGTTTCTGACCAGTGTGTTTCTGACTAGTGTGCTTGTGACCACTGTGTTTCTGACCACTGTGTTTCTGACCATTGTGTTTCTGATGATTGTGTTTCTGGCCAGTGTGTTTCTGACAATTGTGTTTCTGACCACTGTGTTTCTGACGACTGTGTTTCTGACCACTGTGTTTCTGACCGGTGTGTTTCTGACCAGGTTGTTTCTGACCATTGTGTTTCTGTCCACTGTGTTTCTGACCACTGTGTTTATGAGCAGTGTGTTTCTGACCAGTGTGTATCTGACCACTGTGTTTATGACCGGCGTGTTCCTGACGAGTGTGTTTACGACCACTGTGTTTGTGACCATTGTGTTTCTGACCACTGTGTTTCTGACCGGTGTGTTTCTGACCACTGTGTTTATGACCACTGTGTTTCTGACCACTGTGTTTCTGATCCTTGTGTTTCTGACCACTGTGTTTCTGACGACTCTGTTTCTGACCACTGTGTTTATGACCACTGTGTTTCTGACCAGTGTGTTTCTGACCACTGTGTTTCTGACCACTGTGTTTCTGACCATTGTGTTTCTGACCACTGTGTTTCTGACCGGTGTGTTTCTGACCACTGTGTTTATGACCACTGTGTTTCTGACCACTGTGTTTCTGATCCTTGTGTTTCTGACCACTATGTTTCTGACGACTCTGTTTCTGACCACTGTGTTTATGACCACTGTGTTTCTGAACACTGTGTTTCTGACCAGTATGTTTCGGACCAGTGTGTTTCTGACCACTGTGTTTCTGACCACTGTGTTTCAGACCACTGTGTGTCTGACCAGTGTGTTTCTGACCAGTGTGTTTCTGACCAGTGTGTTGCTGACCAGCGTGTTTCTGACCATTGTGTGTCTGACCACTGTGTTTCGGACCATTTTGTGTCTGACCAGTGTGCTTCTTACCAGTGTGTTTCTGACAAGTGTGTTTCTCACCACTGTGTTTCTGACCAATGTGTTGCTGACCACTGTGTTTCTGAATACCATGTTTCTGACCACTGTGTTTCTGACCACTGTGTTTCCGACCACTATGTTTATGACCATTGTGTTTCTGACGACGGTGTTTCTGATGAGTGTGTTCTGACCACTGTGTTTCCGAGGACTGTGTATCTGACCACTATGTTTCTGACAACTGTGGTCTGACCACTGTGTTTCTTATCACCCTGTTTCTGACCACTGTATTTCTGACCATTGTGTTTCTGACCACCGCGTTTATAACCGCTATGTTTCTGACCACCGTGCTTCAGACCACTGTGTTTCTGAACAATGTGTTTCTCACCAGTGCCTTTCTGACCGTTGTGTTTCTGACAACTTTGGTCATGACCATGGTGTTTCTGACCACTGTGTTTCTGATCAATGTGGTTCGAACCAGTGTGTTTCTGACCACTGTCTTCCTGACCACTCTGTTTCTGACCACTGTGTTTCTGACCACTCTCTTTCTGACCACGGTGTTTCTGACCTGTGTTTTTCTGACCACTGTGTTTCTGACCAATGTGTTTCTGACCACTGTGTTTCTGACCACATTGTTTATGACCACTTTGTTCCTGACCACTGTGCTTGTGACCAGTGTGTTTATGACCACTTTGTTCCTGACCACTGTGCTTCTGACCAGTGTGTTCTGACCACTGTGTTTCTGACCACTGTATTTCTGACCACTGTGTTCCCCACCAGTGTGTTTAAAACCAGTGTGTTTCTGACTCCTGTGTTTCTGACCACTGTGTTTCTGACCACTGTCTTTCTGACCAGCGTGGTTCTGACCAGTGTGTTTTATGACCACTGTGTTTCTGACCAGTGTGTCTCTGACAATTGTGTTTCTGACAAGTGTGTTTCTGACCACTGTGTTTCTAACCACTGTGTTTCTGACCACTGTATTTCTGACCACTGTGTTCCCCACCAGTGTGTTTCAAACCAGTGTGTTTCTGACCCCTGTGTTTCTGACCACTGTGTTTCTAACCACTGTGTTTCTGACCACTGTATTTCTGACCACTGTGTTCCCCACCAGTGTGTTTCAAACCAGTGTGTTTCTGACCCCTGTGTTTCTGACCACTGTGTTTCTAACCACTGTGTTTCTGACCACTGTATTTCTGACCACTGTGTTCCCCACCAGTGTGTTTAAAACCAGTGTGTTTCTGACTCCTGTGTTTCTGACCACTGTGTTTCTGACCACTGTCTTTCTGACCAGCGTGGTTCTGACCAGTGTGTTTTATGACCACTGTGTTTCTGACCAGTGTGTCTCTGACAATTGTGTTTCTGAAAAGTGTGTTTCTGACCACTGTGTTTCTAACCAATGTGTTTCTGACCATTATGTTTGTGACCACTCCGTTTCTGACCAGTGTGTTCCTGACCACTGTGTTTCTGACCACTGAGTTTCTGACCACTGTGTTTCTGACCGGTGTGTTTCTGACCAGTTTGTTTATGACCACTGTGTTTCTGACCACTGTGTATATGACAACTGTGTTTCTGACCACTCTGTTTCTGACCGCTGTGCTTCTGACCACCGTGTTTCTGACCACTGTGTTTCTGACCAGTGCGTATCTGACTCGTGTGTTTATGACCGCTGTGTTTACGACCACTGTGTTTCTGACCAGCGTGTTTCAGAACATTGTGTGTCTGACCAATGTGTTTCTGACCAGTGTGTTTCTTACCACTGTGTTTCTGACCACCGTGTTTCTGACCACTTTGTTTCTGACCAGTGTGTGTCTAACCAGTGTATTTCTGACCACTGTGTTTCTGACCACTGTGTTTCTGACCACTGTGTTTCTGACCATTGTGTGTCTGACCAATGTGTTTATGACCAGTGTGTTTCTTACCACTGTGTTTCTGACCACTGTGTTTCTGACCAGTGTGTTTCTGACCCCTGTGTTTCTGACCACTATGTTTCTGACCACTGTGTTTGTGACCACTTTGTTTCTGACCACTGCCTTTCTGACCACTGTGTTTCTGACAACTGTGTTTCCGACCGGTGTGTTTCCGACCACTGTTTTTCTGACCACTGTGTTTATGACCAGTGCGTTTCTGACCACCGTGTTTCTGACCACCGTGTTTCTGACAACTGTGTTTATGACCACTGTGTTTCTAACCAGTGTCTTTCTAACCAGCATATTTCTGACCAGTGTATTTTTGACTAGTGTGTTCTGACATATGTGTTTCTGACCACTGTGTTTCTAACCACTGTGTTTCTGACCACTGTATTATGACTGGTGTGTTTCTGACAAGTGTGTTTCTGACCACTGTGTCTATGAGCAATGTGTTTCTGAACACTGTGTTTCTGAGTAGTGTGTTTCTGATCATCGTGTGTCTGACCGCTGTGTTTATGACCGGTGTGTTCCTGACCAGTGTGCTTATGACCACTGTGTTTCTTACCATGGTGTTTCTGACCAGTGTATTTCTGACCGGTGTGTTTCTGACCACTGTGTTTCTGACCACTGTGTTTCTGACCACTGTGTTTCTGACCAACGTGTTTATGACAAATGTGTTTCTGACCACTGGTGTTCCTGACCACTGTGTTAAAGACCACAGTGTTCCTGACTACTGTGCTTCTGACAAGTTTGCTCCTGACCAGTGTGATTCTGACCACTGTGTTTCTGACCACTGTGATTCTGACCACTGTGTGTCTGACCTGTGTGTTTCTGACCAATGTGTTTCTGACCAGTGTGTTTCTAACCGGTGTGTTTCTGACCACTATGTTTCTGACCAGTGTGTTTCTGACCAGTTTGTTTCTGACCAATGTGTTTCTGACCACTGTGTTTCTGAGCAATGTGTTTCTGACAACTGTGTTTCTTACCACTGTGTTTCTTATCACTGTTTTTTTTACCACTATGTGTATGACCACTGTGTTTCTGACGGCTGTGTTTCTGACCACGGTGTCTCTGACCACTGTGTTTCTGACCACTGTGTTTATGACAGGTGTATTTCTAACCAGTCTCTTTCTGACTGCTGTGTTTCTGACCACTGTGTTGCTAACTACTGTGCTTCTTATCAGTGTGTTTCTGACCACTGTGTTTCAAACCACGGTGTTTCTGACCACTGTCTTTCTTTCCACTCCGTTTCTGACCACTGCGTTTCTGACCACTATTTTTCTGACCACTGTGTTTCAGACCAAAGTGTTTCCGACTCCTGTGTTTCTGATCACTGTGTTTCTGACCATTGTGTTTCTGACCAGCGTGTTTCTGACCAATGTGTCTATGAACACTGTGTTTCTAACCACCGTGTTTCTGACCAGCGTGTTTGGAACCAGTGTGTTTCTGACCACTGTGTTTCTGACCACTGTCTTTCTGACCAGTGTATTTCTGACCAGTGTGTTTCTGACCACTGTGTTTCTGACCGGTGTGTTTCTGACCAGTGTGTTTCTGACCAGTGTGTTTATGACCACTGTGTTTGTGATCAGTGTGTTTCTGACCAATGTGTTTCTGATCACTGTGTTTCTGACCAGTGTGTTTCTGACCAATGTGTTTCTGACCAGTGTGTTTCTGATCAGTGTGTTTCTGACCACTGTGTTTCTGACCACTATGTTTCTGACCAATGTGTTTCTAACCAGTGTGTTTCCAACCTCTTTGTTTCCTACCACTGTGTTTCTGACCAGTGTGTTTCTGACCAGTGTGTTCCTGACCACTGCGTTTCTGACCACTGCGTTTCTGACCACTGTGTTTCTGACCACTGTGTTTATGAAAACTATGTTTCTGACCACTGTGCTTCTGACCAGTGTGTTCTAACCACTATGTTTCTAAGCTCTGTGTTTCTGACCACTGTGTGTCTGACCACTCCGTTTCTGATCACTGTGTTTCTGACCACTGTGTTTCTGACCACTGTGTTTCTGACCAGTGTGATTATGACCATTGTGTTTCTGACCATAGGTTTCTGACCAGTGTGTTTCTGACCACTGTGTTTCTGACCACTGTGTTTCTAACCAGTGTATTTCTGACCACTGTGTTTCTGACCATAGTGTTTCTGACCACTGTGTTTCTGAGGAATGTGTTTCTGACCACTATGCATGTGACCACTGTGTTTCTGACCACTCTGTTTATGACCACTGTGTTTCTGACATCTGTGTTCCTGACCTGTGTGCTTAAAACCAGTGTGTTTCTGACCAGTGTGTTTCTGACCAGTGTGTTTATGACCACTGTGTTTCTAACCAGTGTTTTTCTTACCAGTGTGTTTCTGACCAGTGTGTTTCTGACTAGTGTGCTTGTGACCACTGTGTTTCTGACCACTGTGTTTCTGACCATTGTGTTTCTGACGATTGTGTTTCTGGCCAGTGTGTTTCTGACCATTGTGTTTCTGACCACTGTGTTTCTGACGACTGTGTTTCTGACCACTGTGTTTCTGACCGGTGTGTTTCTGACCAGTGTGTTTCTGACCATTGTGTTTCTGTCCACTGTGTTTATGACCACTGTGTTTCTGAGCAGTGTGTTTCTGACCAGTGTGTCTCTGACCACTATGTTTATGACCGGCGTGTTCCTGAGGAGTGTGTTTATGACCACTGTGTTTGTGACCATTGTGTTTCTGACCACTGTGTTTCTGACCGGTGTGTTTCTGACCACTGTGTTTATGACCACTGTGTTTCTGACCACTGTGTTTCTGATCCTTGTGTTTCTGACCACTATGTTTCTGACCACTGTGTTTCTGACCACTGTGTTTCTGACCATTGTGTTTCTGACCACTGTGTTTCTGACCGGTGTGTTTCTGACCACTGTGTTTATGACCACTGTGTTTCTGACCACTGTGTTTCTGATCCTTGTGTTTCTGACCACTATGTTTCTGACAACTGTGTTTCTGACCACTGTGTTTATGACCACTGTGTTTCTGAACACTGAGTTTCTGACCAGTATGTTTCTGACCAGTGTGTTTCTGACCACTGTGTTTCTGACCACTGTGTTTCAGACCACTGTGTGTCTGACCACTGTGTTTCGGACCATTGTGTGTCTGACCAGTGTGTTTCTTACCAGTGTGTTTCTGACAAGTGTGTTTCTCACCACTGTGTTTCTGACCAATGTATTTCTGACCAAAGTGCTTCTGACCACTGTGTTTCTGACCACGGTCATTCTGACCATTGTGTTCCTGACCACTGTGTTTCTGACCACTGTGTTTCTGACCACTATGTTTATGACCACCGTGTTTCTGACGACGATGTTTCTGATGAGTGTGTTCTGACCACTGTGTTTCCCAGGACTGTGTATCTGACCACTATGTTTCTGACAACTGTGTTCTGACCACTGTGTTTCTAATCACCCTGTTTCTGACCATTGTGTTTTTGACCATTGAGTTTCTGACCACTGCGTTTATAACCACTATGTTTCTGACCAATGTGCTTCAGACCACTGTGTTTCTCACCGGTGTGTTTCTAACCAGTGTCTTTCTGACCGTTGTGTTTCTGACAACTGTGTTCATGACCATGGTGTTTCTAACCACTGTGTTTCTGATCAACGTGGTTCGAACCAGTGTGTTTCTGACCACTGTCTTCCTGACCACTCTGTTTCTGACCACTCTGTTTATGACCACTGTGTTTCTGACCATGGTGTTTCTGACCTGTGTTTTTCTGACCACTGTGTTTCTGACCAATTTGTTTCTTACCACTGTGTTTCTGACCACTTTGTTTATGACCACTTTGTTCCTCACCACTGTGCTTCTGACCAGTGTTTTTATGACCACTTTGTTCCTTACCACTATGCTTCTGACCAGTGTGTTCTGACCACTGTGTTTACGAGCACTGTTTTTCTGACCACTGTGTTTCTGACCACCGTGTTTCTGACCACTGTGTTCCTCACCAGTGTGTTTAAAACCAGTGTGTTTCTGACTCCTGTGTTTCGGACCACTGTGTTTCTGACCACTGTCTTTCTGACCAGCGTGGTTCTGACCAGTGTGTTTTGTATGACCACTGTGTTTCTGACCAGTGTGTCTCTGACAATTGTGTTTCTGACGAGTGTGTTTCTGACCACTGTGTTTCTAACCACTGTGTTTCGGAACATTATGACAACTGCGTTTGTGACCAGTGTGTTCCTGACCACTGTGTTTCTGACCAATGTGTTTCTGACCACTGTGTTTCTGACAACTGTGTTTGTGACCAGTGTGTTCCTGACCACTGTGTTTCTGACCAGTGTGTTTCTAACCACTGTGTTTCTGACCGGTTTGTTTCTGACCAGTTTGTTTATGACCACTGTTTCTGGCCACTGTGTATCTGACCACTGTGTTTCTGACCACTCCGTTTCTGACCACTGTGTTTCTGACCACTGTGTTTCTGACCACTGTGTTCCTGACCAGTGCGTTTCTCACTCGTGTGTTTATGACCGCTGTGTTTACGACCACTGTGTTTCTGACCAGCGTGTTTCAGACTAGTATGCTTCTGACCATTGTGTTTCTCACCAGTGTATTTCTGACCACTGTGTTTCTCACCACTGTGTTTCTGACCACTGTGTTTCTGACCATTGTGTGTCTGACCAATGTGTTTCTGACCAGTGAGTTTCTGACCACTATGTTTCTGACCACTGTGTTTCTGAGCACTGTGTTTCTGACCACGGTATTTCTGACCACTGTGTTTATGACCACTGTGTTTCTGACCACCGCGTTTGTGACCACTGTGTTCTGACCACTGTGTTTCCGACCGGTGTGTCTCTGACCACTGTGTTTCTGACCACTGTGTTTCTAACCACTGTGTTTCTGACCAGCGTGTTTCTTACCAGTGTGTTTATGACCACTGTGTTTCTAACCAGTGTGTTTCTTACCAGTGTGTTTCTGACGAGTGTGTTTCTGACTAGTGTGCTTGTGACCACTGTGTTTCTGACCACTGTGTTTTTTACCATTGTGTTTCTGACGATTGTGTTTCTGGCCAGTGTGTTTCTGAGCATTGTGTTTCTGACCACTATGTTTCTGACGACTGTGTTTCTGATCACTGTCTTTCTGACCGGTGTGTTTCTGACCAGTGTGTTTCTGACCAGTGTGTTTCTGTCCACTGTGTTTCTGAGCAGTCTGTTTCTGACCAGTGTGTCTCTGACCACTGTGTTTATGAACGGCGTGTTCCTGACGAGTGTGTTTTTGACCACTGTGTTTGTGACCATTCTGTTTCTGACCACTGTGTTTCTGACCGGTGTGTTTCTGACCACTGTGTTTCTGACCACTGTTATTCTGACCACTGTGTTATTGACCACTGTGTTTCTGATCATTGTGTTTCTCTCCACTGTGTTTCTGACGACTGTGTTTCTGACAACTGTGTTTATGACCACCATGTTTCTGAACACTGTGTTTCAGACCAGTATGTTTCTGACCAGTGTGTTTCTGACCACTGTGTTTCTGAACACTGTGTTTCGGATCATTGTGTGTCTGACCAGTGTGTTTCTTACCAGTGTGTTTCTGACCAGTGTGTTTCTCAGCACTGTGTTTCTGACCACTGTTTTTCTGACCATTGTGTTTCTGACCACTGCGTTTATAAACACTGTGTTTCTGACCACTGTGTTTCTGACCACTGTGTTCCTGACCATGGTGTTTCTGACCACTGTGTTTCTGATCACTGTGTTTCGAACCACTGTGTTTCTGACCACTGTCTTCCTGACCACTCTGTTTCTGACCACTGTGTTTCTGACCATTGTGTTTCTGATCACGGTGTTTCTGACCAGTGTGTTTCTGACCAATGTGTTTGTGACCAATGTGTTTCTGACCACTGTGTTTCTGACCACTTCGTTTATGACAATTTTGTTCCTGACCACTGTGCTTCAGACCAGTGTGTTCTGACCACTGTGTTTATGAGAACTGTTTTCCTGACCACTGTGTTTCTGACCACTGTGTGTCTGACCACCGTGTTTCTGATCACTGTGTTTCTGACCACCGTGTTTCTGACCAGTGTGTTTCTCACCAGTGTGTTTCTGAACATAGTGTTTCTGACCAGTGTGTTTATGACCAGTGTGTTTCTGACCAGTGTGTTTCTAACCACTGTGTTTCTGACCACTGTGTTTCTGACCATTGTGTTTCTGACCACTGTGTTTCTGACCATTGTGTATCTGACGACTTTGTTTCTGACCACTCTGTTAAAGACCACTGTGTTTTTGACCAGTGTGTTTCTGACCACTGTGTTTCTAACCAGTGTGTTTCTGACCGGTGTGTTTCTGACCACATTGGTTCTGACCATTGTGTTTCTGACCACTTTGTTTCTGACCACTGTGTTTCTGGCCAGTGTGTTTCTGACCAGTGTGTTTCTGACAACTGTGTTTCTGACCATTGTGGCTCTGGCCATAGTGTTTCTGACCACTTTGTTTCCGACCAGTGTGTTTCTGACCAGTGTGTTTATGAGCACTGTGTTTCTGACCACGGTGTTTCTGACCACCGTGTTTCTGACCACTGTATTTCTGACCACTGTGTTTCTGACCGGTGTGTTTCAGACCACTGTGTTTATGACTGGTATGTTTCTGACCAGTGTTTCTGACCACTGTGTTTTTGACCAGTGTGTTTGTGACCAATGTGTTTCTGAGCAGTGTGTTTCTGACCAGTGTGTTTTTGACCACTTTGTTTCTGACTGATGTGTACCTGACCAGTGTGGTTATGACCACTGTGTTTCTGACCACTGTGTATCTGACCACTATGTTTCTGACCACTCTGTTTCTGACCAATGTGTTTCTGACCAGTGTGTTTCTGACCACTGTGTTTCTGACCAGTGTGTTTCTGACCAGTGTGTTTCTGACCACTCTGTTTCTGACCAGTGTGTTTTTTACCAGGGTGTTTCTGTCTAGTGTGTTTTTGACCACTGTGTTTCTGACCGCTGTGTTTCTGACCCTTGTGTTTCTGACCAATGCGTTACTGACCGGTATGTTTCTGACCACTGTGTTTCCGACCACTGTCGACCTGACCACTGTGTTTCTGACCACAGTGTTTCTGACCAATGTGTTTCTGACCACTGTGTTTCTGACCACTGCGGTTCTGACCACTATGTTTCTGGCCACTGTGTTTTCGACGGGTGTGTTCCGGACCACTGTGTTTCTGACCACTGTGTTTCTGACCACTGTATTTCTGACCAAAGTGTTTCTGACAATCGTGTTTCTGACCAGTGTGTTTCTGACCAGCATGTTTATGACTAGTGTGCTTCTGACATGTGTGTTTTTGACCATTGTGTTTCTGACCACTGTATTTCTGACCGCTGTGTTTCTGACCAGTGTGTTTCTGACCAATTTGTTTCTGACCACTGTCTTTTGGCCACGGTGTTTCTGACCACTGTGTTTCTGACCACTGTGTTTCTGACCGCTGTGTTTCTGACAGTTGTGTCTCTGACCAGTGTGTTTCTGACCAGTGTGTTTCTGACAAGTGTGTATCTTACCATTGTGTTTCTGAGCCGTGTGTTTCTTACCAGTGTGTTTCTGACCGCTGTGTTTATGACCGGTGTGTTCCGGACCAGTGTGTTTATGACCAGTTTGTTTCTGACCATGGTGTTTCTGACCAATGTGTTTCTGACCGGTGTATTTCTGACCACTGTGTTTCTGACCACTGTGTTTCTGACCACTGTGTTTATGACCATCGATTTCTGACCATTGTGTTTATGACCACTGTGTTTCTGACCACTGTGTTCCTGACCACTCTGTTTATGACCACCGTGTTTCTGAGCACTGTGTTTCTGACCAATGTTTTTCTGACCAGTGTGTTTCTGACCGCTGTGTTTCTGACCATTGTGTTTCTGACCACTAAGTGTCTGACCAGTGTGTTTCTTAAACGTTTGTTTCTGACCAGTGTGTTTCTTACCAGTGTGTTTCTGACCACTGTGTTTCTGACCACTGTGTTTCTGACCACTGTGTGTCTGACCAGTGTGTTTCTTACCAGTGTTGTTCTGAATAGTGTTTTTCTGACCACTGTGTTTTTGACCACTCTGTTTCTGGCCACTGTGTGTCTGACCAGTGTGTTTCTGACCACTGTGTTTCTAACCACTATGTTTATGAACACTGTGTTTCTGACGACGGCGTTTCTGACCAGTGTGTTCTGACCACTGTGTTTCTGACTATTGTGTTCCTGACCACCATGTTTCTGACCACTGTGTTTCTAATCACTGTGTTTCTGACCAATATGTTTCAGACCATTGTGTTTCTGACCACTGCGTTTCTAACCACTGTGTTGATGACCACTTTGTTTCTAACCAGTGTCTTTCTGACCGCTGTGTTTCTGACCACTGTGTTCCTGACCAGTTTGTTTTTGACCATTGTGTATTGACCACTATGTTTTGAACCACTGTGTTTCTGACCACTGTCTTTCAGACCACTGTGTTTCTGACCACTCTGTTTGTGACCACTGTGTTTTTGACCACTGTGTTTCAGACTAGTGTGTTTCTGACTCCTGTGTTTCTGACCACTGTGTTTCTGACCACTGTGTTTCTGACCAGTGTGTTTATGACCACTGTGTTTCTAACCACTGTGTTTCTGACCAGCGCGTTTTTGACCAGTGTGTTCCTGACCAGTGTGTTTCTGCCCACTGTCTTTCTGACCAGTGTGTTTCTGACCAGTGTGTTTCTGCCCACTGTCTTTCTGACCAGTGTGTTTCTGACAACCATGTTTCTGACCACTGTGTTTCTGACCACTGTGTTTCGAACCACTATGTTTCTGCCCACTGTCTTTCTGACCACTACGTTTCTGTCCATTGTGTTTCTGACCACAGTGTTTCTGACTAGTGTGTTTCTGAACTGTGTGTTTGTGACCACTGTGTTTCTATCCACCGTGTTTCTGACCAGTGTGTTTCTGACCATTGTGTTTCTCACCACAGTGTTTCTGACCACAGTGCTTCTGACCACTGTGTTTCTGACCACTGTGTTTCAGACCACTATGTTTCGGACTGGTGTGTTTCTGACCAGTGTGTTTCTGACCAGTGTGTTTCCGACCACTGTGTTTCTGATCAGTGTGTGTCTGGCCACTGTTTTTCTGCGCAGTGTGTTTCTGACTGGTGTGTTTCTGACCCATGTATTTCTGACCACTGTGTTTGCAACCACTGTGATTCAGACCACTCTGTTTCTGAGCAGTGTGTTTCTGACCAGTGTGTTGCTGACCACTGTGATTCTGATCGGTGTGTTTCTGGCCAGTGTGTTTCCGACCAGTGTGTTTCCGACCACTGTGTTTCTGACGACTGTGTTTCTGATCGGTGTGTTTCTGGCCAGTGTGTTTCCGACCAGTGTGTTTCCGACCACTGTGTTTCTGACCAGTGTGTTTCTGGCCACTGTGCTTCTTATCGGTGTGTTTCTGAACAGTGTGTTTCTGACCACTGTGTTTCTGACCACTGTGTTTCTGATCACTATGTTTCTGACCACTGTGTTTCTGACCACTGTGTTTCCGACCACTTTCTTTCTGACCAGTGTGTTTCTGGCCAGTGTGTCCCTGACAACTGCGTTTCTGACCACTGTGTTTCTGACCACTGTGTTTCTGACCACTGTATTCATGACCACCCTGTTTCTGACCACTGTGATTCTGACCAGTGTGTTTGTGACCACTGTGTCTCTGACCCATGTGTTTCTGACAACTGTGTTTCTGACCAGTGTGTTTCTGACCACTGTGTTTCTGACCACTTTGTTTATGCCCTTTGTACTTCTCACCACCGTGCTTCTGACTAGAGTGTTCCGACCACTGTGTTTATGAGAACTGTATTTCTCACCACTGTGTTTTGGACCACTGTGTGTCTGACCACAGTGTTTCTGATCACTGTGTTTCTGACCAATGTGTTTGTGACCACTGTGTTTCTGACCAGTGTTTTTCTGACCAGTGTGTTTCTGACCATAATGTTTCTGGCCAGTGTGTTTCTGACCAGTGTGTTTCTGACCAGTGTGTTTCTAACCACTGTGTTTTTGACCACCATGTTTCTGACCATTGTGTTTCTGACCACTGTGTTTCTGACCCTTGTGATTCTGACCAGCGTGTTTCTGACCAGTATGTTTTTGACCACTGTGTTTCCAACCACTGTCTTTCTGATCACTGTGTTTCTGACCACGGTGTATCTGACCAATGTGTTTCTGACCACTGTGTTTCTGACCACTGCGTTTCTGACCACTATGTTTCTGACCACTGTGTTTTCGACCGGTGTGTTCCGGACCACTGTGTTTCTGACCACTGTGTTTCTGACCACTGTGTTTCTGACCAAAGTGTTTCTGACCACCGTGTTTCTGACCAGTGTGTTTACGGCCACTGTGTTTCTAACCAGTGTGTTTCTGACCAGCATGTTTATTACTAGTGTGTTTCTGACTAGTGTGCTGCTGACATGTGTGTTTCTGACCATTGTGTTTCTGACCACTGTGTTTCTGAGCGCTGTGTTTCTGACCAGTGTGTTTCTGACCAATGTGTTTCTGACCACTGTCTTTTGGCCACAGTGCTTCTGACCACTGTGTTTCTGACCACTGTGTTTCTGACCACTGTGTTTTTGACAGGTGTGTCTCTGACCAGAGTGTTTCTGACCACTGTGTTTCTGACAAGTGTGTTTCTTACCACTGTGTTTCTGAGCCGTGTGTTTCTTACCAGTGTGTTTCTGTCCGCTGTGTTTATGACCGGTGTGTTCCTGACCAGTGTGTTTATGACCACTGTGTTTCTGACCACTGTGTTTCTGAGCGGTGTGTTTCTGACCACTGTGTTTCTGACCACTGTGTTTCTGACCACTGTGTTTATGACCAACATGTTTCTGACCATTGTGTTTCTGACCACTGTGTTTCTGACCACTGTATTCCTGACCACTGTGTTCATGACCACCGTGGTTCTGAGCACTGTGTTTCTGACCAATGTCTTTCTGACCAGTGTGTTTCTGACCGCTGTGTTTCTGAGCACTGTGTTTCTGACGACACAGTGTCTGACCAGTGTGTTTCTTACAAGTGTGTTTCTGACCAGTGTGTTTCTGACCAGTGTGTTTCTGACCACTGTGTTTCTGACCACTGTGTTTCTGACCACTGTGTGTCTGACCAGTGTGTTTCTTACCAGTGTCGTTCTGACCAGTGTTTTTCTGACCACTGTGTTTTTGACCACTATGTTTCTGGCCACTGTGTGTCTGACCAGTGTGTTTCTGACCACTGTGTTTCTGACCACTATGTTTATGACCACTGTGTTTCTGACGACGGCCTTTCTGACCAGTGTGTTCTGACCACTGTGTTTCTGACTACTGTGCTTCTGACCACTATGTTTCTGACCACAGTGTTTCTAATCACTGTGTTTCTGACCAATATGTTTCTGACCATTGTGTTTCTGACCACTGTGTTTTTAACCACTGTGTTGATGACCACTTTCTTTCTAATGTCCGTGTTTCTGACTGATGTTTTTCTAACCAGTGTCTTTCAGACCACTGTGTTTGTGACCACTGTGTTCCTGACCTCTTTGTTTTTGACCACTGTGTTTCTGACCACTGTGTTTTGAACCACTGTGTTTCTGACCACTGTCTTTCAGAGCACTATGTTTCTGACCACTCTGTTTATGACCACTGTGTTTCTGACCACTGTGTTTCACATTAGTGTGTTTCTGATTCCTGTGTTTCTGACCACTGTGTTTCTGACCACTGTGTTTCTGACCAGTGTGTTTATGACCACTGTGTCTCTAACCACTGTGTTTCTGACCAGTGTGTTTTTGCCCAGTGTGTTTCTGACTAGTGTGTTTCTGCCCACTGTCTTTCTGACCATTGTGTTTCTGACAACCATGTTTCTGACCACTGTGTTTCTGACCACTGTGTCTGGAACCATTATGTTTATTCCCACTGTCTTTCTGACCACTACGTTTCTGACCACTGTGCTTCTGACCACAGTGTTTCTGACCAGTGTGTTTCTGACCTGTGTGTTTATGGCCACTGTGTTTCTAACCACCGTGTTTCTGATAGCGTGTTTTTTACCAACGTGTTTCTGACTAGTGTGTTTCAGACCACTGTCTTTCTGACTAGTGTGTTTCTGACCATTGTGTTTCTGACCACAGTGTTTCTGACCACGGTGCTTCTGACCACTGTCTTTCTGACCACTGTGTTTCAGACCACTATGTTTCGGACTGGTGTGTTTCTGACCAGTGTGTTTCTCACCAGTGTGTTTCCGACCACTGTGTTTCTGACCAGTGTGTGTCTGGCCACTGTTTTTGTGAGCAGTGTGTTTCTGACCAGTGAGTTATGACTACTGTGTTTCTGACTGGTGTGTTTCTGACCCATGTGTTTCTGACCACTGTGTTTGCAACCACTGTGTTTCATACCACTGTGTTTCTGAGCAGTGTGTTTCTGACCAGTGTGTTGCTGACCACTGTGTTTCTGACCGGTGTGTTTCTGGCCAGTGTATTTCTGACCAGTGTGTTTCTGACCACTGTGTTATTAACCAGTGTGTTTCTGGCCACTGTGCTTCTTATCAGTGTGTTTCTGAACAGTGTGTTTCTGACCACTGTGTTTCTGACCAATGTGTTTCTGATCACTATGTTTCTGACCACTGTGTTTCCGACCACTGTGTTTCCGACCACTTTGTTTCTGACCAGTGTGTTTCTGACCAGTGTGTTCCTGACCACTGTGTTTCTGACCACTGCGTTTCTATCCACTATGTTTCTGACCACTGTGTTTTCGACCGGTGTGTTCCGGACCACTGTGTTTCTGGCCACTGTGTTTCTGACCACTGTGTTCATGACTAAAGTGTTTCTGACCACCGTGTTTCTGACCAGTGTGTTTACAGCCACTGTGTTTCTAACTAGTGTGTTTCTGACCAGCATGTTTATTACTAGTGTGTTTCTGGCTAGTGTGCTTCTGATATGTGTGTTTCTGACCATTGTGTTTCTGACCACTGTGTTTCTGACCGCTGTGTTTTTTACCAGTGTGTTTTTGACCAATGTGTTTCTGACCAATGTCTTTTGGCCACAGTGTTTCTGACCACTGTGTTTCTGACCACTGTGTTTCTGACCACTGTGTTTCTGACAGATGTGTCTCTGACCAGTGTGTTTCTGACCACTGTGTTTCTGACAAGTGTGTTTCTTACCATTGTGTTTCTGAGCTGTGTGTTTCTTACCAGTGTGTTTCTGTCCGCTGTGTTTATGACCGGTGTGTTCCTGACCAGTGTGTTTATGACCACTGTGTTTCTGACCATGGTGTTTCTGACCACTGTGTTTCTGAGCGGTGTGTGTCTGACCACTGTGTTTCTGACCACTGTGTTTCCGACCACTGTGTTTATGACCAACGTCTTTCTGACCATTGTGTTTCTGACCACTGAGTTTCTGACCACTGTGTTCATGACCACTGTGTTCATGACCACCGTGGTTCTGAGCACTGTTTTTCTGACCAATGTATTTCGGACCAGTGTGTTTCTGACCGCTGTGTGTGTCTGAGCACTGTGTTTGTGACGACTAAGTGTCTGACCAGTGTGTTTCTTACAAGTGTGTTTCTGACCAGTGTGTTTCTGACCAGTGTGTTTCTGACCATTGTGTTTCTGACCACTGTGTTTCTGACCACTGTGTGTCTGACCAGTGTGTTTCTTACCAGTGTCGTTCTGACCAGTGTTTTTCTGACCACTGTGTTTTTGACCACTGTGTTTCTGGCCACTGTGTGTCTGACCAGTGTGTTTCTGACCACTGTGTTTCTAACCTCTATGTTTATGACCACTATGTTTCTGACGACGGCCTTTCTGACCAGTGTGTTCTGACCACTGTGTTTCTGACTACTGTGTTTCTGACCACTATGTTTCGGACCACTGTGTTTCTGATCACTGTGTTTCTGACCAATATGTTTCTGACCATTATGTTTATGACCACTGCGTTTTTAACCACTGTGTTGATGATCACTTTGTTTCTAATGTCCGTGTTTCTGACTGATGTGTTTCTAACCAGTGTCTTTCTGACCGCTGTGTTTCTGACCACTGTGTTCCTGACCTCTTTGTTTTTGACCACTGTGTTTCTGACCACTGTGTTTTGAACCACTGTGTTTCTGACCACTGTCTTTCAGACCACTATGTTTCTGACCACTCTGTTTATGACCACCATGTTTCTGACCACTGTGTTTCAGACTAGTGTGTTTTTGACTCCTCTGTTTCTGACCACTGTGTTTCTGATCACTGTGTTTCTGACCAGTGTGTTTATGACCATTGTGTTTCTAACCACTGTGTTTCTGACCAGTGTGTTTTTGACCAGTGTCTTTCTGACGATTGTGTTTCTGACAACCATGTTTCTAACCACTGTGTTTCTGACCACTGTGTTTCGAACCATTATGTTCACGCCCACTGTATTTCTGACCACTACGTTTCTGACCACTGTGTTTCTGACCACAGTGTTTCTGACCAGTGTGTTTCTGACCTGTGTTTTTATGGCCACTGTGTTTCTAACCACCGTGTTTCTGACCCATGTGTTTCTGACCACTGTGTTTGCAACCACTGTGTTTCAGACCACTGTGTTTCTGACCACTGTGTTTGCAACCACTGTGTTTCTGACCAGTGTGTTGCTGACCACTGTGTTTATGACCGGTGTGTTTCTGGCCAGTGTGTTTCTGAACAGTGTGTTTCTGACCACTGTGTTTCTGAGCAGTGTGTTTCTGGCCACTGTGCTTCTAATCAGTGTGTTTCTGAACAGTGCGTTTCTGACCACTGTGTTTCTGACCACTGTGTTTCTGATCACTATGTTTCTGACCACTGTGTTTCCGACCACTGTGTTTCCGACCACTTTGTTTCTGACCAGTGTGTTTCTGACCAGTGTGTTCCTGACCACTGCGTTTCTGACCACTGTGTTTCTGACCACTGTGTTTCAAACCACTGTATTTATGACCACTCTGTTTTTTACCACTGTGATTCTGACCAGTGTGTTTGTGACCACTGTGTTTCTGACCCGTGTGTTTCTGACAACTGTGTTTCTGACCAGTGTGTTTCTGACCACTGTGTTTCTGACCAGTTTGTTTATGCCCTTTGTACTTCTGACCACCATACTTCTGACCAGAGTGTTCTGACCACTGTGTTTTTGGGAACTTTGTTTCTGACCACTGTGTTTCGGACCACTGTGTGTCTGACCACAGTGTTTCTGATCACTGTGTTTCTGACCAATGTGTTTGTGCCCACAGTGTTTCTGACCAGTGTTTTTCTGACCAGTGTGTTTCTGACCATAATGTTTCTGACCAGTGTGTTTCTGACCAGTGTGTTTCTAACCACTGTGTTTTTGACCACCATGCTTCTGACCATTGTGTTTCTGACCAGTGTGTTTCTTACCTGTGTGTATCTGACCACTATTTTTCTGACCACCCTGTTTATGACCACTGTGTTTCTGACCAGTGTGTTTCTGACCAATGTGTTTCTAACCAGTGTGTTTCTTACTCCTGTGCTTCTGACCACTGTGTTTCTTACCATTGTCTTTCTGACCAGCTAGGTTTCTGACCAGTGTGTTTCTGACCAGTGTGTTTCTGACCAGTGTGTTTCTGACCAGTGTGTTTCTGACCAGTGTGTTTCTGACCACTGTGTTTCTGACCACGGTGGTTCTGACCATTGTGTTTCTGACCACTGTGTTTCTGACCAGTGTGTTTATGATCAGTGTGTTTCTGACCACTGTGTTTCTGACCAGTGTGTTTCTGACAACCGTGTTTCTGACCACTGTTTTTCTGACCGCTGTGTTTCTGACTGGTGTGTTTTTGACCACTTTGTTTATGACCACTGTGTTTCTGGTCATTGTGGTTATGACCAGCGTGTTTCTGACCAGTGTGTTTTTGACCATTGTGTTTCTGACCAGTGTGTTTCTGACTTCTGCGTTTCTGACTAGTGTGTTTCTGACCACTGTGTTTCTGACCACTGTGTTTCTAACCATTGTGTTTCTGACCACCGTGTTTCTAACCAGTGTGTTTCTGACCACTGTGTTTGTGATCAGTGTGTTTCTGACCACTGTGTTTCTGACCACCGTGTTTCTGACCACGGTGTTTCTGACCAGTGTGTTTATGACAACTGTGTTTCTAACCAATGTGTTTCTGACTAGCATGTTTCTGACCAGTGTGTTTCTGACTAGTGTGCTTCTGACCTCTGTGTTTCTGACCACTGTGTTTCTGACCACTGTGTTTCAGACCACTGTGTTTCTGACCAATGTGTGTCTGACCAATGTGTTTCTGACCACTGTGTTTCTTACTACTGTGTTTCTGACCAATGTGTTTCTGACCACTGTGTTTCTGACCGTTGTGTTTCTGACCAGTGTGTTTCGGACTACTGTGTTTCTGACTAATGTGTTTCTGACCACTGTATTTCTGAGCAGTGTGTTTCTGACAAGTGTGTTTCTGACCGCTGTGTTTATGGCCGGTGCGTTCCTGACCAGTGTATTCATGACCACTGTGTTTCTGACCGTTGTGTTTCTGACCACTGTGTTTCTGACCGGTGAGTTTATGACCACCTTGTTTCTGACCACTGTGTTTCTGAGCACTGTGTTATTGACCAACGTGTTTCTGACCAATGTGTTCCTGACCACTGTGTTTCTGACCACTGTGTTTCTGACCACTGTGTTTCTGATCAGTGTGTTTCTGACCTGTGTGTTTCTGACCACTGTGTTTCTGAACACTGCGTTCCTGAACACTGTGTGTCTGACCAGTGTGTTTCTGACCAGTGTGTTTCTGACCAGTGTGTTTCTGACCACTGTGTTTCTAACCACTGTGTTTCTGACCACTGTGTGTCTGACCAAGGTGTTTTTGACCAGTGTGTTCATGACCAGTGTGTTTCTGACCACTATGTTTCTGACCACTGTGTTCCCGACCATTGTGTGTTTGACCAGTGTGTTTCTGACCAGTGTGTTTTTGAACAGTGTGCTTCTGACCACTCTGTTTCTGATCACAGTGTTTCTGACCACTGTGTGTCTGACCAGTGTGTTTTTGACCACTGTGTTTTTGACCACCGTGTTTCTCACCACTGTGTTTCTGACCACTGTGTTCTGACCATGGTGTTTCGGACCACTGTGTATTTGAGCAGTGTGTTTCTGACCAGTGTCTTTCTGACCGCTGTTTTTGTGACCACTGTGGTCCTGACCACTTTGTTTCTGACCACTGTGTTTCTGACCACCGTCTTTCGAACCACTGTGTTTCTGACTAGTGTCTTTCTGACCACTATGTTTCTGACCACTGTGTTTCTGACCACAGTGTTTCTGACCACTGTGTTTCAGACCAGTGTGTTTCTGACTCCTGTGTTTCTGACCACTGTGTTTCTGACCTCTGTGTTTCTGACCAGTGTGTTTTTGACCAGTGTGTTTCTGACTAGTGTGTTTCTGACCTTTGTGTTTCTGATAACCGTGTTTCTGACCACTGTCTTTCTGACCAGTGTGTTTCTGACATCTGTGCTTCTGACCACTGTGTTTCTGACCACGGTGTTTCTGACCACTGTGTTTCTGACCACTGTGTCTCTGACCACTGTGTTTCAGACCGGTGTGTTACTAACCAGTGTGTTTCGGACCAGTGTGTTTCCGACCACTGTGTTTCGGACCAGTGTGTTTCTGGCCACTGTGTTTCTGAGCAGTGTGTTTCTGAGCAGTGTGTTTTTGACCGGTGTGTTTCTGACTGGTGAGTTTCTGACCAATGTGTTTCTGACCAGTGTGTCTCTGACCACTGTGTTTTTGACCACTGTGTTTCTGACCATTGTGTTTCTCACCAATGTGTTTCTGACCAGTGTGTTTCTGACCAGTGTGTTTCTGACCACTGTGTTTCTGACCACTGTGTTTCTGACCACTGTGTTTCTGACCACTGTGTTTATGACCACTGTGTTTCTGACCAGTGTGTTCCTGACCACTGTGTTTCTGACCACTGTGTTTCTGACCAATGTGTTTCTGACCAGTGTGTTTCTGACCAGTGTGTTTCTGACCACTGTGTTTCTGACCACTGTGTTTCTGACCACTGTGTTTCTGACCACTGTGTTTATGACCACTGTGTTTCTGACCAGTTAGTTTCTGACCATGGTGTTTCTGACCTCTGTGTTTCTGACCACGGTATTTCTGACCACCGTGTTTCTGACCACTGTGTTTCTGACCACTGTGTTTCTGACATGTGTGTTTCTGACCAGTGTGTTTCAGACCATAGTGTTTCTGACCAGTGTATTACTGACCAGTGTGTTTCTGACCACTGTGTTTCTGACCACTGTGTTTCGGACTACTGTGTTTCAGAGCACTGTGTTTCTGACCGGTGTGGTTATGAACACTGTGTTTCTGACAAGTGTGTTTCTGACCACAGTGTTTCTCAGCAGTGTGTTTTTGACCAGTGTGTTTCTGGCCACCGTGTTTCTGACTGGTGTGTTTCTGACCAGTCTGTTTCTGACCACCGTGTTTCTGACCACTGTGTTTCTGACCACTGTGCTTTAGACCAGTTTATTTCTGACCAATGTGTTTCTGACCACTGTGTTTCTGACCACTGTGTTTCTGACCACTGTGTTTCTGACCACTGTGTTTCTGACCACTGTGTTTCAGACCACTCTATTTCTGACCACTGTGTTTCTGAACAGTGTGTTTCTGACCAGTGTGTTTCTGACCAGAGTGTTTCTGACCACTGTGTTTCTGACCACTGTGTTTCTGACCACTGTGTTTCCGACCAGTTAGTTTCTGACCTTTGTGTTTCTCACAACTGTGTTTCTGACCACGGTGTTTCTGACCACCGTGTTTCTGACCATTGTGTTACTGACCACTGTGTTTCTGACCTGTGTGTTTCTGACCAGTGTGTTTCTGACCATAGTGTTTCTGACCAGTGAATTACAGAGCAGTGTGTTTCTGACCAGTGTGTTTCTAACCACTGTGTTTCTGACCACTATGTTTCTTACCATTGTGTTTCTGACCACCGTGTATCTGACCACTGTGTATCTGACCACTGTGTTCCTGACCACTCTGTTTCTGACCACTGTGTTTCTGACCAGTATGTTTCTGACCATCGTGTTTCTAACCAGTTTGTTTCTGAACCTGCGTTTCTGACCACTGTGTTTCTGACCACTGTCTTTCTGACCAGCGTGTTTCTGACCAGTGTGTTTCTGACCACTGTGTTTCAGACCAGTGTCTTTCTGACCAGTGTGTTTCTGACCAGTGTGTTTCTGACCACTGTATTTCAGGCCATTGTGTTGCTCACCACTGTGTTTCTGACCAGTGTATATCTGACCACTGTGTGTTTCTGACCACTGTGTTTCTGACCAGTGTGTGTCTGACCACTGTGTTTCTGACCACTGTGTTTCTGATCATGGTGTTTCTGACCACTGTGTTTCTGACCACTGTGTTTCTGACCACTGTGTTTCTGACCACTGTGTTTCTGACAACTCTGTTTCTGACCCGTGTGTTTCTGACCACCGTGTTTCTGAGCAGTGTGTCTCTGACCAGTGTGTTTCGGACCGATGTGTTTTTGACCAGTGTGTTTATGACCACTGTGTTTCTGACCCCTGTGTTTCTGACCAGTGTGTTTCTGACCACTGTGTTTCTGACCAGTGTGTTTGTGACCACTGTGTTTCTGACTAGTGTGTTTCTTAAAACTTTGTTCCTGACCACTATGTTTCTGACCACTATGTTTCTGACCACAGTGTTTCTTACCACTGTGTTTCTGACCAGTGTGTTTCTGATCAGTGTGTTTCTGACCACTGTGTTTCTGACCACTGTGTTTCTGAGCGCTATGTTTCTGACCATGGTGTTTCTAATCATTGTGTTTCTCACCACTGTGTGCGTGACCACTGTGTTTCTGACCACTGTGTTACTGACCACTGTGTTTCAGACCGGTGTGATTCTGAACACTGTGTTTCTGACAAGTATGTTTCTGACCACATTGTTTCTCTGCAGTGTGTTTCTGACCAGTGTGTTTCTGACCACCGTGTTTCTGAATGTTGTGTTTCTGACCAGTCTGTTTCTCACCATTGTGTTTCTGATCACTGTGTTTCTGACAACCGTGTTTCTGACCACTGTTATTCTGACCTGTGTGCCTTTAACCAGTGTGTTTCTGACCGCTGTGTTTCTGACCTGTCTATTTCTGACCAATGTGTATCTGACCACTTTGTTTCTGACCATTGTGTTTCTGACCATTGTGTTTCTGACCACTGTGTTTCTGACCAGTGTGTTTCTGAACACTGTGTTTCTGACCACTGTCTTTCTGAACAGTGTGTTTCTGAACAGTGTGTTTCTGACCACTGTGTTTCTGACCACTATGTTTCTGACCACGGTGTTTCTGACCAGTTAGTTTCTGACCACATGTTTCTGACCATTGTGTTTCTGACCACAGTGTTTCCGACCACCGTGTTTCTGACCACTGTGTTTCCGACCACTGTTTTTCTGACCGGTGTGTTTCTGACCAATGTGTTTCTGATCACTGTTTTTCTGACTAGTGTGTTTCTGACAACTGTGTTTGTGAGCAGTGTGTTTCTGACCACTGTGTTTCTGACCACTGTGTTTCTGACCACTGTGTTTCTGACCATTGTGTCTTTGACCATGGTGTTTCTGACCACTGGGTTTCTGACCACTGTGTTTCTGACCACTATGTTACGACCACTGTGTTTCTGACGATGGTGTTTCTGACCAGTGTGTTCTGACTACTGTGTTTCTGACGACTGTGTTTCTAACCACTATGTTTCTTACCACTGTGTTTCTGACCACTGTGTTTCTAATCACTGTGTTTCTGACCACTATGCTTCTGACCATTGTGTTTCTGACCACTGCGTTTCTAACCACTGTGTTCATGACCACTGTGTTTCTAGCCACTGTGTTTCTGACCGGTCTGTTTCTAACCAGTGTCTTTCTGACCGCTGTGTTTCGTACAACTGTGGTCCTGACCACTTTGTTTCTGGCCACTGTGTTTCTGACCACTGTGTTTCGAACCACTGTGTTTCTGACAAGTGTCTTTCTGACCACTATGTTTCTGACCACTATATTTCTGACCACTGTGTTTCTGACCACTGTGTTTCAGACCAGTGTGTTTCGGACTCCTATGTTTCTTACCACTGTGTTTCTGACTTCTGTGTTTCTTACCAGCGTGTTTTTGACTAGTGTTTTTCTGACTAGTGTGTTTCTGACCACTGTCTTCCTGACCTTTGTGTTTCTGACAACCGTGTTTCTGACCACTGTCTTTCTGACCAGTGTGTTTCTGACATCTGTGCTTCTGACAACTGTGTTTCTGACCACGGTGTTTCTGACCACTGTGTTTCTGACCACTGTGTCTCTGACCACTGTGTTTCTGACCGGTGTGTTTCTAACCACTGTGTTTCGGACCAGTGTGTTTCCGACCACCGTGTTTCGGACCAGTGTGTTTCTGGCCACTGTGCTTCTGAGCAGTGTGTTTCTGACCAGTGTGTCTTTGACCGGTGTGTTTCTGATTGGTGTGTGTCTGACCGATGTGTTTCTGATCAGTGTGTCTCTGACCACTGTGTTTCTGACCACTGTGTTTCTGACCATTGTGTTTCTCACCGCTGTGTTTCTGACCAGTGTTTTTCTGACCACTGTGTTTCTGACCACTGTGTTTCTGACCACTGTGTTTCTGACCACTGTGTTTCTAACCACTGTGTTTCTGACCACTGTGTTTCTGACCAGTTAGTTTCTGACCATTGTGTTTCTGACCTCTGTGTTTCTGACCACGGTGTTTCTGACCACCGTGTTTCTGACCACTGTGTTTCTGACCACTGTGTTTCTAACCTGTGTGGTCTGACCAGTGTGTTTCAGACCATAGTGTTTCTGACCAGTGTATTACTGACCAATGTGTTTCTGACCACTGTGTTTCTGACCACTGTGTTTCTGACTACTGTGTTTCTGAGCACTGTGTTTCTGACCGGTGTGGTTATGAACACTGTGTTTCTGACAAGTGTGTTTCTGACCACAGTGTTTCTAAGCAGTTTGTTTTTGACCAGGGTGTTTCTGGCCACCGTGTTTCTGACTGGTGTGTTTCTGACCAGTCTGTTTCTGACCACCATGTTTCTGACCACTGTGTTTCTAACCACTGTGTTTTAGACCAGTTTATTTCTGACCAATGTGTTTCTGACCAGAGTGTTTCTGACCACTGTGTTTTTGACCACTGTGTTTCTGACCACTGTGTTTCTGACCAGTTAGTTTGTGAACATTGTGTTTCTGACCACTGTGTTTCTGACCACGGTGTTTCTGACCACCGTGTTTCTGACCATTGTGTTTCTGACCACTGTGTTTCTGAGCTGTGTGTTTCTGACCAGTGTGTTTCTGACCATAGTGTTTCTGACCAGTGTATTACTGACCAGTGTGTTTCTGACCAGTGTGTTTCTAACCACTTTGTTTCTGACCACTGTGTTTCTGACCATTATGTTTCTGACCACTGTGTATCTGACCACTGTGTATCTGACCACTGTGTTTCTGATCACTCTGTTTCTGACCACTGTGTTTCTGACCAGAGTGTTTCTGACCACTGTGTTTCTAACCAGTGTGTTTCTGAACCTGCGGTTCCGACCACTGTGTTTCTGACCACCGTCTTTCTGACCAGCGTGTTTCTGACCAGTGTGTTTCTGACCACTGTGTTTCAGACCAGTGTCTTTCTCACCAGTGTGTTTCTGACCAGTGTGTTTCTGACCACTGTGTTTCAGACCATTGTGTTGCTCACCACTGTGTTTCTGACCAGTGTATATCTGACCACTGTGTTTCTGACCACTGTGTTTCTGACCAGTGCGTGTCTGACCACTGTGTTTCTGACCACTGTGTTTCTGATCATGGTGTTTCTGACCACTGTGTTTCTGACCACTGTGTTCCTGACCACTGTGTTTCTGACCACTGTGTTTCTGACCGGTGTGTTTTTGAGAACTGTGTTTCTGACCCGTGTGTTTCTGACCGCCGTGTTTCTGAGCAGTGTGTCTCTGACCAGTGTGTTTCTGACCACTGTGTTTCTGACCGATGTGTTTTTGACCAGTGTGTTTATGACCACTGTGTTTCTGACCCCTGTGTTTCAGACCAGTGTATTTCTGACCACTGTGTTTCTGGCCAGTGTGTTTGTGACCACTGTGTTTCTGACTAGTGTGTTTCTTAACACTTTGTTCTTGACCACTATGTTTATGACCACTATGTTTCTGACCACTATGTTTCTCACCAGTGTGTTCTGACAACTGTGTTTCTGACCACTATGTTTCTGACCACTGTGTTTCTGACCAATGTGTTTTTGATCACTGTGTTTCTGACCACTGTGTTTCTGACCAGTGTGTTTCTGACCACTGTGTTTGTGTCCACTATGTTTCTGACCACAGTGTTTCTTACCACTGTGTTTCTGACTAGTGTGTTTCTGACCAGTGTATTTCTGACCTGTGTGTGTCTGACGACTGTGTTTCTGACCACTGTGTTTCTGACCATTGTGTTTCTGACCACTATGTTTCTGACCAGTGTGTTTCTGACCACTGTGTTTCTGACCACTGTGTTTCTGAGCGCTGTGTTTCTGACCATGGTGTTTCTAATCACTGTGTTTCTCACCACTGTTTGCGTGACCACTGTGTTTCTGACCACTGTGTTACTGACCACTGTGTTTCCGACCGGTGTGGTTCTGAACACTGTGTTTCTGACAAGTATGTTTCTGAACACATTGTTTCTCTGCAGTGTGTTTCTGACCAGTGTGTTTCTGTCCACCGTGTTTCTGAATGGTGTGCTTCTGACCAGTCTGTTTCTGACCATTGTGTTTCTGATCACTGTGTTTCTGACCACTGTGTTTCTAACCACTGCTATTCTGACATGTGTGCCTTTAACCAGTGTGTTCATGACCACCGTGTTTCTGACCAGTGTATTTCTGTTCAATGAGTATCTGACCACGGTGTTTCTGACCATTGTGTTTCTGACCATTGTGTTTCAGACCACTGTGTTTCTGACCAGTGTGATTCCGACCACTGTGTTTCTGACCACTGTCTTTCTGAACAGTGTGTTTCTGACCACTGTGTTTCTGACCACTGTGTTTCTGACCACTATGTTTCTGACCACGGCGTTTTTGACCACTGTGTTTCTGACCACTGTGTTTCCAACCACTGTTTTTCTGACCGGTGTGTTTCTGACCAATGTGTTTCTGCCCAGTGTGTTACTGATCACTGTTTTTCTGACTAGTGTGTTTCTGACAACTGTGTTTGTGGGCAGTGTGTTTCTGACCAGTGTGTTTCTGACCACTGTACTTCTGACCGGTGTGGTTCTGACCACTGTGTTTGTGACCAGTGTGTTTCTGACCACTGTGTTTGTGACCACATTGTTTCTGACCACAGTGTTTCTCACCACTGTGTTTCTGACCAGTTTGTTTATGGCCAGTGTGTTTGTGCCCACTGTATTTCTGAACAGTGTGTTTCTGACGAGTGTGTTTCTGACCAGTGTGTTTCTGAGCACTGTGTGTTGTGCCCACTGTGTTTCTGACCATCATGTTTCTGACAACTTTGTATCTGACCGCTGTTCATGTGACCACTGTGTTTCTGACCACTCAGTTTCTGACCACTGTTATTCTGACCACTGTGTTTCTGACAACTGTGTTTCTCACCAGTGTGTTCCTGACTCCTGTGTTTCTGACCACTGTGTTTCTGACCAGCGTGTTTCTGACCAGTGTGCTTCTGACCACTGTGTTTCTGACCACTGTGTTCCTAAACATTGTGTTTCTGACCACTGTGTTTCTGACCAGTGTGCTTCTGACCACTGTATTTCTGACAACTGTGTTTATGACCACTTTGTTTCTGATCACTGTGTTTCTGACCACGATGTTTATGGCCACTGTGTTTAAACCCACTGTGTTTCTGACCACTGTGTTTCTGACCACTGTGTTTCTGACTACTGTGTTTCTGACCACTGTGTTTCCAATGGGTGTGGTACCGAACACTGTGTTTCTGTCCAGTGTGTTTCTGACCACAGTGTTTCTCAACAGTGTGTTTCTGACCATCGTGTTTCTGAAAACCGTGTTTCTGACTGTTGTTTTTCTGACCAGTCTGTTTCTGACCACAGTGTTTCTGACCACTGTGTTTCTCACCACTGTGTTTCTGATCACTGTTATTCTGACCTGTGTGGCTTTAACCAGTGTGTTTCTGACCACTGTGTTTCTGACCAGTGTATGTCTGACCAATGTGTATCTGACCACTGTGTTTATGACCACTATGTTTCTGACCATTGTGTTTGTGACCACTGTGTTTCTGACCAGTGTGTTTCTGACCACTGTGTTTCTGACCACTGTGTTTCTGAACAGTGTGTTTCTGACCATTGTGTTTGTGACCACTGTGTTTCAGACCACTGTGTTTCTGACCACTATGTTTCTGACCACAGTGTTTCTGACCAGTTAGTTTCTGACCACTGTGTTTCTGACCACTGTGTTTCTGACCACGGTGTTTCTTACCATTGTGTTTCTGACCACTGTGTTTCTGACAACTGTGTTTCTGACCGGTGTGTTTCTGACCAATGTGTTTCTGACCAGTGTGTTTCTGAATACTGTTTTTCTGACTAATGTGTTGTTGACCACTTAGCTTCTGAGCAGTGTTTTTCTGACCAGTGTGTTTCTGACCACTGTATCTCTGACCGGTGTGGTTTTGACCATTGTGTTTGTGACCAGTGTGTTTCTGACCACTGTGTTTGTGACCACATTGTTTCTGACCTCAGTGTCTCTCACCACTGTGTTTCTGACCAGTTTGCTTCTGGCCAGTGTGTTTATGACCACAGTGTTTCTGAACAGTGTGCTTCTGACCAGTGTGTTTCTGACGACTGTGTTAGTGACCACTGTGTTTCTGACCATTATGTTTCTGACCACTGTGAATCTGACCACTATGTATCTGATCACTGTGTTTCTGACCACTCTGTTTCTGACCACCATGTTTCTGACCACTCTGTTTCTGACAACCGTGTTTCTCACCAGTGTGTTTCTGACTCATGTGTTTCTGACCACTGTGTTTCTGACCATTGTGTTTCTGACCAGCGTGTTTCTCACAAGTGTGTTTCTGACCAATGTGTTCCTGACAAGTGTGTTTCTGACCAGTGTGTTTCTAACCATTGTGTTTCTGACCACTGTGTTTCTGACCACGGTGTTTATGACCACTGTGTTTCTGACCACTGTGTTTCTGACCACTGTGTTTCTGACCAGTGTGTTTCTGACCACCGTGTTTCTGACTGGTGTGTTTCTGACCAGTCTGTTTCTGACCACTGTGTTTCTTACCACTGTGTTTCTGACCACTGTGTTGCTGACCACTGTTAGTCTGACCAGTGTGCCTGTAACCAGTGTGTTTCTGCCCACTATCTTTCTGACCAGTTTATTTCTGACCAATGTGTTTCTGACCACTGTGTTTCTGACCACTGTGTTTATGACCACAGTGTTTCTGACCACTGTGTTTCTGACCAGTGTCTTTCTGTCCATTGTGTTTCGGACCACAGTGTTTCTGACCACAGTGTTTCTGAGCAGTGTGTTTCTGACCACTTTGTTTCTGACCACGGTGTTTCTGATCACCGTGTTTCTGACCACAGTGTTCCTGACCACTGTGTTTCTGACCAGTGTGTTTCTGACCAGTGTGTTTCAGACCATAGTGTTTCTGACCAGTGTGTTACTGACCAGTGTGTTTCTGAACAGTGTGTTCTGACCATTGTGTTTCTGACCACTGTGTTTCTGACCATTGTGTTTCTGACCACTGTGCTTCCGACCACTGTGTATCTGACCACTCTGTTTCTGACCACTCTGTGTCTGACAACTGTGTTTCTGACCAGTGTGTTTCTGACAACTGTGTTTCTAACCAGTGTGTTTCTGAACCAGTGTTTCTCACACTGTGTTTCTGACAACTGTCTTCTGACCAGCGTGTTTCTGACCAGTGTGTTTCTGACCACTGTGTTTCTGACCACTGTGTTTCTGACCACGGTGTCTCTGACCACTGTGCTTCTGACCACTGTGTTTCTGACCATTGTGTTTCTGACTACTGTGTTTCTGACCACTGTGTTTCCGACCGGTGTGCGTCTGAACACCGTGTTTCTGACCAGTGTGTTTCTGACCACCATGTTTCTGACTGGTGTGTTTCTGACCACTGTGTTCCTGACCACTGTGTTTTTCAACACTGTGTTTCTGACCGGCGTGTTTCTGACCACTGTGTTTATGACGTGTGTGTTTCTGACAAGTGTGTTTCTGACCAATGTGTTTCTGACCGGTGTGTTTCTGACCACTGTCTTTCTGAGCAGTGTGTTTATGACCAGTGTGTTTGTGACCACTGTGTTTCTGACCGATGTGTTTCTGACCGGTGTGTTCATGACCACTGTGTTTCTGACCACTGTGTTTCTGACGAGTGTGTCTCTGAACACTGTGTTTCTGACCACTATGTTTCTGACCACTGTGTTTCTGACCACTGTGTTTCTGACCACGGTTTTTATGACCACTGTGTTTCTGACCACTGTGTTTATAACGACTGTGTTTTTGACTAGTTTGCTTCTGACCACTGTGTTTCCGACCGGTGTGGTACTGAACACTGTGTTTCTGACCAGTGTGTTTCTGACCACAGAGTTTCTCAGCAGTGTGTTTCTGACCAGTGTGTTTCTGACCACAATGTTTCTGACTGGTGTGTTTCTGACCAGTATGTTCTTGACCATTGTGTTGCTGACCATTGTGTTTCTGACCACTGTGTTTCTGACCACTGTGATTCTGACCAGTGTGCCTTTAACCAGTGTGTTTCTGACCACTGTGTTTCTAACCAGTTTATCTCTGACCAATGTGTTTCTGACCACTGTGTTTCTTACCACTGTGCTTATGACCACAGTGTTTCTGACCACTGTGTTTCTGACCAGTGTGTTTCTGACCATTGTGTTTCGGACCACTGTGTTTCGGACCACTGTGTTTCTGAACAGTGTGTTTCTGACCGGAGTGTTTCTGACCGGAGTGTTTCTGACCAATGTGTTTCTGACCACTGTGTTTCTGACCACTGTGTTTCTGACCAGTTAGTTTATGACCACTGTGTTCTTGACCACTCTGTTTCTGACCACGGTGTTTCTGATCACCGTGTTTCTGACCACTGTCTTTCTGACCACTGTGTTTCATATCAGTGCGTTTCTGACCAGTGTGTTTCTGACCATTATGTTTATGACCAGTGTGTATCTGACCAGTGTGTTTCTGACCAGTGTGTTTCTAACCACAGTGTTTCTGACCACTGTGTTCCTGACCATTGTGTTTCTGGCCACTGTTTTCTGACCACTGTGTATCTGACCACTGTGTTTCTGACCACTCTGTATCTGACAACTGTGTTCCTGACCAGTGTCTTTCTGAACACTGTGTTTCTAAGCACTATATTTCTGACCACTGTCTTTCTGACCAGCGTGTTTCTGACCAGTGTGTTTCTGACCACTGTGTTTCTGACCACTGTGTTTCTGACCACCGTGTTTCTGACCACTGTGTTTCTGACCACTGTGTTTCTGACCACTGTGTTTCTGACTACTGTGTTTCTGACCACTGTGTTTCCAACCAGTGTGGTTCTGACCACTGTGTTTCTGACCACTGTGTTTCTGACCAGCGTGTTTCTGACCAGTGTGTTTCTGACCACTGTGTTTCTGACCACTGTGTTTCTGACCACCGTGTTTCTGACCACTGTGTTTCTGACCACTGTGTTTCTGACCACTGTGTTTCTGACTAATGTGTTTCTGACCACTGTGTTTCCAACCGGTGTGGTTCTGACCACTGTGCTCCTGACCACTGTGTTTCTGACCACTGTGTTTCTGACTACTGTGTTTCTGACCACTTTGTTTGCGACCGGTGTGGTTCTGAACACTGTGTTTCTGACCAGTGTGTTTCTGACCACTGTGTTTCCGACCGGTGTGGTTCTGAACACTATGTTTCTTATCAGTGTGTTTCTGACCACCGTGTTCCTGACTGGTGTGTTTCTGAACCAGTGTTTCTAACCACTGTATTTCTGACCACTGTCTTTCTGACCACTGTGTTTCTGACCAGTGTGTTTCTGACCACCGTGTTTCTGACTGGTGTGTTTCTGACCAGTCTATTTCTGACCACTGTGTTTCTGACCACTGTGTTTCTCACCAGTGTGTGTCTGACCACTGTGTTTCTGACCACGGTGTTTCTGACAACTGTGTTTCTGACCACTGTGTTTTTTACCACTGTGTTTCTAAACGGTGTGTTTATGACCACTGTGTTTATGACGTGTGTGTTTCTGACCAGTGTGTTTCTGACCACTGTGTTTCTGACCGGTGTGTTTCTGACCACTGTGTTTCTGAGCAGTGTGTTCCTGACCAGTGTGCTTGTGAATACTGTGTTTCTGACGGATGTGTTTCTGACCGGTGTGTTCATGACCACTGTGTTTCTGACCAGTGTGTTTCTGACCAGTGTGTTTCTGACCACTCTGTTTCTGACCAGTGTGTTTCTGACCACCGTGTTTCTGACTAGTGTGTTTCTTAGCACTGTGTTTCTGACCACTATGTTTATGACCACTATGTTTGTGACCACTGTGTTTCTCACCAGTGTGTTCTGACCACTATGTTTTTGACCACTGTGTTTCTGACCACTCTGTTTCTGATAAATGTGTTTCTGATCACTGTGTTTCTGAGCACTGTGTTTGTGACCAGTGTGTTTCTGAAAACTGTGTTTGTAACCACTGTGTTTCTGACCACAGAGTTTCCCACCACTGGGTTTCTGACCAGTTTGTTTCTGGCCAGTGCGTTTCTGACCACTGTCTTTTTGACCAGTGTGTTTCTGACCAGTGTGTTTCTGACCAGTGTGTTTCTGAACTCTGTGTTTGTGACCACTGTGTTTCTGACCATTGTGTTTCTGACCACTGTGTATCTGACCACTGTGTATCTGGCCACTGTGTTTCTGACCACTCTGTTTCTGACCACTGTGTTTTTGACCACTGTGGTTCTGACAACTGTGTTTCTCACCAGTTTGTTTCAGACTCCTGTGTTTCTGACCACTGTGTTTCTGACCACTGTGTTCCTGACCAGCATGTTTCAGACCACTGTGTTTCTGACCAGTGTGTTTCTGACGAGTGTGTTTCTGACCACTTTGTTTCTGAACACTATGTTTCTGACCACTGTGTTTCTGACAATTGTGTTTCTGACCACTGTGTTTCTGACCAGAGTGTTTCTGACCACTATGTTTCTGACCACTGTGTTTCTGACCACTGTGTCTCTGACCACTGTGTTTCTGACCACGGTGGTTATAACCACTGTGTTTCTGACCACTGTGTTTCTGACCACTGTGTTTCTGACTATTGTGTTTCTGACCACTGTGTTTCCGACCGGTGTGGTTCTGAACACTGTGTTTCTGACCAGTCTGTTTATGACCACTGTTTTTCTGACCACTGTGTCTCTGACCACTGTGTTTCTGACCACTGTTATTCTGACCAGTGTGCCCTTAACCAGTGTGTTTCTGACCATCGTGTTTCTGACCAGTTTATTTCTGACCAATGTGTTTCTGACCACTCCGTGTCTGACCACTGTGTTTCTCACCACTGTGTTTCTGACCACTGTGTTTCTGACCAGTGTGTTACTGATAAGTGTGTTTCTCACCAATGTGTTTCTAACCACAGTGTTTCTGACCACCGTGTCTCTGACCATTGTGTTTCTGACCACTGTGTTTCTGACCACTGTGTATCTGACCACTGTGTTTCTGACCACTCTGTTTCTGACCACTGTGTTTCTGACCAGTGTGTTTCTGACGACTGTGTTTCTAACCAGTGTGTTTCTGAACCCGTGTTTCTGACCACTGTGTTTCTGACCACTGTCTTTCTGACGAGCGTGTTTCTGACAAGTGTTTTTCTGACCACTGTGTTTCTGACCAGTGTCTTTCTGACCAGTGTGTTTCTGACAAGTGTATTTCTGACCACTGTTTTTCAGACCATTGTGTTGCTGACCATTGTGTTTCTGACCAGTGTGTATCTGACCACCGTGTTTCGCACCACTGTGTTTCTGACCAGTGTGTGTCTGACCACTGTGTTTCTGACCAGTGTGTTTCTGACCAGTGTGTTTCTGACCAGTGTGTTTCTGACCACTGTGTTTCTGACCACTGTGGTTCTGACCATTATGTTTCTGACCACTGTGTTTCTGACCAGTGTGTTTCTGATCAGTGTGTTTCTGACCACTGTGTTTCTGACCAGTGTGTTTCTGACAACCGTGTTTCTGACCACTGTGTTTCTGACCGCTGTGTTTCTGACCGGTGTGTTTCTGACCACTGTGTTTATGACCACTGTGTCTCTGGTCATTGTGGTTCTGACCAGCGTGTTTCTGACCAGTGTTTTTCTGACCATTGTGTTTCTGACCAGTGTGTTTCTGACTTCTGCGTTTCTGACTAGTGTGTTTCTGACCACTGTGTTTCTGACCACTGTGTTTCTGACCACCGTGTTTCTGACCACCGTGTTTCTCACCAGTGTGTTTATGACCACTGTGTTTCTAATCAATGATCTTCTGACTAGCATGTTTCTGACCAGTGTGTTTCTGACTAGTGTGCGTCTGACCTGTGTGTTTCTGACCACTGTGTTTCTGACCACTGTGTTTCTAACCACTGTGTTTCTGACCAGCGTGTGTCTGACCAATGTGTTTCTGACCACTGTGTTTCTGAGCAGTGTGTTTCTGACCAGTGTGTTTCTGACCACTGTGTTTATGGCCGGTGCGTTCCTGACCAGTGTATTTATGACCACTGTGTTTCTGACTGTTGTGTTTCTGACCACTGTGTTTCTGACCGGCGAGTTTCTGACCACCTTGTTTCTGACCACTGGGTTTCTGAGCACTGTGTTTTTGACCAACGTGTTTCTGAACATTGTCTTTCTGACTACTGTGTTTCTGACCACTGCCTTTCTGACCACTGTGCTTATAACCACTGTGTTTCTGACCACTGTGTTTCTGACCGGTGTGTTTCTGACCAGTGTGTTTCTGACCACTGTGTTTCTGACCACTGCGTTCCTGAACACTGTGTGTCTGACCAGTGTGTTTCTGACCAGGGTGTTTCTGACCAGTGTGTTTCTGACCACTGTGTTTCTAACCACTATGTTTCTGACCACTGTGTGTCTGACCAGTGTGTTTTTGACCAGTGTGTTTCTGACCAGTGTGTTTCTGACCACTATGTTTCTGACCACTGTGTTCCCAACCATTGTGTGTTTGACCAGGGTGTTTCTGACCAGTGTGTTTCTGAACAGTGTGCTATTGACCACTCTGTTTCTGACCACTGTGTTTCTGACCTTTGTGTGTCTGACCGGCGTGTTTCTGACCACTGTGTTTTTGACCACTGTGTTTCTGACCACTGTGTTTCTGACCACTGTGTTCTGACCATGGTGTTTCGGACCACTGTGTTTCTGACCACTGTGTTTTTTAGCAGTGTGTTTCTGACCAGTGTGTTTCTTACCGCTGTGTTTTTGACCGGTGTGTTTTTGACCAGTGTGTTTATGACCACTGTGTTTCTGACCATTGTGTTTCTGACCACTGTGTTTCTGACCAGTGTGTTTCTGACCACCGTGTTCCTGACCACTGTGTTTCTTGCCACTGTGTTTCTGACTACTGTGTTCCTGACCACTGTGTTTATGACCACTGTGTTTCTGACCACTGTGTTTCTGACCAGTGTGTTTCAGACCAGGGTGTTTCTGACTCCTGTGTTTCTGACCACTATGTTTCTGACCACTGTGTTTCTGACCAGCATGTTTTTTACCTGTGTGTTTCTGACTAGTGTGTTTCTGACCACTGTCTTTCTGACCTTTGTCTTTCTGACAGCCGTGTTTCTGACCACTGTCTTTCTGACCAGTGTGTTTCTGACATCTGTGCTTCTGACTACTGTGTTTCTGACCAGCGTGTTTCTGACCACTGTGTTTCCGACCACTGTGTCTCTGACCGGTGTGTTTCTAACCAGTGTGTTTTCGACCAGTGTGTTTCCGACCACTGTGTTTTGGACCAGTGTGTTTCTAGCCACTGTGTTTCTGAGCAGTGTGTTTCTCACCAGTGTGTTTTTGACCGGTGTGTTTCTGACTGGTGTGTTTCTGACCAATGTGTTTCTGACCAGTGTGTCTCTGACCACTATGTTTCGGACAAGTGTGTTTCTGACCACCGTGTTTCTGACCACTGTGTTTCTGAACACTGTGTTTCTGACCACTGTGTTTCTGACCATGGTGTTTATGACCACTGTGTTTGTGACCACTGTGTTTCTGACCACTGTGTTTCTGACTACTGTGTTTATGAGCACTGTGATTCTGACCGGTGTGGTTCTGAACACTGTGTTTCTGACAAGTGTGTTTCTGACCACTGTGTTCCAGACCAGTTTATTTCTGACCAATGTGTTTCCGACCACTGTGTTTCTGACAACTGTGTTTCTGACCACTGTGTTTCTGACCAGTGTGTTTCTGACCAGTGTGTTTCAGACCACTCTGATTCTGACAACTGTATTTCTGAACAGTGTGTTTCTGACCAGTGTGTTTTTAACCAGAGTGTTTCTGACCACTGTGTTTCTGACCATTGTGTTTCTGACCACTGTGTTTCTGACCAGTTAGTTTCTGACCATTGTGTTTCTGACCAATGTGTTTCTGACCACGGTGTTTCTGACCACCATGTTTCTGACCAGTGTGTTTCTGACCACTGTGTTTCTTACCTGTGTGTTTCTGACCAGTGTGTTTCTGACCATAGTGTTTCTGACCAGCGTATTACTGACCAGCGTGTTTCTGATCAGTGTGTTTCTAACCACTGTGTTTCTGACCACTGTGTTTCTGACCATTGTGTTTCTGACCACTGTGTATCTGACCACTGTGTATCTGACCACTGTGTTTCGGACCACTCTGTTTCTGACCACTGTGTTTCTGACCAGTGTGTTTCTGACCACTGTGTTTCTTACCACTGTCTTTATGACCAGCGTGTTTCTGATCCGTTTATCTCTGACCACTGTGTTTCAGACCAGTGTCTTTCTGACCAGTGTGTTTCTGACCAGTGTGTTTCTGACCACTGTGTTTCAGACCATTGTGTTGCTCACCACTGTGTTTCTGACCAGTGTGTATCTGACCGCTGTGTTTCTTACCACTGTGTTTCTGACCATGGTGTTTCTGACCACTGTGTTTCTGACCACTGTGTTTCTGACCACTGTGTTTCTGACCGGTGTGTTTCTGACCACTGTGTTTATGACTGGTGTGTTTCTGACAACTGTGTTTCTGACCCGTGTGTTTCTGACCACCGTGTTTCTGAGCAGTGTGTCTCTGACCAGTGTGTTTCTGACCACTGTGTTTCTGACCGATGTGTTTTTGACTAGTGTGTTTATGACCACTGTGCTTCTGACCCCTGTGTTTCTGACCAGTGTGTTTCTGACAACAGTGTTTCTGACCAGTGTGTTTGTGACCACTGTGTTTTTTACCACTGTGTTTGTGACCAGTGTGTTTCTGACCACTGTGTTTGTGACCACTATGTTTCTGACCACAGTGCTTCTTACCACTGTGTTTCTGACAAGTGTGTTTCTGACCAGTGAGTTTCTGACCACTGTGTGCGTGACCACTGTGTTTCTGACCACTGTGTTACTGACCACTGTGTTTCTGACCGGTGTGGTTCTGAGCACTGTGTTTCTGACAAGTATGTTTCTGACCACATTGTTTCTCAGCAGTGTGTTTCTGACCAGTGTGTTTCTGACCACCGTATTTCTGACTGGTGTGTTCCTGACCAGTCTGTTTCTGACCATTCTTTTTCTGATCACTGTGTTTCTGACCACTGTGTTTCGGACCACTGTTATTCTGACCTGTGTGCCGTCAACCAGTGTGTTTCTGACCACTGTGTTTCTGACCAGTGTATTTATGACCAATGTGTATCTGACCACTGTGTTTCTGACCATTGTGTTTCTGACCAAAGTGTTTCTAACCACTGTGATTCTGACCAGTGTGTTTCTGACCACTGTGTTTCTGACCACTGTCTTTCTGAACAGTGTGTTTCTGACCACTGTGTTTCTGACCACTATGTTTCTGACCACGGTGTTTCTGACCAGTTAGTTTCTGACCAGAGTGTTTCTGACCATTGTGTTTCTGACCACGGTGTTTCTGACAACCGTGTTTCTGACCACTGTGTTTGCGACCACTGTTTTTCTGACCGGTGTGTTTCTGACCAGTGTGTTTCTGCCCAGTGTATTTCTGATCACAGTTTTTCTGACTAATGTGTTTCTGACAACTGTGTTTGTGAGCAGTGTGTTTCTGACCAGTGTGTTTCTGACCACTGTACTTCTGACCGGTGTGGTTCTGACCACTGTGATTGTGACCAGTGTGTTTCTGACCACTGTGTTTGTGACCACATTGTTTCTGACCACAGTGTTTCTCACCACTGTGTTTCTGACCAGTTTGTTTATGGCCAGTGTGTTTGTGACCACTGTGTTTCTGAACAGTGTGTTTCTGATGAGTGTGTGTCTGACCAGTGTGTTTTTGATCACTGTGTGTTGTGACCACTGTGTTTCTGACCATTGTGTTTCTGACCACTGTGTATCTGACCGCTGTTCATGTGACCACTGTGTTTCTGACCACTCTGTTTCTGACCACTGTTATTCTGACCACTGTGTTAATGACAACTGTGTTTCTCACCAGTGTGTTTCTGACTCGTGTGTTTCTGACCACTGTGTTTCTGACCAGCGTGTTTCTGACCAGTGTGTTTCTGACCACCTTGTTTCTGACCACTGTGTTTCTGACCAGTGTGTTTCTGACCACGATGTTTATGACCACTGTGTTTTTGACCACTGTGTTTCTGACCACTGTGTTTCTCACCACTGTGTTTCTGACTACTGTGTTTCTGACCACTGTGTTTCCGAACAGTGAGGTACCGAACACTGTGTTTCTCACCAGTGTGTTTCTGACCACAGTGTTTCTCAACAGTGTGTTTCTGACCATCATGTTTCTGACCACCGTGTTTCTGACTGGTGTGTTTCTGACCAGTCTGTTTCTGACCACAGTGTTTCTGAGCACTGTATTTCTCACCACTGTGTTTCTGATCACTGTTATTCTGACCTGTGTGCCTTTAACCAGTGTGTTCCTGACCACTGTATTTCTGACCACTGTATTTCTGACCACTGTGTATCTGACCACTGTGTTTATGAGCAGTGTGTTTCTTACCATTGTGTTTCTGACCACTGTGTTTCTGACCAGTGTGTTTCTGACCACTGTGTTTCTGACCACTGTATTTATGAACAGTGTGTTTCTGACCATTGTGTTTCTGACCACTGTGTTTTTTACCACTGTGTTTCTGACCACTGTGTTTCTGACCACAGTGTTTCTGACGAGTTAGTTCGTGACCACTGTGTTTCTGACCACTGTGTTTCTGACCACGGTGTTTCTGACCAACGTGTTTCTGACCACTGTGTTTCTGACCACTGTGTTTCTGACCGGTGTGTTTCTGACCAATGTGTTTCTGACCAGTGTGTTTCAGACCACTGTTTTTCTGACTAGTGTGGTGTTGACCACTGTGTTCTGAGCAGTGTGTTTCTGACCAGTGTGTTTGTGACCACAGTATCTTTGACCGGTGTTGTTCTGACCATTGTGTTTGTGACCAGTGTGTTTATGACCACTGTGTTTGTGACCACATTGTTTCTGACCTCAGTGTTTGTCACCACTGTGTTTCTGACCAGTTTGATTCTGGCCAGTGTTTTTCTGACCACTGTGTTTCTGAACAGTGTGTTTCGGACCAGTGTGTTTCTGACCACTGTGTAAGTGACCACTGTGTTTCTGACCATTGTGTTGCTCACCACTGTGTATCTGACCACTGTGTATCTGATCATTGTGTTTCTGACCACTCTGTTTCTGACCATCGTGTTTCTGACCACTGTGTTTCTGACAACCATGTTTCTCACCAGTGTGTTTCTGACTCCTGTGTTTCTGACCAGTGTGTTTCTGACCACTGTGATTCTGACCACTGTATTTCTGACCATTGTGTTTCTGACCACTGTGTTTATGACCACTAGGATTCTGACCACTGTGTTTCTGGCCACTGTGTTTCTGACCATGGTGTTTATGACCACTGTGTTTCTGACCACTGTGTTTCTGACCACTGTGTTTCTGACCACTGTGTTTCTGACCATTGTGTTTCCGACCGGTGTGGTACTGAACACAGTGTTTCTGTCCAGTGTGTTTCTGACCACCGTGTTTCTGACTAGTGTGTTTCTGACCAGTCTGTTTCTGACCACTGTGTTTCTTACCACTGTGTTTCTGACCACTGTGTTTCTGACCACTGTTATTCTGACCAGTGTGCCTTTAACCAGTGTGTTTCTGCCCACTGTGTTTCTTACCAGTTTATTTCTGACCAATGTGTTTCTGACCACTGTGTTTCTGACCACTGTGTTTATGACCACAGTGTTTCTGACCACTGTGTTTCTGACCAGTGTGTTTCTGACCATTGTGTTTCGGACCAAAGTGTTTATGACCACTGTGTTTCTGAACAGTGTGTTTCTAACAATTGTGTTTCTGCCCGGAGTGTTTCAGACCACTGTGTTTCTGACCACTGTGTTTCTGACCACTGTGTTTGTGACCAGTTAGTTTATGACCACTGCGTTTCTGACCACTGTGTTTCTGACCACGGTGTTTCTGATCACTGTGTTTCTGACCACAGTGTTTCTGGCCACTGTGTTTCTGACCAGTGTGTTTCTGACCAGTGTGTTTCTGACCATAGGGTTTCTGACCCGTGTGTTACTGACCAGTGTGTTTCTGACCAGTGTATTTCTAACCACTCTGTTTCTGACCACTGTGTTTCTGACCATTGTGTTTCTGACCACTGTGTTTCTGACCACTGTGTATCTGACCACTGTGTCTCTGACCACTCTGTGTCTGACCACTGTGTTTCTGACCAGTGTGTTTCTGACCACTGTGTTTCTAACCAGTGTGTTTCTGAACCAGTGTTTCTAACCACTGTGTTTCTGACCACTGTCTTCTGACCAGCGTGTTTCTGACCAGTATGTTTCTGACCACTGTGTTTCTGACCACTGTGTTTCTGACCACGGTGTCTCTGACCACTGTCTTTTGACCACTGTGTTTCTGACCACTGTGTTTCTGACCACTGTGTTTCTGAGTACTGTGTTTCTTACCAATGTGTTTCCGACCGGTGTGGGTCCGAACACCGTGTTTCTGACCAGTGTGTTTCTGACCATCGTGTTTCTGACTGGTGTGCCTCTGACCAGTCTGTTTCTGACCACTGTGTTTCTGACCACTGTGTTTCTGACCAGTTTGTGTCTGACCACTGTGTTTCGGACCACTGTGTTTTTGACCACGGTGTTTCTGACCACTGTGTTTTTGACCACTGTGTTTCTGACCGGCGTGTTTCTGACCACTGTGTTTATGACGTGTGTGTTTCTGACAAGTGTGTTTCTGACCACTGTGTTTCTGACCGGTGTGTTTCTGACCACTGTCTTTCTGAGCAGTGTGTTTGTGATCAGTGTGATTGTGACCACTGTGTTTCTGATCGATGTGTTTCTAACCGGTGTGTTCATGATCACTGTGTTTCTGACCACTGTGTTTCTGACCAGTGTGTTCCTGACCACTGTGTTTCTGACCACTGTGTTTCTGACCACTGTGTTTCTGACCACTGTGATTCTGACCACTGTGTTTCTGACCACGGTTTTTATGACCACTGTGTTTCTGACCACTGTCTTTATAACCACTGTGTTTCTGACTACTTTGTTTCTGACCACAGTGTTTCCGACCGGTGTGGTACTGAACACTGTGTTTCTCACCAGTGTGTTTCTGACCACAGTGTTTCTCAGCAGTGTGTTTCTGACCAGTGTGTTTCTGACCACCGTGATTCTGACAGGTGTGTTTCTGACCAGTATGTTTCTGACCACCGTGTTTCTGACCGCTGTGTTTCTGACCACTGTGTTTCTGACCAATGTTATTCTGACCAGTGTGCCTTTAACCAGTGTGTTTCTGACCACTGTGTTTCTAACCAGTTTATTTCTGACCAATGTGTTTCTGACCACTGTGATTCTGACCACTGTGCTTATGACCACAGTGTTTCTGACCACTATGTTTCTGACCAGTGTGTTTCTGACCATTGTGTTTCTGACCGGAGTGTTTCTGACCAATGTGTTTCTGACCACTGTGTTTGTGACCACTGTGTTTCTGACCAGTTAGTTTATGACCACTGTGTTCTTGACCACTCAGTTTCTGACCACGATGTTTCTGATCACTGTGTTTTGGACCACTGTCTTTCTGACCACTGTGTTTGTTACCAGTGTGTTTCTGACCATTGTGTTTCTCACCATAATTTTTCTGACCAGTGTGTTACTGACCAGTGTGTTTATGACCAGTGTGTTTCTAACCACTCTGTTTCTGACCACTGTGTTTCTGACCATTGTGTTTCTGACCACTGTTTTTTTACCACTGTGTATCTGACCACTGTGTTTCTGACCACTCTGTGTCTGACCATTGTGTTTATGACCAGTGTGTTTCTGACCACTGTGTTTCTAACCACTATATTTCTGACCACTGTCTTTCTGACCAGTGTGTTTCTGACCAGTGTGTTTCTGACCAATGTGTTTCTGACCACTGTGTTTCTGACCACAGTGTTTATAACGACTGTGTTTCTGACCACGGTGTTTATAACCACTGTGTTTCTGACCACTGTCTTTCTGACCACTGTGTTTCTGACCACTGTGTTTATAACCACTTTGTTTCTGACAACTTTGTTTCTGACCACTGTGTTTCCGACCGGTGTGGTACTGAACACTGTGTTTCTGACCAGTGTGTTTCTGACCACAATGTTTCTCAGCAGTGTGTTTCTGACCAGTATGTTTCCGACCACCGTGTTTCTGACAGGTGTGTTTCTGACCAGTATGTTTCTGACCACTGTGTTTCTGTCTACTGTGTTTCTGACCACTGTGTTTCCGACTGGTGTGGTTCTGAACACTGTGTTTCTGACCAGTGTGTTTCTGACCACTATGTTTCCGACCGGTGTGGTTCTGAAAACTATGTTTCTGATCAGTGTGTTTCTGACCACCGTGTTTCTGACTGGTGTGTTTCTGAACCAGTGTTTCTAACCACTGTATTTCTGACCACTGTCTTTCTGACCAGTGTGTTTCTGACCAGTGTGTTTCTGACCACTGTGTTTCTGACCACTGTGTTTCTGACCACTGTGTTTTTGACCACAGTGTTTCTGAACGGCATGTTTCTGACCACTGTGTTTATGACGTGTGTGTTTCTGACCAGTGTGTTTCTGACCACTGTGTTTCTGACCACTGTGTTTTTGACCACAGTGTTTCTGAACGGCATGTTTCTGACCACTGTGTTTATGACGTGTGTGTTTCTGACCAGTGTGTTTCTGACCACTGTGTTTCTGACCGGTGTGTTTCTGACCACTGTGTTTCTGAGAAGTGTGTTTCTGACCAGTGTGCTTGTGAATATTTTGTTTCTGACTGATGTGTTTCTGACCACTGTGTTTCTGACCAGTGTGTTTCTGACCACTCTGTTTCTGACCAGTGTGTTTCTGACCACCGTGTTTCTGACTAGTGTGTTTCTTTGCACTGTGTTTCTGACCACTATGTTTATGACCACTATGTTTGTGACCACTGTGTTTCTCACCAGTGTGTTCTGACCACTATGTTTTTGACCACTGTGTTTCTGACCACTGTGTTTGTGACCAATGTGTTTCTGATCACTGTGTTTCTGAGCACTGTGTTTTTGACCAGTGTGTTTCTGACAACTGTGTTTGTGACCACTGTGTTTCTGACCACAGTGTTTCTCACCACTGGGTTTCTGACCAGTTTATTTCTGGCCAGTGTGTTTCTGACCAGTGTGTTTCTGAACACTGTGTTTGTGACCACTGTGTTTCTGACAATTGTGTTTCTGACCACTGTGTATCTGACCACTGTGTACCTGGCCACTGTGTTTCTGACCACTCTGTGTCTGACCACTGTGTTTCTGACCACTGTGGTTTTGACAACTGTGTTTCTCACCAGTTTGTTTTAGACTTCTGTGTTTCTGACCACGGTGTTTCTGACCACTGTGTTTCTGACCACGGTGTTTCTGACCACTGTGTTTCTGACCACGGTGTTTCTGACCACTGTGTTTCTGACCACGGTGTTTCTGACCACTGTGTTTCTGACCACGGTGTTTCTGACCACTGTGTTTCTGACCACGGTGTTTCTGACCACTGTGTTTCTGACCACGGTGTTTCTGACCACTGTGTTTCTGACCACGGTGTTTCTGACCACTGTGTTTCTGACCACGGTGTTTCTGACCACTGTGTTTCTGACCACGGTGTTTCTGACCACTGTGTTTCTGACCACGGTGTTTCTGACCACTGTGTTTCTGACCACGGTGTTTCTGACCACTGTGTTTCTGACCACGGTGTTTCTGACCACTGTGTTTCTGACCACGGTGTTTCTGACCACTGTGTTTCTGACCACGGTGTTTCTGACCACTGTGTTTCTGACCACGGTGTTTCTGACCACTGTGTTTCTGACCACGGTGTTTCTGACCACTGTGTTTCTGACCACGGTGTTTCTGACCACTGTGTTTCTGACCACGGTGTTTCTGACCACTGTGTTTCTGACCACGGTGTTTCTGACCACTGTGTTTCTGACCACGGTGTTTCTGACCACTGTGTTTCTGACCACGGTGTTTCTGACCACTGTGTTTCTGACCACGGTGTTTCTGACCACTGTGTTTCTGACCACGGTGTTTCTGACCACTGTGTTTCTGACCACGGTGTTTCTGACCACTGTGTTTCTGACCACGGTGTTTCTGACCACTGTGTTTCTGACCACGGTGTTTCTGACCACTGTGTTTCTGACCACGGTGTTTCTGACCACTGTGTTTCTGACCACGGTGTTTCTGACCACTGTGTTTCTGACCACGGTGTTTCTGACCACTGTGTTTCTGACCACGGTGTTTCTGACCACTGTGTTTCTGACCACGGTGTTTCTGACCACTGTGTTTCTGACCACGGTGTTTCTGACCACTGTGTTTCTGACCACGGTGTTTCTGACCACTGTGTTTCTGACCACGGTGTTTCTGACCACTGTGTTTCTGACCACGGTGTTTCTGACCACTGTGTTTCTGACCACGGTGTTTCTGACCACTGTGTTTCTGACCACGGTGTTTCTGACCACTGTGTTTCTGACCACGGTGTTTCTGACCACTGTGTTTCTGACCACGGTGTTTCTGACCACTGTGTTTCTGACCACGGTGTTTCTGACCACTGTGTTTCTGACCACGGTGTTTCTGACCACTGTGTTTCTGACCACGGTGTTTCTGACCACTGTGTTTCTGACCACGGTGTTTCTGACCACTGTGTTTCTGACCACGGTGTTTCTGACCACTGTGTTTCTGACCACGGTGTTTCTGACCACTGTGTTTCTGACCACGGTGTTTCTGACCACTGTGTTTCTGACCACGGTGTTTCTGACCACTGTGTTTCTGACCACGGTGTTTCTGACCACTGTGTTTCTGACCACGGTGTTTCTGACCACTGTGTTTCTGACCACGGTGTTTCTGACCACTGTGTTTCTGACCACGGTGTTTCTGACCACTGTGTTTCTGACCACGGTGTTTCTGACCACTGTGTTTCTGACCACGGTGTTTCTGACCACTGTGTTTCTGACCACGGTGTTTCTGACCACTGTGTTTCTGACCACGGTGTTTCTGACCACTGTGTTTCTGACCACGGTGTTTCTGACCACTGTGTTTCTGACCACGGTGTTTCTGACCACTGTGTTTCTGACCACGGTGTTTCTGACCACTGTGTTTCTGACCACCGTGTCTCTGACCATTGCGTTTCTGACCACTGTGTTTCTGACCATTGTGTATCTGACCACTGTGTTTCTGACCACTCTGTTTCTGACCACTGTGTTTCTGACTTCTGTCTTTTTGACCAGTGTGTTTCTGACCACTATGTTTCTGACCAGTGTGTTTCTGACCAATGTGTTTCTGACCACTGTGTTTCTGACCACAGTGTTTATAACGACTGTGTTTCTGACCACGGTGTTTATAACCACTGTGTTTCTGACCACTGTCTTTCTGACCACTGTGTTTCTGACCACTGTGTTTATAAGCACTTTGTTTCTGACAACTTTGTTTCTGACCACTGTGTTTCCGACCGGTGTGGTACTGAACACTGTGTTTCTGACCAGTGTGTTTCTGACCACAATGTTTCTCAGCAGTGTGTTTCTGACCAGTGTGTTTCCGACCACCGTGTTTCTGACAGGTGTGTTTCTGACCAGTATGTTTCTGACCACTGTGTTTCTGTCTACTGTGTTTCTGACCACTGTGTTTCCGCTGGTGTGGTTCTGAACACTGTGTTTCTGACCAGTGTGTTTCTGACCACTATGTTTCCGACCGGTGTGGTTCTGAACACTATGTTTCTGATCAGTGTGTTTCTGACCACCGTGTTTCTGACTGGTGTGTTTCTGAACCAGTGTTTCTAACCACTGTATTTCTGACCACTGTCTTTCTGACCAGTGTGTTTCTGACCAGTGTGTTTCTGACCACTGTGTTTCTGACCACTGTGTTTCTGACCACTGTGTTTTTGACCACAGTGTTTCTGAACGGCATGTTTCTGACCACTGTGTTTATGACGTGTGTGTTTCTGACCAGTGTGTTTCTGACCACTGTGTTTCTGACCACTGTGTTTTTGACCACAGTGTTTCTGAACGGCATGTTTCTGACCACTGTGTTTATGACGTGTGTGTTTCTGACCAGTGTGTTTCTGACCACTGAATTTCTGACCGGTGTGTTTCTGACCACTGTGTTTCTGAGAAGTGTGTTTCTGACCAGTGTGCTTGTGAATATTTTGTTTCTGACTGATGTGTTTCTGACCGATGTGTTCATGACCACTGTGTTTCTGACCACTGTGTTTCTGACCAGTGTGTTTCTGACCACTCTGTTTCTGACCAGTGTGTTTCTGACCACCGTGTTTCTGACTAGTGTGTTTCTTTGCACTGTGTTTCTGACCACAATGTTTATGACCACTATGTTTGTGACCACTGTGTTTCTCACCAGTGTGTTCTGACCACTATGTTTTTGACCACTGTGTTTCTGACCACTGTGTTTGTGACCAATGTGTTTCTGATCACTGTGTTTCTGAGCACTGTGTTTGTGACCAGTGTGTTTCTGACAACTGTGTTTGTGACCACTGTGTTTCTGACCACAGTGTTTCTCACCACTGGGTTTCTGACCAGTTTGTTTCTGGCCAGTGTGTTTCTGACCAGTGTGTTTCTGAACACTGTGTTTGTGACCACTGTGTTTCTGACAATTGTGTTTCTGACCACTGTGTATCTGACCACTGTGTACCTGGCCACTGTTTTTCTGACCACTCTGTGTCTGACCACTGTGTTTCTGACCACTGTGGTTTTGACAACTGTGTTTCTCACCAGTTTGTTTTAGACTTCTGTGTTTCTGACCACGGTGTTTCTGACCACTGTGTTTCTGACTACTGTGTTTCTGACCATTGTGTATCTGACCACTGTGTTTCTCACCAGTGTGTTCTGACCACTATGTTTCTGACCAGTGTGTTTCTGAACACTGTGTTTCTGACCACTGTGTTGCTGACAATTGTGTTTCTGACCACTGTGTTTCTGACCAGTGTGTTTCTGACCACTATGTTTCTGACCAGTGTGTTTCTGACCACTGTGTTTCTGACCACGGTGTTTCTGACCACTGTGTTTCTGACCACTGTGTTTCTGACCACTGTGTTTCTGACTACTGTGTTCCTTACCACTGTGTTTCCGACCGGTGTGGTTCTGAACACTTTGTTTCTGACCAGTGTGTTTCTGACCACCGTGTTTCTGACTGGTGTGTTTCTGACCAGTCTGTTTCTGACCACTGTGTTTCTGACCACTGTGTTTCTGACCAGTGTGTTTTTTACCACAGTGTTTCTGAGGGGCATGTCTCTGACCACTGTGTTTATGACGTGTGCGTTTCTGACAAGTGTGTTTCTGACCACTGTGTTTCTGAGAAGTGTGTTTCTGACCAGTTTGATTGTGAATATTTTGTTTCTGGTTGATGTGTTTCTGACCGGTGTGTCCATGACCACTGTGTTTCTGACCACTGTGTTTCTGACCTGTGTGTTTCTGACCACTCTGTTTCTGACCAGTGTGTTTCTGACCACCGTGTTTCTGACTAGTGTGTGTCTTTGCACTGTGTTTCTGACCACTATGTTTATGACCACTATGTTTGTGACCACTGTGTTTCTCACCAGTGTGTTCTGACCACTATGTTTTTGACCACTGTGTTTCTGACCACTGTGTTTGTGAACAATGTGTTTCTGATCACTGTGTTTCTGAGCACTGTGTTTGTGACCAGTGTGTTTCTGACAACTGTGTTTGTGACCACTGTGTTTCTGACCACAGTGTTTCTCACCACTTGGTTTCTGACCAGTTTGTTTCTGGCCAGTGCATTTCTGACCACTGTGTTTCTGACCAGAGTGTTTCTGACCAGTGTGTTTCTGACCAGTGTGTTTCTGAACAGTGTGTTTGTGACCACTGTGTTTCTGACCATTGTATTTCTGACCACTGCGTATCTGACCAGTGTGTATCTGGCCACTGTGTTTCTGACCACTCTGTGTCTGACCACTGTGTTTCTGACCACTGTGTATCTGACAACTGTGTTTCTCACCAGTTTGTTTTCGACTTCTGTGTTTCTGACCACGGTGTTTCTGACCACTGTGTTTCTGACCAGTGTGTTTCTGACCAGTGTGTTTCTGACCACTTTGTTTCTGAACACTCTGTTTCTGACCACTGTGATGCTGACAATTGTGTTTCTGACCACTGTGTTTCTGACCAGTGTGTTTCTGACCACTATGTTTCTGACCACTGTGTTTCTGACCACTGTGTCTCTGACCACTGTGTTCCTAACCACGGTGGTTATGACCTCTGTGTTTCTGACCACTGTGATTCTGACCACTGTTTTTCTGACTACTGTGTTTCTGACCATAGTGTTTCCGACCGGTGTGGTTCTGAACACTGTGTTTCTGACCAGTGTGTTTTTTACCACAGTGTTTCTCAGCAGTGTGTTTCTGACCA
>SZWC01000021.1:411377-437203 GCA_023375785.1 Penium margaritaceum | reverse complement strand
ACCACTGTGTTTCTACCCAGTGTGTTTCTGACCACTGGGTTTCTGATCAGTGTGTTTCTGACCACTGTGTTACAGACCGGTGTGTCTCTGACCAGGGTGTTTCTGACCACTGTGTTTCTGACCAGTGTACTTCTGCCCACTGTGTTTCTGACCACTGTGTTTCTGACCAGTGTGTTTCTGACCACTGTGTTTCTGACCAGTGTGTTTCTGACCACTGTATTTCTGACCAGTGTGTTTCTAACCACTGTGTTTCTCACCACTCAGTTTCTGACCACCGTGTTTCTAACCACTATGTTTCTGACCACTGTGTTTCTGACCACTGTGTTTCTGACCACTGTATTTCTTACGGCTGTGTTTCTGACCACTGTTTTTTTGACCACTGTGTTTCTGACCACTGTTTTTCTGACCACTGTGTTTCTGACCACTGTGTTTCTGACCACTCTGTTTATGACCACTGTGTTTCTGACCACTGTGTTTCTGACCACTGTGTTTCTGACCACTGTGTTTTTCCCCACTGTGTTTCTTACCAGTGTGTTTCTGACCACTGTGTTTCTGACCAGTGTGTTTCTGACCATTGTGTTTCTGACCAGTGTGTTTCTGACCACTGTGTATCTGACCACTGTGTTTACAACCACTGTGTTTCTGACCGATGTGTTTCTGAACAGTGTGTTCCTGACAAGTGTGTTTCTGACCAGTGTGTTTATGACCACTGTGTTTCTGACCACTGTGTTTCTGAGCACTGTGTATCTGACGAGTGGGTTTCTGACCAGTGTGTTTCTGACTAGTGTGTTTCTGACCACTGTGTTTCTGACCAGTGTGTTTCTGACCAGTATGTCTCAAACCACTGTGTTTCTGACCACTGTGTTTCTGACCACTGTGTTTGTTACCAGTGTGTTTCTGACCACAGTATTTCTGACCACTGTGTTTCTCACCACTGTGTATCTGACCAGTGTGGTTCTGACCACTGTGTTTCTGTTCATTTTGTTCCTGACCAGGGTGTTTCTGACTGCTGTGTATCTGTCCAGTACGTTTATGACCAGTGTGTTTCTGACCACTTTGTTTCTGACCATTGTGTTTCTGACGACTGTGTTTCTGACCAGTGTGTTTCTGACCACTGTGTTTCTGACCAGTGTGTTTCTGACCACCGTGTTTATGACCACCGTGTTTATGACCACTGTGTATCTGACCACTGTGTTTCTGACAACCGTGTATATGACCACGGTGTTTCTGACCAGTGTGTTTCTGACCACCGTGTTTCTGACCACTGTTTTTCTGACCACTGTGCTGCTGACCACTGTGTTTATGACCTGTGTGTTTATGACCAGTGTGTTTCTGACCACTGTGTTTCTACCCAGTGTGTTTCTGACCACTTGGCTTCTGATCAGTGTGTTTCTGACCACTGTGTTCCTGATCGGTGTGTTTCTGACCAAGGTGTTTCTGACCAATGTGTTTCTGACCAGTGTATTCTGCCCACTGTATTTCTGACCACTGTGTTTCTGACCAGTGTGTTTCTGACCACTGTGTTTCTGACCAGTGTGTTTCTGCCCACTGTGTTTCTGACCACTGTGTTTCTGACCACTGTGTTTCTGACCGATGTGTTTCTGAACAGTGTGTTCCTGACAAGTGTGTTTCTGACCAGTGTGTTTATGACCAGTGTGTTTCTGACCATTCTGTTTCCGACCACTGTGTATCTGACAAGTGGGTTTCTCACCAGTGTGTTTCTGAGCAGTGTGTTTCTGACCAGTGTGTTTCTGACCACTATGTTTCTCACCAGTGTGTTTATGACCACTGTGTTTCTGACCAGTGTGTTTCTGACCACTGTGTTCTAACAATTGTGTTTCTGACCACTGTGCTTCTGGCCACTGTGTTTTGACCACTGTATTGCTGACCACTGTGTTTCTGACCACTGTGTTTCTGACCAGTGTGTTTCAGACCCGTGAGTTTCTGACCACTGTGTTTCTGACCACTGTGTTTCTGACCAGTGTGTTGCTGACCAGTGTGTTTCTGACCACTGCGTTTCTAACCATCGCGTTTGTGACCAGTGGGTTTCTGATTAGTGTGTTTCTGACCACTCCTTTTCTGACCAGTGTGTTTCTGACCAGGGTGTATCTGATAACAGTGTTTCTGACCAGTGTGTTTCTGACCACTGTGTTTCTGACCACTGTCTTTCTCACCACTGTGTTTCTGACCAATGTGTTTCTGACCAGTGTGTTTATGACCAGAGTGTTTCTTACCAGAGTGTTTCTGACCACTGGGTTTCTGATTAGTGTGTTTCTGACCACTCCTTTTATGACCAGTGTGCTTCTGACCAGGGTGTATCTGATAACAGTGTTTCTGACCACTGTGTTTCTGACCACACTGTTTCTGACCACTCTGTTTCTGACCACTGTGTTTCTGACCACTGTGCTTCTGACCACCGTGTTTCTGACCACTGTGTTTCTGACCACTGTGTTTCTGACCAGTGTGTTTCTGACCATTGTGTTACAGAACACTGTGCTTCTTATCATTGTGTATCTGACCAGTGCGGTTCTGACCACTTTGGTTCTGACCACTGTGTTTCTGACCACAGTGTTTCTGACCACATTGTTTCTGACCACTGTGTTTCTGACCAGTGTGTTTCTGACCACTGGGTTTCTAAGCAGTGTGTTTCTGACCATTGTGTTTATGACCACTGTGTTTTCGACCACTGTGTTTCTGACCACGGGCTTTCTGACCACTGTGTTTCTTGCCACTGTGTTCCTGACCACTGTGTTTCTGACCACTGTGTTTCTGACCACTGTGTTTCTGCCCACTGCGTTTCTGACTAATGTGTTTCTGACTAGTGTGTTTCTGACCAGCGTGTTTCCATGCAGTGTGTTTATGACCTCTTTGTTTCTGACCACTGTGTTTCTGACCACTGTGTTCCTGACCATTGTGCTCCTGACCACCGTGTTTCTGACCACTGTGTTTCTGACCACTTTGTTTCTGACCAGTGTGTTTCTTACCACTGTGTTACAGACCACTGTGATTCTGACCATTATGTTTCTGACCACTGTGTTTCTGATCACTGTGTATCTGACCAGTGTGGTTCTGACCACTTTGGTTCTTACCACTCTGATTCTGACCACGGTGTTTCTGACCACAGTGTTTATGACCATTGTGTTTCTGACCAGTGTGTTTCTGACCACTTGGTTTCTGAGCAGTGTCTTTCTCACCACTGTGTTTCTAACCAGTGTGTTTCTGACCACACTTTTTCTGACCACTGTGTTTCTGACCAGTGTGTTTCTGACCACTGTGTTTCTAACGGGTGTGTTTCCGACCCCTGTGTTCCTGACCACGGTGTTTTTGGCCACTGTGTTTCTGACCAGTGTGTTCCTGACCACTGTCTTTCTGACCAATGTGTTTCTAACCGATGTGTTTCTAACCACTGGGTCTCTGAACAGTGTGTTTCTGTCCATGGTGTTTCTGACCAGTGTGTTTCTGTTTTTACCACTGTGTTTCTGACCAGTGTGTTTCTGTCCATGGTGTTTCTGACCACCGTGTTTCTGATCAGTGTGTTTCTCATCACTGTGTTTCTGACCACTCTCCTTCTGACCACTGTGTTTCTAACCACTATGTTCCTGACCACTGTGGTTCTGACCACTGTGTTTCTGACCACTGTGTTTCTGACCGCTGTGTTTCTGACAACTGTGTTCATGACCGGTGTGTTTCTGACCACTGTGTTTTTGACCACTGTGTTTCTGACCACTGTGTTTCTGACCACTGTGTTTCTTACCAATTTGTTTCTGACAACAGTATTTCTGACCACTGTGTTTCTAACCACTGTGTATCTGACCAGTGTGGTTCTGACCACTATGCTTCTGATCATTGTGTTCCTGACCAGTGTGTTTCTGACCACTGTGTTTCTGACTGATGTGTATCTGACCAGTGGGTTTATGACCAGTGTGTTTCTGACTACCGTGTTTCTGACCATTGTGTTTCTTACCACTGTGGTTCTGACCAGTGCATTTCTGACCACTGTGTTTCTGACCACTGTCTTTCTGACCATTGTGTTTCTGGCCAGCGTGTTTCTGACCACTGTGTTCCAGACCACTGTGTTTCTGACAAGTGGGTTTCGGACCACTGTGTTTCAGACCACCGTGTATCTGACCAATTCGGTTCTGACCACTTTGGTTCTGATCAATGTGTTTCTGACCACAATGTCTCTGACCACTGTGTTTGTGGCCACTGTGTTTCTGATCACTGTGTTTCTGACCAGTGTGTTTGTGACCCCTGTGTTTCTGACCACGGTGTTTCTGACTTCTGTGTTTCTGACCAGTGTGTTCCTGACCACTGTGTTTCTGACCCATGTGTTTCTAACTTGTGTGTTTCTGACCACTGGGTTTCTGAGCAGTGTGTTTTTGACCACTGTGTTTCTGGCCAGTGTGTATTTGACCATAGTGTTTCTGACCACTGTGTTTCTGAACATTGTGTTTCTGACCACTGTGTTTCTGACCAGTGTGTTTCTGACCACCGTGTTTCTGACCAGTGTGTTTCTGACCACTGTGCTTTTCACCACTCAGTTTCTGACCACTGTGTTTGTAACCACTGTGTTTCTGACCACTATGTTTCTTACCACTGTGTTTCTGACCACTGTGTTTCTGACCGCTGTGTTTCTGACCACCGTTTTTTTGTCCACTGTGTTTCTGACCACTGTGTTCATGACCACTGTGTTTCTGACCACTGTGTTTCTGACCATTGTGTTTATGACCAGTGTGTTTCTGACCACTGTGTTTCTGACCACTGTGTTTCTAACCACTGTGTTTCTGACCACTGTGTTTCTGACCACTGTGTTTCTTACCAGTGTGTTTCTGACCACAGTATTTCTGACCACTGTGTTTCTGATCATTGTGTTCCTGACCAGTCTGTGTCTGACCAATGTTTATCTGACCGCTGTGTATCTGACCAGTGGGTTTATGACCAGTGTGTTTCTGACCACTGTGTTTCTGACCATTGTGTTTCTGACCACTGTGTTTCTGACCAGTGTGTTTCTGACCACTGTGTTTCTGACCACTGTGTATCTGACCACTGTGTTTCTGACCACCGTGTTTATGACCACTGTGTTTATGACCACTGTGTATCTGACCACTGTGTTTCTGACCACCGTGTTTATGACCACTGTGTTTATGACCACTGTGTATCTGACCACTGTGTTTCTGACCACCGTGTTTATGACCACTGTGTTTATGACCACTGTGTATCTGACCACTGTGTTTCTGACCACCGTGTTTATGACCACTGTGTTTATGACCACTGTGTATCTGACCACTGTGTTTCTGACAACCGTGTTTATGACCACTGTGTTTTTGACCACTGTGTTTCTGACCACTGTTTCTGACCATTGTTTTTCTGACCACTATGTTCCTGACCACTGTGTTTCTGACCTGTGTGTTTCTGACCAGTGTGTTTCTGACCAATGTGTTTCTACCCAGTGTGTTTCTGACCACTGGGTTTCTGATCAGTGTGTTTCTGACCACTGTGTTTCTGACCGGTGTGTTTCTGACCAGGGTGTTTCTGACCACTGTGATTGTGACCAGTGTATTTCTGCCCACTGTCTTTCTGACCACTGTGTTTCTGACCACTGTGTTTCTGACCGGTGTGTTTCTGAACAGTGTGTTCCTGACAAGTGTGTTTCTGACCAGTGTGTTCCTGACCAGTGTTCTTATGACCAGTGTGTTTCTGACCACTGTGTTTCTGACCACTATGTTTCTCACCAGTGTGTTTCTGACCAGTGGGTTTCTGACCACGGTGTTTCTGACCACTGTATTTCTGACCATTGTGCTTCTGACCAATGTGTTTCTGACCACTGTGTTTTGACCATTGTATTGCTGACCACTATGTTCCTGACCACTCTGTTTCTGACAAGTGTGTTTTTCACCCGTGTGTTTCTGACCACTGTGTTTCTGACCACTGTGTTTCTGACCAGTGTGTTGCTGACCAGTGTGTTTCTGAGCACTGTGTTTCTGAGCAGTGTGTTTCTGAACAGGGTGTTTCTGACCACTGTGTTTCTGACCACTATGTTTCTGACCACTGTGTTTCTTACCAATGTGTTTCTCACCACTGTGTGTCTGACCAGTGTGGTTCAGACCACTGTGTTTCTGATCATTGTGTTCCTGACCAGTGTGTTTCTGACCACTGTGCTTCTGACCGCTGTGTATCTGACCAATGGGTTTATGACCAGTGTGTTTGTGACAACTGTGTTTCTGACCATTGTGTTCCTGACCACTGTGTTTCTGACCAGTGTGTTTCTGACCACTATGTTTTTGACTGGTGTGTTTCTGACCACTGTGTTTCTGACCACTGTGTTTTCTACCCAGTGTGTTTCTGACCACTGGAATTCTGATTAGTGTGTTTCTGACCACTGTGTTTCTGACCGGTGTACTTCTGACCAGGGTGTTTCTGACCACCGTGTGTCTGACAAGTGCATTTCTGCCCACTGTGTTTCTGACCACTGTGTTTCTGACCAGTGTGTTTCTGACCACTGTGTTTCTGACCAGTGTGTTTCTGACCACTGTGTTTCTGACCATTGTGTTTCTAACCACTGTGTTTCTGACCGATGTGTTTCTCAACAGTGTGTCCCTGACAAGTGTGTTTCTGACCAGTGTGTTTCTGACCAGTGTTCTTATGACCAGTGTGTTTCTGGCCACTGTGTTTCTGACCACTGTGTTTTTGTCCAGTGGGTTTCTGACCGGTGTGTTTCTGACCAGTGTGTTTCTGACCAGTGTGTTTCTGACCACTGTCTTTCTCACCAGTGTGTTTCTGACCAGTGTGTTTCTGACCACTGTGTTTCTAACCACTGTGTTTCGGACCATTGTGTTTCTGACCACTGTGTTTCTGAACACTGTGTTTTGACCAGTTTATTGCTGACCACTGTGTTTCTGACCACTGTGTTTCTGACTAGCGTGTTTCTGACCCGTGTGTTTCTGACCACTGTGTTTCTGACCACTGTGTTTCTGACCAGTGTGTTGCTGACCAGTGTGTTTCTGACCATTGTGTTTCTAACCATGGTGTTTCTGACCACTGGATTTCTGATTAGTGTGTTACTGACCACTGTGTTTCTGACCAGTGTGTTTCTGACCAGGGTGTTTCTGACCACTGTGTTCCTGACCAGTGTGTTTCTGACCACTGTGTTTCTGACCACAGTCTTTCTGACCACTGTGTTTCTGACCAATGTGTTTCTGACCAGTGTGTTCCTGACAAGTGTGTTTCTGGCCAGTGTGTTTATTACCAGAGTGTTTCTGACCAGGGTGTTTCTGACCAGTGTGTTTCTGACCACTGTGTTTCTGACCACTGTGTTTGCAACCAACTTTTTTCTGACCACTGTGTTTCTGACCACTGTGTTTCCGACCACTGCACTTCTCATCACTGCGTTTCTGACCACCGTGTTTCTGACCAATGTGTTTTTGACCACTGTGTTTCTGACCACTCTGTTTCTGACCGCTGTGTTTCTGACCACTGTGTTTCTGACCACTGTGCTTCTGACCACCGTGTTTCTGACCACTGTGTTTCTGACCACTGTGTTTCTGACCAGTGTGTTTCTGGCCACTGTGTTGCAGACCACTGTGATTATGACCAGTATGCTTCTGATCACTGTGTATCTGACCAGTGCGGTTCTGACCACTTTGGTTCTAACCACAGTGTTTATGACCACAGTGTTTCTGACCACATTGTTTCTGACCACTGTGTTTCTGACAAGTGTGTTTCTGACCACTGGGTTTCTGAGAAGTGTGTTCCTGACCACTGTGTTTATGACCACTGTGTTTCTGACCACAGTGTTTCTGACCAATGTGTTTCTGATCAGTGTGTTTCTGACCAGCATGTTTCCATGCAGTGTGTTTATGACCTCTTTGTTTCTGACCACTGTGTTTCTGACCACTGTGTTTCTGACCAGTGTGATCCAGACTACTGTGTTTCTGACCAGTTCGATCCAGACTACTGTGTTTCTGACCAATGTGTTTATGGCCACGGTGTTTCTGACCACTGTGTTTCTGACCACTGTGTTTCTGACCAGTGTGTTTGTGACCACTGTGTTTCTGACCTCCGTGTTTTTTAACACCGTGTTTATGACCATCGTGTTTCCGACCACTGTGTTTCTGAGCAGTGTGTTTTTGACCAGAGTGTTTCTTACCAGTGTGATTCTGACCTCTATGTTTCTCACAACTGAGTTTATGACCACTGTGTTTCTAACCGATGTCTCTTTTACCTCCATGTTTTTGACCAGAATATTTTTGACCACAATGTTTCTGACCAGTGTGTTTCTGACCACATAGTTTCTGACCACTGTGTTTCTGACCACTGTGTTTCTGTCGAATGTGTTTCTGACCACTGTGTTTCTGACCACTGTGTTTCTGAACAATGTGTTTATGACCACTGTGTTTCTGACGACTGTGTTTCTGACCATTGTGTTTCTGACCATCGTGTTTCTGACCACTGTGTTTCTGACCACTGTGTTTCTGACAACTGTGTTTCTGATCACTGTGTTTCTGACCACTGTGTTTCTGACCACTGTGTTTCTGACCACCGTGTTTCTGAACACCGTGTTTCTGACCATTGTGTTCCCGACCACTGTGTTCCTGACCAGTGTGTTTTGACAGGTGTGTTTCCGACCACTGTGTTTCTGACCACTGTGTTTCTGACAACTGTGTTTCTGACCACTGTGTTCCTGACCACTGTCTTTCAGACCACTTTGTTTGTAACCAGTGTGTTTATGACCACTGTGTCTCTGACCCGTGTGTTTCTGACCACTGTGTTTCTGACCAATGTGTTTCTGACCACTGTGTTTCTGACCACTTTGTTTCTGACCACTGTGCTTCTTACCACCGTGTTTCTGACCTCTGTATTTCTGACAACTGTGTTTCTGACCACTGTGTTTCCGACCACTGTGTTTCTGACCACTGTGTTTCTGACCACTGTGTTTCTGACCACTCTGTTTCTGACCACTGTGTTTCTGACCACTATGTTTCTGACCAGTGTGTTTATGACCACTGTGTTTCTGACCAGTGTGTTTCTGACAACTGTATTCCTGACCACTGTGGTCCTAACAAGTTTGTTTCTGACCCATGTGTTTCCGACTACTGTGTTTTTTACCACAATGATTCTGACCACAGGTTTTCTGACCAGCGTGCTTCTGACCAATGTGTTTCTGACCAGTGTGTTTCTGACTGTTTGACCAGTGACCACTATGTTTCTGACCAGTGTGTTTATGACCACTGTGTTTCTGACCAGTGTGTTTCTGACAACTGTATTCCTGACCACTGTGGTCCTAACAAGTTTGTTTCTGACCCATGTGTTTCCGACTACTGTGTTTTTTACCACAATGATTCTGACCACAGGTTTTCTGACCAGCGTGCTTCTGACCAATGTGTTTCTGACCAGTGTGTTCTGACCTCATTGTTTCCGACCACGGTGTTTCTGACCACTGTGTTTCTGACCAGTGTGTTTCTGAACAGTGTGTTTCTGACCAGTGTGTTTCTGACCACTGTGCTTCTGACCACTGTTTTTCTGGCCACTGTGTTTAGGAACACTGTGTTTCTGACCACTGTGTTTCTGACCTCTGTGTTCCTGACAAGTGTGTTTCTGACCACTGTGCTTCTGACCACTGTGTTTCTGACCACTGTTTTACTGGACACTGTGTTTAGGACCGCTGTGTTTCTGACCACTGTGTTTCTGACCTCTGTGATCCTGACAAGTGTGTTTCTGACCACTGTGTTTCTGACCACTGTGTTTCTAGCCACTGTGTTTCTGACCACTGTGTTTTTTACCAGTGTGTTTCTGACCAATGTGTTCCTGACCACTGTGTTTCTGACAAGTGTGTTTTTGACCATTGTGTTTCCAACCAGTGTGTTTTGGACCACTATGATTCTGACCACTGTTTTTCTGACCAGCATGTTTCTGACCACTGTGTTTCCGACCAGTGTGTTTCTGACCTCAGTGTTTCCGACCACGGTGTTTCTGACCACTGTGTTTCTGACCTCTGTGTTCCTGACAAGTGTGTTTCTGACCACTGTGTTTCTGACAACCGTTTTTCTGACCACTGTGTTTCTGACCACTTTGTTTCTGACCAGCGTGTTTCTGACCACTGTGTTTCCGACCAGTGTGTTTCTGACCTATGTGTTTCTGACCACGGTGTTTCTGAGCACTTTGTTTCTGACCATTGTGTTTATGACTAGTGTGTTTCTGACCACTGTGTTTCTGAACACTGTGTTTCAGACTACTGTGTTTCTGACCACTGTGTTTCTGAACACCTTGTTTCTGGCCATTGTGTTCCTGACCACTGTGTTTCTGACCAGTGTGTTTCTGACCACTGTGTTTCTGACCATTATGTTTATGACAGCTGTGTTTCTGACCACATTGATTAAGACCGGTGTCTTTCTGACCCCTGTGTTTCTGACCAGTGTCTTTTTGACCACTATGTTCCTGACCAGTGTGTTTCTGACCTCTATGTTTCTGACCAATGTGTTTCCGACCACTGTGTTTCTGATGAATGTCTTTCTGACCACTGTGTTTCTGACTACAATGTTTCTTACCAGTGTGCTTCTTACCACTGTGTTTCTGACAACTGTGTTTCTGACCACTGTGTTTCTAACAACTTTGTTTCTGACCACTGTGTTTCTGACCATTGTGTTTCTTACCACTGCGTTCCTGACCACTGTGTTTCTGACCACTGTGTTTCTGACCACTGTGTTTCTGACCACTGTGTTTCTGACCACTGTGTTTTTGACCAGGGTGTTTCTGACCACTGTGTTTCTGACCTCCGTGTCTCTGACCACGGTGTTTCTGACCACTGTGTTTCTAACCACTGTGTTTCTGACCGGTGTGTTACTAACCAGTGTGTTTCTGACCATTGTGTTTCTGACCACTGTGTTTCTGACCAGTGTGCTTCAGACCACTGTGTTTCTGCCCACTGTGTTTCTGACCACAGGTTTTATGACCATTGTGTTTCTAACCACTGTGTTTCTGACCATTGTTTTTCTGGCCATTCCTTTATGACCACTGTGTTTCTGACCACTGTGTTTCTGACCTCTGTCTTTCTTACCACTCTGTTTCTGACCATTGTGTGTCTGACCACTGTGTTTCTGACCAATGTGTTTCTGACCAGTGTGTTTCTGACCAGTGTGTTTCCAAGCAGCGTGTTTGTGACCACTACACTTCTGACAACTGTGTTTCTGACCACTGTGTTTCTGACCCGGATGTTTCTGACCACTGTGTTTTTCTGACTGGTGTGTTTCTGACCAGTGTGTTTACGACCACTGTGTTTTTTACCACAGTGTCTCTGACCAGAGTGTTTCTGACCACTGTGTTTTTGACCAGTGTGTTTCAGACCACTGTGTTTCTGACCACTGTGTTTCTGACCTGTGTGTTTCGAACAGTGCATTTCCCGACCACTGTGTTTCTTACCCGTGTGTTTATGACCAATGTGTTTCTGACCTGTGTGTTTCTGACCACTGTGTTTCTGACCACTGTGTTTCTGACTACTATGTTTCTGACCACTGTGTTTCTGACCAGTGCCTTTCTGACTACTGTGTTTCTGACCAGTGTGTTTCTGACCAATGTGTTCCAGACCACTGTGTTTCTGACCAGTGTGTTTCTGACCACTGTGTTTCTCACCACTGTGTTTCTGACCATTTTTTTTCTGACAACTGTGTTTCTGACCACTGTGTTTATGACCAGTGTCTTTCTGACCCCTGTATTTCTGACTAGTGTGTTTTTTACCACTGTGTTTCTGACCAGTGTGTTTCTGACCTCTATGTTTCTGACCAATTTGTTTCTGACCACTGTGTTTCTGACCAATGTCTTTCTGACCACAGTGTTTCTGACCACTATGTTTCTGACCAGTGTGCTTCTTACCACTGTGTTTCTGACCACAGTGTTTCTGACCACTGTGTTCCTGACAACTGTGTTTCTGACCACTGTTTTTCTGACCACTTTGTTTCTGACCACTGTGTTTCTGACCACTGTTTTTCTGACCACTGTGTTTCTGACGACTGTGTTCCAAACAAGTGTGTTTCTGACCACTGTGTTTCTGACCACTGTGTTTCTAACCACTGTGTTTCTGACCGCTGCATTTTTGACCAGCGTGTTTGTGACCACTGTGTTTCTGACCACTGTGCTTCTAACCAGTGTGTTTCTGAACAGTGTGTTTCTGACCATTGTGTTTTTGACCACTGTGTTTCTGACCAGTGTGCTTCAAACCACTGTGTTTCTGACCACTGTGTTTCTACCCACAGTGTTTATGACCACTGTGTTTCTGACCAATGTTTTTCTGACCACTGTGTTTCAGACCACTGTTTTTCTGGCCACTGTGTTTATGACCACTATGTTTCTGACCACTGTGTTTCTGACATCTGTCTTCATGACCACTGTGTTTCTGACCATTGTGTTTCTGACAACTGTGTTTCTTACCAATGTGTTTCTGACCAGTGTGTTTCTGACCAGTGTGTTTTCAAGCAGTGTTTTTCTGACCACTATGTTTCTGACAACTGTGTTTCTGACCACTGTGTTTCTGACCAGGGTGTTTCTGACGACTGTGTTTTCCTGACCGGTGTTTTTCTGACGACTGTGTTTTTGTCACAGTGTTTTAGACCGGTGTGTTTCTGACGACTGTGTTTTTGACCAGTTTGTTTCTGAAAACTGTGTTTCTGACCAATGTGTTTCTGACCGGTGTGTTCTGACCAGTTCCTTTCTGACCACTGTGTTTCTTACCTGTGTGTTTGTGACAAATGTGTTTCTGACATGTGTGTTTCTGACCACTGTGTTTCTGACCACTCTGTTTCTGACTACTGTGTTTCTGACCACTGTGTTTCTGACCAGTGTCTGTCTGACCACTGTAATTCTTACCAGTGTGTTTCTGACCAATGTGTTTCTGACCAGTGTGTTTCTGACTTGTGTTTTTCTGACCACTGTGTTTTTGACCACTGTGTTTCTGACCACTGTGTTTCTGACCAGTGTGTTTCTGACCACTGTGTTTCTGACCACTGTGTTTCTGACCACTGTGTCTCTGGCCACTGTGTTTCTGACCAGTGTGTTTCTGACCGCTGTGTTTCTGACCAGTGTGTTTCCGACCACTGTGTTTCTAACCACTGTATTCATTACCAGTGTGTTTATGACCAGTATGATTCTGACTACTGTGTTTCTGACCACTGTGTTTCTGACCACTGTATTTCTTACCAATGTGTTTCTGACCACTGTGTTTTTGACCAGTGTGTTTCTGACCTCTGTGTTTCTTACCAATGTGTTTCTGATCACTGTGTTTCTGACCACTGTGTTTTTGACAGCTGTGTTTCTGACCAGTGTGCCTCTGACCATTGTGTTTCTGACCACTGTGTTTCTGACCAATGTGTTTTGATCAGAGTGTTTTTGACCACTGTGTTTTTGACCATTGTGTTACTGACGACTGTTTTTCTGACCACTGTGTTTCTGACAACTGTGTTTCTGACCACTGTTTTCTGACCAGTTGTTTTTTCTTACCACTGTGATTATGACCACCGTGTTTCTGAACAGTGTCCTTATGACCACTGTACTTCTGACCACTGTGTTTCTGACCACTGTGTTTCTGACCACTGTGTTTCTGACCACTGTGTTTCTGACCACTGTGTTTCTGACCACTGTGTTTCTGGAAGTGTGTTTCTGACCACCGTGTTTATGACCAGTGTGTTTCTGACAAGGGTGTTTCAGATCACTGTGTTTCTGACCACTGTGTTTCTAACCAGGGTGTTTCTGACCATTTTGTGTCTGACCACTGTGTTTCCGACAAGTGTAATTCAGACCAATGTGTTTCTGACCACTGTGTTTCTGACCATTGTGTTTACGACCACTGTGTTTCTGACCACTGTGTTTCTGACCAGTGTGCTTCAGACCACCGTATTGTATACCACTGTGTTTCTGACCAGTGTGTTTCTGACAGGTGTGTTTTTGACCACTGTGTTTCTGACCAGAGTGTTTCTGAGCACTATGTTTCTTGCCAATGTGTTTCTGACCACTGTGTTTCTGTCGTATGTCTTTCTGACCACTGTGTTTCTGACCACTATGTTTCTCACCAGTTTGCTTCTTACCACTGTGTTTCTGACCACGGTGTTTCTGACCACTGTGTTTCTGACAACCGTGTTTCTGACCACTGTGTTTCTGACCACTTTGTTTCTGACCACTGTGTTTCAGACATTGTGTTTCTGACCACTGTGTTTCTGAACACTGTGTTTCTGACCTGTGTGTTTCTGACCAGTGCCTTTCTGATCACTGTGTTTCTTACCTGTGTGTGTCTGACCAATGTGTTTCTGACCTGTGTGTTTCTGACCACTGTGTTTCTGACCACTGTGATTCTGACTACTATGTTTCTGACCACTGTGTTTCTGACCAGTGTCTTTCTGACCACTGTAATTCTTACCAGCGTGTTTCCGACTATGCGTTTCTGACCAGTGTGTTTCTGACCTCTGTATTTCTGAACACTGTGTTTTTGACCACTGTGTTTCTGACCGGTGTGTTTCGGACCAGTGTGTTTTTCACTACTGTGTTTTTGACTGCTGTGTTTCTGACCACTCTTTTTCAGACCACCGTGTTTCAGACAACTGTGTTTCTGACCACTGTTTTTCTGACAAGTTTGTTTTTTACCACTGTGTTTCTGACCACCGTGTTTCTGAACAGTGTGCTTATGACCACTGTATTTCGGACCACAGTGTTTCTGACCACTGTGTTTCTGAGCACTGTGTCTCTGACCATTGTGTTTCTCACCACTGTGTTTCTGACCAGTGTGTTTCTGATCAGTGTGTTTCTGACCAGTGTGTTTCTGATAAGTGTGTTTCTGACCAGCGTGTTTCTGACTACTGTGTTTGTAACCACTGCGATTCTAACCAGTGTGTTTCTGACCACCGTGTTTCTCACCAGTGTGTTTATGAACAGGGTGTTTCTGACCACTGTGTTTCTGATGACTGTGTTTCTGACCAGGGTGTTTCTGACCATTGTGTTTCTGACCACTGTGTTTCAGACCAGTTTGCTTCAGACCACCGTGTTTCTGACCACTGTGTTTCGAACCACAGTGTTTATGACCATTGTGTTTCTGACCACTGTGTTTCTGACAACTGTGTTTCTGACCACTGTTTTTCTGGCCACTGTGTTTATGACCACTGTGTTTCTGACCACCGTGTTTCTGACATCTGTCTTTATGACCACTGTGTTTCTGACCATTGTGTTTCTGACCACTGTGTTTCTGACCAAGGTGTTTCTGACCAGTGTGTTTCTGACTAGTGTGTTTCCAAGCAGTGTGTTTTTGACCACTATGTTTCTGACTACTGTGTTTCTTACCACTGTGTTTCTGACCAGGGTGTTTCTTACGACTGTGTTTTTCTGACCGGTTTTCTTCTGACCAATGTGTTTAGGACCACTGTGTTTTTTACCACAGTGTTTCTGACCGGTGTGTTTCTGACCACAGTGTTTCTGACGAGTGTGTTTCTAACCACTGTGTTTACTACCACTGTGTTTCTGACCTGTGAGTTCTGACCAGTGCCTTTCTGACCACTGTGTTTCTTACCTGTGTGTTTCTGACCATTGTGTTTTTGACATGTGTATTCTGACCACTGTGTTTATTACCACTATGTTTCTGACCACTGTGTTTCTGACCAGTGTGTTTCTGACCACTGTGTTTCTGACCACTGTGTTTCTGACCACTGTGTCTCTGACCACTGTGTTTCTGACCAGTGTGTTTCTGACCGCTGTGTTTCTGACCAGTGTGTTTCCGACCACCGTGTTTCTGACCACTGTGTTCTGCCCACTGTGTTTCTGACCACTGTGTTTCTAACCACTGTATTATGACCAGTGTGATTCTGACCACTGTGTTTGTGACCACTGTGTTTCTGACCACTATGTTCCTTACCAGTGTGTTCTGACCATTGTGTTTTTGACCAGTGTGTTTCTGACCTCTGTGTTTCTTACCAATGTGTTTCTGACCACTGTGTTCCTGACCACTGTGTTTTTGACAACTGTGTTTCTGACCAGTGTGCCTCACACCACTATGTTTTTCACCACTGTGTTTCTGACCAGTGTGTTTCCGACCAGTATGTTTTTGACCACTGTGTTTCTGACCACTGTGTTTATGAGCATTGTGTTTCTTAACAGTGAGTTTTTGACCAGTGTGTCTCTGACCAGCCTCTTTCTGACCGGTGTGTTTCTGACCACTGTGTTTCTGGCCACTATGTCTCTGACCAGTGTGTTTCTGACCAGTGTCTTTCTGACTGCTGTGTTTCTGACCAGTGTGTCCCTGACCACTGTGTTTCTGACCACTGTGTTCTGACCACTGTGTTTCTGACCACTGTATGTCCAACCACTTTGTTCCTGACCGGTGTGTTTATGACCACTGTGTTTCTGACAACTGTGTTTCTGACCACTGTGTTTCTGAGCACTTTGTTTCTGACCACTGTTTTTCTGACCACTGTGCTTATGACCACTGTGTTTCTGGCCACTGTGTTCCTAACAAGTGTGTTTCTGACCACTGTGTTTCTGACCACTGTGTTTCTGACAACTCTGTTTCTGACCACTGTGTTTCTGACTAGTGTGTTTCTGACCAGTGTGTTTCTGACAATTGTGTTTCTGACCACTGTGCTTCTGACCAGTGTGCCTCAGACCACTGTGTTTCTAACCATAGTTTTTATGTCCATTGTGTTTCTGACCACTGTGTTTCTGACCACTGTGTTTCTGACCACAGTGTTTGTGACCACTGTGTATCTGACCCAGGTGTTCCTGACCACTGTGTTTCTGACCAGTGTGTTTCTGACCAGTGTCTTTCTGACCACTGTTTTTCTGACCAGTGTGTTTCTGACCAGTGTGTTTCTGACCACTGTGTTACTGACCACTGTCTTTCTGACCACAGTATTTCGAACCACTGTTACTCTGACCAATGTGTTTCTGACCAGTGTGTTTTTTACCACTGTTTCTGACCACTGTGTTTCTGACCACTGTGTTTCTGACCACTGTGTTTCTGACCACTGTCTTTATGAGCAGTGTGTTTGTGACCATTGTGTTTCAGACCAGTGTGTTTCTGACCACTGTATTTCTGACCACTTTGTTTCTGACCACTGTGCTTGTGATTACCGTCTTTCTGATAACTGTCTCTGACCAATGAGTTTCTGACCACTGTTTTTCTGACCAGTGTGCTTCTGACCAGTGTGTTTCTGACCACCGTGTCTCTGACCCATGTGTTTCTGACCACTGTGTTTCTCACCAGTAAGCTTCTGACCAGTGTGTTTCTGACCACTGTGTTTCTGACCACTGTGTCTCTGACCACTGTGTTTCTGACCACTGTGTTTCTGACCACTGTCTTTCTGCCCACTGTGTTTCTGACCACTGTGTTTCCGACCACTGTGTTTCCGACCACTGTGTTTCTGACCAGTGTGTTTCTGACCACCATGTTTTTAACCACTGTGTTTCTTACGACTGTGTTTCTGACCACTGTGTTTCTGACGAGAGTGTTTATGACCAGTGTGTTACTGACCATTGTGTTTCTGACCACTGTGTTTCTCACCATTGCGTTTCTGGCCAGTGTGTTTCTGACCACTGTGTTTCTGACTACTGTGTTTCTGACCACTGTGTTTCTGACCACTGTGTTTCTGACAGGTGTGTTTCTGACCACTGTGTTTCTGAACAGCGTGTTTCTGACCAGTGGGTTTCTGACCACTGGTTTCTGACCACTGTATTTCTGATCACTGTGTTTCTGGCCACTGTGTTTCTGACCAGTGTGTTTCTGAACTGTTTGTTGCTGACCAATGTGTTTATGACCACCGTGTTTCTGACCACACTGTTTCGGACCACTGTATTTCTGAGCACTGTGTTTCTGACCACTGTGCTTCTGACCTGTGTGTTTCTGACCAATGTGTTTCTAACCACTGTATTTCTGACCAGTGTGTTTCTGACCACTGTCTTTCTGACCACTGTGTATCTGACCATTGTGTTCCTGACCAGTGTGTTTTTGACCAGTGTGTTTCTGACCACTGTGTTTCTGACCACTGTTTTTCAGACCAGTGTGTTTATGGCCAGTGCATTTCTGACCAATGTGTTTCTGACCACTGTCTTTCTGACCACAATGTTTCTGACCACTGTGTTTCTGACCAATGTGTTTCTGACCAGTGTGTTATTTGACCACTGTATTTCTGACCATTGTGTTTCTGACCACTGTGTTTCCAACCACTGTATTTCTGACCCCTGTGTTTCTAACAAGTGTGTTTCTGACCACTGTGTTTCTGACCAGTTTGTTTCTGACCAGTGTGATTCAAACCACGGTGTTTCTCACCACTGTGTTTCTGACCACCGTGTTTCTGACTAGTGTTTTTCTGACCATGTGTTTCTGACCACTTTGTTTCTGACTGGTGTGTTTGTGACCAGTGTGTTTCTGACCAGTGTGTTTCTGACCACTGTGTTTCTGACCACTGTGTTTCTGACCACTGTGTTTCTGACCAGTGTGTTCTGACCAGGTTTTTTCTGACCACTGTGCTTCTGACCACTGTGTTTCTGGCCAACGTGGTTCTGACCACTATATTTCTGACCACTGTGTTTATGACCACTGTGTTTCTGACCACTTTGTTTCTGACCACTGTGTTTCTTACCACTGTGTTTCTGACAAGTGTGTTTCTGACTAATGTGTTTCTGACCACTGTGGTTGTGACCAGTGTGTTTCTGACCATTGTGTTTCTGACAATTGTGTTTCTGACTACTGTGTTTCTGACCACTGTGTTTTTGACCAGTGTGTTTCTGACCAGTGTGTGTCTGACCACTGGTTTCTGACCACTGTATTTCTAATCACTGTGTTTCTGGCCACTGTGTTTCTGATAAGTGTGTTTCTGAACTGTTATTTGCTAACCACTGTGTTTATGACCACCGTGTTTCTGACCACATTGTTTCAGACCACTGTGTTTCTGACCATTGTGTTTCTATCCAAGTTGTTCTTACCACTGTGTTTCTGACCACTGTGTTTCTGACATGTGTGTTTCTGACCACTGTGTTTCTAACCACTGTATTTCTGACCAGTGTGTTTCTGACCACTCTGTTTCTGACCACTGTGTATCTGACCATTGTGTTTCTGACCAGTGTGTTTCTGACGAGTGTGTTTCTGACCACTGTGTTTCTGACCACTGTTTTTCTGACCAGTGTGTTTCTGACCAGTGTATTTCCGACCAATGTGTTTCTGACCACTGTCCTTCTGACCACAATGCTTCTGACCACTGTGTTTCTGACCAATGTGTTTCTGACCAGTGTGTTTCTGACCACTGTGTTTCTGACCACTGTGTTTCTGACCACTGTTTTCCGACCACTGTGTTGCTGACCCCTGTGTTTCTTACAAGTGTGTTTCTGACCACTGTGTTTCTGACCAGTGTGATTCGGACCACGGTGTTTTTCACCACTGTGTTTCTGACGACCGTGTTTCTGACTAGTGTGTTTTTGACCAGTGTGTTTCTGACCACTCTGTTTCTGACCAGTCTGTTTATGTCCAGTGTGTTTCGGACCAGTGTGTTTCTGACCACTGTGTTTCTGACCGCTGTGTTTCTGACCACTGTGTTTCTGACCACTGTGTTTCTGACCACTGTGTTCTGACCAGTATTTTTCTGACCACTGTGCTTCTGACCACTGTGTTTCTGGCCAACGTGTTTCTGACCACTTTGTTTCTGACCACTGTGTTTCTGACCAATGTGTTTCTGACCACTGTGTTTCTGACCACTGTGTTTCTGACCAATGTGTTTCTGACCAGTGTGTTTCTGACCAGTGTGTTTCTGACCACTGTGTTTCTGACCATTGTGTACCTTATTTCTGTGTTTCTGAACAATGTGGTCCTGACCACTGTCTTTCTGACCACTGTCTTTCTGACAAGTGTGTTTATGACCACTGTGTTTATGACCACTGTGCTTTTGACCACTGTGTTTCTGACCACTGTGTTTCTGACCAGTGTGTTTCTGACTAATGTGTTTCTGACCACTGTGTTTGTGACTAGTGTGTTTCTGACCATTGTGTTTCTGACCAGTGTGTTTCTGACCACTGTGTTTCTGACCACTGTGTTTCTGACCAGTGTGTTTCTGACCACTGTGTTTCTGACCACTGTGTTTCTGACCACTGTGTTTCTGACCAGTGTGTTTCTGACCACTGTGTTTCTGACCACTGTGTTTCTGACCACTGTGTTTCTGACTACTGTGTTTCTGACCACTGTGTTTGTGACCAGTGTGTTTCTTACCATTGTGTTTGAGACCAGTGTGTTTCTGACCACAGTATTTCTGACCATTGTGTTTCTGACCACTGGGCTTCTGACCACTGTGCTTCTGACCATTGTCTTTCTGATCACTGTGTTTCTGACCAATGTGTTTCTGACCAATGTTTTTCTGACCAGTGTGTTTCTGATCAGTCTGTTTCTAACCACTGTGTTTCTGACCAATGTGTTTCTGACCACTGTGTTTTTGACCAGTAAGCTTCCGACCTGTGTGTTTCGGACCACTGTGTTTCTGACCACTGTGTTTCTGACCACTTTATTTCTGACCACTGTGTTTCTGACCACAGTGTTTCTGACTACTGTGCTTCTGACCACTGTGTTTCTGACCACTGTGTTTTCGACCACTATGTTTCCGACCACTGTGTTTCCGACCAGTGTGTTTCTGACCACCATGTATCTAACCACTGAGTTTTGACCACTGGGTTTCAGACCGTTGTGTTTCTGACCAGCGTGCTTCTTACCATTGTGTTTCTGCCCAGTGTGTTTCTGACCACTGTGTTTCTGACCACTGTGTTTCTGACCACCGTGTTTCTGACCATGTTGACTTTGGGAAGTCGAAGTCGATGGCCAAGTCAGAAGTCGAAAGTCGGAAGTCGGCTCCTAATGAGCCAAGTCGGAAGTCGGTTTTCCTTCATCAGTACTGCGTCACAAGTACACTGTAGTAAAAAACATGATTTGCATGTCTTTCAACACTTGATGGATTGCACATATAACATGTACATGATGTCATATGAAGCCAGTTGTAAGCAAAATGTAGCTGCATAAGGTGTTTATGCGCAACAATTCATAACTTCCTCCAACTCAAGATCTATGTTCGACTGCCAATATCTAAGTCAACCTTAAGTCAACGTTGACCGACTCTCTGACTTGGACTTTTACCCCAAAAGTCGGAAGTCGAAGTCAACATGGGTTTCTGACCACTCTGTTTCTTCCAACTGTGTTTCTGAACACTGTGTTTCTGACCAGAGTGTTTCTGACCAGTGTGTTACTGACCATTGTGTTTCTGACCAGTGTCTTTCTGACCATTGTGTTTCTGGCCAGTGTGTTTCTGACCACTGTGTTTCTGACCACTGTGTTTCTGACCACTGTGTTTCTGACCAGTGTGGTCCTGTCCCGTGTGTTTCTGACCACTGGTTTCTGACCACTGTGTTTCTGATCACTGTGTTTCTGGTCACTGTGTTTCTGACCAGTGTGTTTCTGAACTGTTTGTTGCTGACCACTGTGTTTATGACCACCGTGTTTCTGACCACATTGTTTCATACCACAGTGTTTCTGACCATTGTGTTTCTTTCCAATTTGTTTCTGACCACTGTGTTTCTGACCACTGTGTTTCTGACCCGTGTGTTTCTGACCACTGTGTTTCTGACCACTGTGCATGTGACCATTGTGTTTCTGACCAGTGTGTTTCTGACCACTGTGTTTCTGACCATTGTGTTTCTGACCACTGTGTTCTGAGCACTGTGTTTCTTACCTGCAAGTTTCTGACTGGTGTGTCTCTGACCAGCGTGTTTCTGACCAGTGTGTTTCTGACCACTGTGTTTCTGGCCACTTTGTCTCTGACCAGTGTGTTTCTGACCAGTGTGTTTCTGACCGCTGTGTTTCTGACCAGTGTGTCTCTGACCACCGTATTTCTGACCACTGTGTTCTGACCACTGTGTTCCTGACCACTGTGTGTCTAACCACTCTGTTCCTGACCAGTGTGTTTATGACCAGTGTGTTTCTGACAACTGTGTTTCTGACCACTGTGTTTCCGGCCACAGTGTTTCTAACCAGTGTGTTTCTAACCACGGTGTTTTTGACCAGTGTGTTTCTGACCTCTGTGTTTCTCACAAGTGTGTTTCTGACCACTGTGTTTCTGGCCTCTGGCTTTTTGACCACCGTGTTTCTGACCATCGTGTCTCTGACCACTGTGTTTCTGACCACTGTGTTTCTGACCAGTGTGTTTCTAAGCAGTGTGTTTCTGACCACTGTGTTTCTGACCGCTGTGTTTCTGACCACTGTTTTTCTGAGCACCGTGTTTCTGACAACTGTGTTTCTGACCACTATATTTCTTACCAGTGTGTTTTTGACCACTGTGTTTCTGACCACCGTGTTTCTGACCAGTGTACTTCTGGCCACAGTGTTTCTGACCACGGTGTTTCTGACCACTGTGTTTCTAGCCACTGTGTTTCTGACCACTGTGTTTCTGACCACTGTGTTTCTGACCAATGTGTTTCTGACCAGTGTGTTTCTGACCAGTGTATTTATCACCAGTGTGTTTCTGACCGCTGTGTTTCTGACCACTGTGATTTTGACCAGTCTGTTTCTCACCACCGTGTTTCTGACCGGTGTTTTTCTGAACAGGGTGTTTCTGACCACTGTGTGTCTGACCACTGTGTGTTTCTGACCACTGTGTTTCTGTCAAGTGTGTTTTGGACCACTGTGCTTCTGACCACTGTGTTTCTAGCCACTGCGTTTCTGACCAGTGTGCTTCTGATCACGCTTTTTCTGACCACTGTGTTTCTGACGACTGTGTTTTGACCACAGTGTTTCTAACCACTGTGCTTCTGTCCAGTGTGTTTCTGACCACAGTGTTTCTGACCAGTGTGTTGCTGACCACTGTGTTTCTGACCAGTGAGTTTCTGACCACTTTGTTTCTGACCACTGTGTTTCTGACGACTGTGTTTTGACCACAGTGTTTCTAACCACTGTGCTTCTGTCCAGTGTGTTTCTGACCACTGTGTTCCTGACCACTGTGTGTCTAACCACTCTGTTCCTGACCAGTGTGTTTATGACCAGTGTGTTTCTGACCACTGTATTTCTGACCACTCTGTTTTTGACCACTGTGTTTCTGACCACTGTGTTTCTAGCCACTGCGTTTCTGACCAGTGTGCTTCTGATCACGCTTTTTCTGACCACTGTGTTTCTGACGACTGTGTTTTGACCACAGTGTTTCTAACCACTGTGCTTCTGTCCAGTGTGTTTCTGACCACAGTGTTTCTGACCAGTGTGTTGCTGACCACTGTGTTTCAGACCAGTGTGTTTCTGACCACTGTATTTCTGACCACTCTGTTTTTGACCAGTGTGTTTCTGACCAGTGTGTTTATGACTACTGTGTTCCTGACCAGAATGTTTCTGACCAGTGTGTTCCTCACCACCGTATTTCTGACCACTGTGACCAGTGTGTTCCAGACCACTGTGATTCTGACCAGTGTGTTTCTGACCAGTGTGTTTATGACCAGTGTGCTTCTCACCACTGTGTTTCTGACCAATGTGATTCTGACCAGTGAGTTTCTGACAATTGTGTTTCTGACCACGGTGTTTATGACCAGTTGGTCTCCGACCACTGTGTTTCTGACCACTGTGTTTATGACCAGTGTGTTTCTGACCACTATGTTTCTGACCGCTGTGTTTATGACCAGTGTGTTTTTGACCAATATGTTATTGACCACTCTGTTTGTGACCAGTGTGTTTCTGACCAGTGTGTTTCTGACCACTGTATTTCTGACCGTTGTGTTTCTGACCACGGTTTTTCTGACTACCGTGTTTCTGAAAACTGTGTTTCTGACCACTGTGTTCATGACCAGTGTCTAATTTACCACTCTGTTTCTGACCACCGTGTTTCTGAACAGTGTGCTTCTGACCACTGTGTTTCTGACCACTGTGTTTCTGACCACTGTGTTTCTGACCACTGTGTTTCCGACCATTGTGTTTCTGACCACTGTGGTTCTGACCACTGTGTGTTTTGACAAGTGTGTTTCTGACCAGTGTATTCCTGAAAAGTGGGTTTCTGACAAGTATGTTTCTGACCACTGAGTTTCTACTCACTGTGTTTATAACCAATGTGTCTCTAACCACCGTGTTTCTGACCAGTGTCTTTCTGACCATAGCGTTTCTGACCACGGTGTTTCTGACCAGTGTGTTTCTGACCAGTGTATTTCTGACCACTGTGTTTATGACCACCTTGTTTATGACCACGGTGTTTCTGGCCACTGTAGCTCTAACCACTGTGTTTCTGACCACCGTGTTCTAACCACTGTGTTTCTGAACACTGTGTTTCTGACCATCGTGTTTCTGACCATTGTGTTTCTGACCAATGTGTTTCTGACCAATGTGTTTTAGATCACCGTGTTTCCAAGCAGTGTGTTTCTGACCACTGTGTTTTTTACCACTGTGTTTCTGACCAGTGTGTTTATGACCACAGTGTTTCTGACCGGTGTGTTTCTGACCAGTGTGTTTACGACCACTGTGTTTCTGACCACCGTGTTTCTGACCGGTGTGTTTCTGACCACTGTGTCAGAAACACACTGGTCAGAAACACACTGGTCAGAAGACCAGTGTGATTCTGACCAGTGTGTTTCAGACCACTGTTTTTTTAACCAGGTTGATTCTGACCAGTGTCTTTCTGACCACTGTGTTTCTTACCTGCAACTTTCTGACTGGTGTGTCTCTGACCAGCGTGTTTCTGACCAGTGTGTTTCTGACTACTGTTTTTCTGGCCACTTTGTCTTTGACCAGTGTGTTTCTGACCAGTGTGTTTCTGACCGCTGTGTTTCTGACCAGTGTGTCTCTGACCACCGTGTTTCTGACCACTGTGTTCTGACCACTGTGTTCCTGACCACTGTGTGTCTAACCACTCTGTTCCTGACCAGTGTGTTTATGACCAGTGTGTTTCTGACAACTTTGTTTCTGACCACTGTGTTTCCGACCACAGTGTTTCTGACCATTGTGTTGCTGACCACGGTGTTTTTGACCAGTGTGTTTCTGACCTCTGTGTTTCTGACAAGTGTGTTTCTGACCACTGTGTTTCTGGCCACTGGCTTTATGACCACCATGTTTCTGACCATCGTGTCTCTGACCACTGTGTTTCTGACCACTGTGTTTCTGACCAGTGTGTTTCTAACCAGTTTGTTTCTGACCACTGTGTTTCTGACTGCTGTGTTTCTGACCACTGTTTTTCTGAGCACCGTGTTTCTGACAACTGTGTTTCTGACCACTATATTTCTGACCTGTGTGTTTTTGACCACTGTGTTTCTGACCACCGTGTTTCTGACCAGTGTACTTCTGGCCACTGTGTTTCTGACCACGGTGTTTCTGACCACTGTGTTTCTAGCCACTGTGTTTCTGACTACTGTGTTTCTGACCACTGTGTTTCTGACCACTGTGTTTCTGACCAATGTGTGTCTGACCAGTATGTTTCTGACCTGTGTGTTTCTGACCAGTGTATTTATCACCAGTGTGTTTCTGACCGCTGTGTTTCTTACCACTGTGATTTTGACCAGTGTGTTTCTCACCACCGTGTTTCTGACCAGTGCTTTTCTGACCAGGGTGTTTATGACCACTATGTGTCTGACCACTGTGTTTCTGACCACTGTGTTTCTGTCAAGTGTGTTTTGGACCACTGTGCTTCTGACCACTGTGTTTCTAGCCAATGCGTTTCTGACCAGTGTGCTTCTGATCACGCTTTTTCTGACCACTGTGTTTCTGACGACTGTGTTTTGACCACAGTGTTTCTAACCACTGTGCTTCTGTCCAGTGTGTTTCTGACCACAGTGTTTCTGGCCAGTGTGTTGCTGACCACTGTGTTTCAGACCAG
>SZWC01000021.1:400790-411126 GCA_023375785.1 Penium margaritaceum | reverse complement strand
GACTGTGTTTTGACCACAGTGTTTCTAACCACTGTGCTTCTGTCCAGTGTGTTTCTGACCACAGTGTTTCTGGCCAGTGTGTTGCTGACCACTGTGTTTCAGACCAGAGTGTTTCTGACCACTGTGTTTCTGACCACTCTGTTTTTGACCAGTGTGTTTCTGACCAGTGTGTTTATGACTACTGTGTTTCTGACCAGGATGTTTCTGACCAGTGTGTTCCTCACCACTGTGTTTCTGACCACTGTGACCAGTGTGTTCTAGACCACTGTGATTCTGATTAGTGTGTTTCTGACCAGTGTGTTCGTGACTAGTGTGCTTCTCACCACTGTGTTTCTGACCACTGTGATTCTGACCAGTGAGTTTCTGACAATTGTGTTTCTGACCACAGTGTTTATGACCAGTTGGTCTCCGAACACTGTGTTTCTGACCACTGTGTTTATGACAAGTGTGTTTCTGACCACTATGATTCTGACCGCTGTGTTTATGACCAGTGTGTTTTTGACCAATATGTTATTGACCACTCTGTTTCTGACCAGTGTGTTTCTGACCAGTGTGTTTCTGACCACTGTGTTTCTGACCGTTGTGTTTCTGACCACGGTTGTTCTGACCACCGTGTTTCTGACAACTGTGTTTCTGACCACTGTGTTCATGACCAGTGTCTACTTTACCACTGTGTTTCTGACCACCGTGTTTCTGAACAGTGTGCTTCTGACCACTGTGTTTCTGACCACTGTGTTTCTGACCACTGTGTTTCTGACCACTGTGTTTCTGACCACTGTGTTTCCGACCATTGTGTTTCTGACCACTTTGTTTCTGACCACTGTGTTTTTTGACAACTGTGTTTCTGACCAGTGTATTTCTGAAAAAAGGGTTTCTGACAAGTATGTTTCTGACCGCTGAGTTTCTTCTCACTGTGTTTATAACCAATGTGTCCCTAACAACCGTGTTTCTGACCGGTGTCTTTCTGACCATAGCGTTTCTGACCACTGTGTTTCTGACCAGTGTGTTTCTGACCAGTGTTTTTCTGACCACTGTGTTTATGACCACCTTGTTTATGACCACGGTGTTTCTGGCCACTGTGTCTCTAACCACTGTGTTTCTGACCACCGTGTTCTAACCACTGTGTTTCTGAACACTGTGTTTCTGACCGTCGTGTTTCTGACCATTGTGTTTCTGACCAATGTGTTTCTGACCAATGTGTTTTAGATCACTGTGTTTCCAAGCAGTGTGTTTCTGACCGCTGTGTTTTTGACCACTGTGTTTCTGACCAGTGTGTTTATGACCACAGTGTTTCTGACCAGTGTGTTTCTGACCAGTCTGTTTACGACCACTGTGTTTGTGACCACCGTGTTTCTGACCGGTGTGTTTCTGACCACTGTGTTTCTGAGCAGTGTGATTCTGACCAGTGTGTTTCAGACCACTGTTTTTTTAACCAGGTTGATTCTGACCAGTGTCTTTCTCACCACTGTGTTCCTTACCTGTGTGTTTCTGACCAATGTGTTTCTGACCAGTGTGTTTCTGACCACTATGTTCCTGACCACTGTGTTTCTGACCCTTGTGTTTCTGACTGCTGTGTTTCTCACTAGTTTCTTTCTGACAACTCAATTTCTTACCAGTGTGTTTATGACCAATGTGTATCTGACCAGTGTGTTTCTGACCACTGTGTTTCTGACCACTGTGTTTCTGACCACTGTCATTCTTACCAGTGTGTTTGTGACCAGTGTGTCTCTGACCACTGTGTTTCTGACCAGTGTGTTTCTAACCACTGTGTTTCCGACCACTGTGTCTTTGACCACTGTGTTTATGACCAGTGTGTTTCTGACCACTTTGTTTCTGACCAGTGTGTCTCTGACCACTGTGTTCCTGACCACTGTGTGTCTAACCACTGTGTTCCTGACCAGTGTGCTTATGATCAGTGTGTTTCTAACCACTGTGTTTCTGACCACTGTGTTCCTGACCACTGTGATTCTGACCAGTGTGTTTCTCACCACTGTGTTTCTGACCAGTGTGTTTCTGCCCTCTGTGTTTCTGACCAGTGTGTTTCCGACAACTGTGTTTCTGACCACTGTGTTTTTGACCAATGTGTTTCTGACCACTGTGTTTTTGACCACTGTGTTTCTGACCATTGTTTCAACGACCACTGTGTTTCTGACCACTGTGTTTCTGCCCACTGTGTTTCTGACCAGTGTGATCTGAGCACAGTGTTTCTGACCGCTGTGTTTCTGACCATTGTTTTTCTGACCACTGTGTTTGTGAACAGTGTGTTTTTTACCACTGTGTTTCTGACCATTGTGTTTCTGACCAGAGTGCTCCTGACCACTGTTCTTCTGACCACTGTGTTTCTAACCACTGTGTTTCTGACCACTCTGTTTCTGACCAGTGTGTTTCTGACCACTGACTTTTTGACCAGAGTGTTGCTGACCACTGTGTTTATGACCACTGTGTTTATGACCACTGTGTTTATGACCACTGTGTTTCTGACCAGTGTGTTTCTGACCACTGAGTTTGTAACCACTGTGTTTCGGACCGCTGTGTTTTTGACCAGTGTGTTTCCGACCAGTGTGTTTCAGACCGCCGTGTTTTTGACCACTGTGTTTCTGACCAGTGTGTTTTTGACCTGTGTGTTTCTTACCACAGTGTTTATGACCACTGTGTGTCTGACCATTGTGTTTCTGACCACTGCATTTCTGACCTGTGTGTTTCTGACCAGTTTGTTTCTGACCACTGTGATTCTGACCACTGTGGTTATGACCAATGTGTTTATTTCCAGTGTGTGTCTGACCACTGTATTTCTGACCAATGTGTTTCTGACCAGTGTCTTTCTGACCAGTGTGTTTCTGACCACTGTGTTTCTGAGCATTGTGTTTCTGACCACTGTGTTTCTGACCACAGTGTTTCTTACCAGTGTGTTTCTGACCACTGTGTTTCTGACAAGTGTGTTTCTGACCACTGTGTTTCTGAGTACTGTTTTTATGACTACTGTGTTTATGACCACTGTGTTTCTGACCAGTGTGTTTCTGACCAGAGTGTTTCTGACCAGTGCGTTTCTGACCACTTTGTTTCTGACCACTTTGTTTCTGACCACTCTGTTTCTGACCAGTGTGTGTCTGACCAGTTTGTTTTTTACCACTGTGTTCCTGACCACTGTGCTTCTGACCACTTTGTTTCTGACCACTGTGTTTCTTACGACTGTGTTTCTGTTGAATGTGTTTCTGACCACTGTGTTTCTGACCAGTGTGTTTCTGACCATTATGTTTCTGACCACCGTGTTTCTGACCACTGTGTCTCTGACCACTGTGTTTCTGACCACTGTGTTTCTAACAACTGTTTTTCTGACCAGTATGTTTCTGACAAGTGTGTGTCTAACCACTGTGTTTGTGACAACTGTCTTTCCGACCACTGTTTTTCTGACCACTGTGTTTTTGACCAATGTGTTTTTGATTAGTGTGTTTCTGACCAGTGTGTGTCTGACAAGTGTGTTTCTGTCCACTGTGTTTCTGACCACTGTGTTTGTGACCACTGTCTTTTTCACCACTGTGTTTATGACCAATGTGTTTCTGACCAGCATGTTTATGACCACTGTGTTCCCCACCAGTGTGTTTCTGACCACTGTGTTTCTGACCACTGTGTTTCTTACCATTGTGTCTCTGACCAGTGTGTTTCTGACCACTGTCTTTCTGACCAGAGTGTTTCTGACCACTTTGTTTCCGACCATTGTGTTCCTGACCACTGTGTTTCTGACCACTGTGTTTCTGACCTCTGAGTTTGTGACCGCTGTGTTTCGAACCGCTGTGTTTTTGACCAGTGTGTTTCTGACCAGTGTGTTTCTGACCGCCGTGTTTTTGACCACTGTATTTCTGACCAGTGTGTTTCTGACCTGCGTGTTTCTTACCACAGTGCTTCTGACCACTGTATTTCTGACCACTGTGTTTCTGACCAGTGTGTTTCTGACTAGTTTGTTTCTGACCACTGTGATTCTGACCACTGTGTTTCAGACCACTGTGCTTCTGACCACAGTGTTCCTTACCAGTGTGTTTCTGACCACTGTGTCTCTGAGCTCTGTTTTTATGACTACTGTGTTTATGACCACAGTGTTTCTGACCAGTGTGTTTCTGACCAGAGTGTTTCTGACCAGTGTGTTTTTGACCACTGTGTTTCTGACCACTTTGTTTCTGACCACTCTGTTTCTGACCAGTCTGTGTCTGACCAGTTTGTTTCTGACCACTGTGTTTCTGACCACTGTGTTTCTGACCACTTTGTTTCTGACCACTGTGTTTCTTACCACTGTGTTTCTGTCCAGTATGTTTCTGACCACTGTGTTTCTGACCACTGTGTATCTGACCACTGTGATTTTGATCACGGTGTTTCTGACCCCCGTATTTTCGACCAGTGTGTTTCTGACAAGTGTGTGTCTGACCACTGTGTTTCTGACAACTGTCTTTCTGACCAGTGTGTTTCTCACCACTATGATTCTGACCAATGTGTTTCTGACTAGTGTGTTTACGAGCACTGTGTTTCTGACCACTGTGTTTCTGACCATTGTGTTTTTGGCCACCGTGTTCATGACCAATGTGTTTCTGACCAGTGAGTTTCTGACCGCTGTGTGTCTGACCACAATGTTTCTGACAAATGTGTTTCTCACCACTGTATTTCTGGCCACTGTATTCCTGACCACTGTGTTTCTGACAACGGTGTTTCTGACCACTGTGTTTGTGTCCAGTGCGTTTTTCACCACTGTGTTTCTGACCACTGTGTTTCTGACCACTGTGTTTCTGACCAATGTGTTTCTATCCAATGTGTTTCTGTCTACTGTGTTTCTGACCACTGTGTTTCTGACCATTGTGTTTCTGACCATTGTGTTTCTGACCACTGTGTTTCTGACCACTTAGTTTTTGACCACTGTTTTCTGACCACTGTCTTTCTGACCACTGTGTTTCTGTCCAATGTGTTTCTGACCACTGTGTTTCTGATCCGTGTGTTTCTGACCATTAAGTTTCTGACCACTGTGATTCTGACCACTGTGTTTCTGACCACTGTGTTCCTGACCACTCTGTTTCTGACCACTGTGTTTCGGACAAGTGTGTTTCTTACCATTGTGTTTCTGACCACTGTGTTTCTGACCACTGCGCTCCTGACTAGTGTGTTTCTGACCACTGTGTTCCTGACCACTGTGTTTCTGACCAATGTGTTTCTGACCACTGTGTTTCTGACCAATGTGTTTCTGACCAGTGTGTTGCTGACTACACTATTTCTGATTAGTGTGTTTCTGACCAGTGTGTTTCTGGCCATTGTGTTTCTGACCACTGTGTTTCTGACCACTGTGTTTCTGACCACTGTGTTTCTGACCACTGTGTCTCTGACCACTGTGTTTCCGACCACTGTGTTTACGACCACTGTTTCTCTGACCAGTGTGTTACTGACCACTGTGTTTCTGACCAGTGTGTTTCTGACCACCCTTTTTCTGACCACTGTGTTTCAGACCACTGGGTTTCTGACCATTGTGTTTCTGACCAGTGTGCTTCTGACCTGTGTGTTCTGACCACTGTGTTTCTGACCACTGTGTTTCTGACCAATGTGTTTCAGACCACTGTGTTTCTGACCGCTGTGTTTCTTACCACTGTGTTTCTGACCACTGTGTTTCTGACCACTGTGTTTCTGACCAGTGTGTTTCTGACCACTGTGTTTCTGACCAGTGTGGTTCTGACCAGTGTGTTTGTGACCAGTGTGTTTCTGACCAGTGTGTTTCTGACCAGTGTGTTTCTGACCAGTGTGTTTCTGACCAGTGTGTTTCTGACCAGTGTGTTTCTGACCAGTGTGTTTCTGACCAGTGTGTTTCTGACCAGTGTGTTTCTGACCAGTGTGTTTCTGACCAGTGTGTTTCTGACCAGTGTGTTTCTGACCAGTGTGTTTCTGACCAGTGTGTTTCTGACCAGTGTGTTTCTGACCAGTGTGTTTCTGACCAGTGTGTTTCTGACCAGTGTGTTTCTGACCAGTGTGTTTCTGACCAGTGTGTTTCTGACCAGTGTGTTTCTGACCAGTGTGTTTCTGACCAGTGTGTTTCTGACCACTGTGTTTCTGACCACTGTGTTTCTGACCAATGTGTTTCAGACCACTGTGTTTCTGACCGCTGTGTTTCTTACCACTGTGTTTCTGACCACTGTGTTTCTGACCACTGTGTTTCTGACCAGTGTGTTTCTGACCACTGTGTTTCCGACCAGTGTGTTTGTGACCAGTGTGTTTCTGACCACTCTGTTTCTGACCACTGTTCTTCTGTCAAGTGTCCTTCCGACCACTGTGTTTCTTACCAGCGTGCTTCTGGCCATTGTGTTTCTGACCAGTTTGTTTCTGACCATTGTGTTTCTAAGCACTGTCTTTCTGACCACTGTGTTTCTGACCAATGTGTTTCCGACCACCGTGTTTCCGACCAATGTGTTTCTAACCGCTGTGTCTCTGACCAGTGTGTTTCTGGCCACTGTGTTCCTGACCAGTGTGTTTCTGACCAGCTTGTTTCTGACCACTTTGTTTGTAACCACTGTGTTTCTGACCAGTGTGTTTCTGACCACTGTGTTTCTGACCACTGTGTTTCTGACCACTGTGTTTCTGACCACTGTGTTTCTGACCAATGTGTTTCTGACCACAGCATTTCTGACCACAGTTTTTCTTACCAGTGTGTTTCTGATCACTGTGTTTCTGACCACTGTCCTTCTCACCACTGTGTTTCTGACCACTGTCTTTCTGACCAATGTGTTTCTGACAAGTATGTTTCTGACCAGTGTGTTTCTGACCAGTGTGTTTGTGACCAGTGTGTTTCTCACCACTGTGTTTCTTACCACTGTTTTTCTGACCAGTGTGTTTCTGACCACAGTGTTTCTGACCACTTTGTTTCTTACCAGCGTGTTTCCGACTACTGTGTTTCTGACTAGTGTGTTTGTGACCACTGTGTTTCTGAGCACTTTTTTTCTGACCACTGTGTTTCTGACCACTGTGTTTCTGACCAGTGTGTTTGTGACTAGCGTGTTTCTGACCAGTGTGTTTCTGACCAATGTGTTTCTGGCCACTGTGTTTCTGACCACCGTGTTTCTGACCAGTGTGTTTCTCACCGGTGTGTTTCTCACAACTGTGTTTCTGACCAGTGTGTTAATAAGCAGTGCGTTTCTGACCACTGTGTTTCTGATCACTGTGTGTCTGACCACTATGTTTCTGGCCACTGTGGTTCTGACCAGTGTGTCTCTGACCAGTTTACTTCTGACCATTGTGTTTCTCACCAATGTGTTTCTGACCAGCGTGTTTCTGACCACCATGTTTCTGACCATTGTGCTTCTGATCAGTGTGTTTCTGACCATAGTGTTTCTGGCCAGTGTGTTTCTGACCACAACGTTTCTGACCACTGTGTTTCTGACCACCGTGTTTCTGACCAGTGTGTTTCTGACGAGTGTGTTTCTGACCAGTGTGTTTCTGACCAGTGTGTTTCCGACCAGTGTGTTTCTGACCAGTGTGTTTCTGACCAGTTTGTTGCTGACCACCGTGTTTCAGACCACTGTGTTTCTGACCACTGTGTTTCTGACCAGTGTGTTTCTGACCACTGTGTTTCTAACCGTTGTGTTCCTGACCAGTGTGTTTCTGACCACTGTGTTTCTGACCACTGTGTATCTGACCACTGTGTTTCTGACCACTGTGTTTCTGACCAGTGTGTTTCTGATCACTGTCTTTCTGATCACTGTTTTTCTGACCAGTGTGTTTCTGACCAGTGTGTTTCTGACCACTGTGTTTCTGACCACTGTTTTTCTGACCTCAGTATTTTGGACCTCTGTATTTCTGACCAATGTGTTCCGGACCAGTGTGTTTTTTACCACTGTGTTTCTGACCTCTATGCTTGTTACCACCGTGTTTCTGACCATTGTGTTCTGACTACTGTTTTTCTGACAAGTGTGTTTCTGACCAGTGTGTTTCTGACCACTGTGTTTCTGACCACTGTCTTGCTGACCAGTGAGTTTCTGACCACTGTGTTTCTGACCAATGTGTTTCTGACGACTGTATTTCTGACCAGTGTGTTTCTGACAAGTGTGTGTCGGACCACTGTGTTTCTGACAACTGTCTTTCTGACCACTGTGTTTCTCACCACTGTGTTTCTGACCAATGTGTTTCTGACCAGTGTGTTTCTGACCACTGTGTTTCTGACCACTGTGTTTTCGACCATTGTGTTTCTGACCACTGTGTTTTTGACCAACGTGTTTCTCACCAGTGACTTTCTGACCACTATGTGTCTGACCACTGTGTTTCTGACCAATGTGTTTCTGACCACTGTGTTTCTGACCACTCTGTTTCTGACCACTGAATTTCTGACCACAGTGTTCCTGACCACTGTGTTTCTGACAACTGTGCTTCTGACCACCGTGTTTGTGTCCAGTGCGTTTTTGACCACTGTGTTTCTGACCACTGTGTTTTTGACCACTGTGTTTCTGACCAGTGTGTTTCTGACCGGTGTGTTTCTGACCACTGTGTTTCTGACCATGGTGTTTCTGACCACTGTGTTTCTGACCACTGTGTTTCGTACCAATGTGTTTCTGACCACAGTGTTTCTGACCAGTGTGTTTCTGACCAGTGTGTTTCTGACCAGTGTGTTTCTGACCACTGTGTTTCTGACCACTGTGTTTCTGACCACCGTGTTTCTGACCACCGTGTTTTGGACCAGTGTGTTTCTCGCCACTGTGCTTCTGACCAGTGTGTGTCAAACCACTGTGTTTCTGTCCACTGTGTTTCTGACCACAGTGTTTCTGACCACTGTGTTTATGACCACTGTGTTTCTGACCACTGTGTTTCTGACGAGTGTGTTTATGACCACTGTGTTTCTGACCACTGTGTTTCTGACCAGTGTGTTTCTGACCACTGTGTTTTGACCACTCTGTTTATGACCACTGTGTTTCTGACCAGTGTGTTTCTGACCACTGTGTTTCTGACCAGATTGTTGGTGACCACTGTGTTTCTATCCACTGTGTTTCTGACCAGTGTGTTTCTGACCACTGTGATCTGACCAGTGTGTTTCTGACCACTGTGTTTCTGACCACTGTATTTCTGACCACTAAGTTTGTGACCACTATGTTTCTGACCGGTGTGTTTATGACCAGTGTGTTTCTGACCACCGTGTATCTGACTACTGTGTTTCCGACCACCGTGTCTCTGACCAGTGTGTTTCTTACCACAGTGTTTCTGATCACTGTATTTCTGACCATTGTGTTTCTGACCACTGTGTTTCTGACCACTGTGTTTGTAACCTGTGTGTTTCTGACCAGTTTGTTTCTGACCACTGTGTTTATGACCACTGTCTTTCTGACCATTGTGTTTATGACCACTGTGTTTGTTTTCAAGGTGTTTCTGACCACTATGTTTCTGACCACTGTGTTTCTGACCTGTGTATTTCTGACCAGTATGTTTCTGACCAGTGTCTTTCTGACCATTGTGTTTCTGACCACTGTGGTTTTGACCACTGTGTATTGACCGCTGTGTTTCTGACCACTTTGGTCAGAAACAAACTGGGCAGAAACACACTGGTGAGAAACACAGTAACAGTCATCACTGTGTTTTTGATCAGTGTCGTTCTGACCAGTGTGTTTCAGACCACTATGTTTCTGACCACTGTGTCTCTGACCACTGTGTTTCTGACCACTGTGTTTCTGTCCAATGTGTTTCTGTCCAATGTGTTTCTGACCACTGTGTTTCTGACTATTGAGTTTCTGACCATTGTGTTCCTCACCACTGTGCTTCTGACCACTTTGTTTCTGACCACTGTTTTCTGACCACTGTCGTTCTGACCACTGTGATTCTGACCACTGTGTTTCTGACCAATGCGCTCCTGACTAGAGTGTTTCTGACCACTGTGTTCCTGACTACTGTGTTTCTGACCAATGTGTTCCTGACCAATGTGTTCCTGACTTATGTGTTTCTGACCAGTGTGTCTCTGAATACATTGTTTCTGACAAGTGTGTTTCTGACCAGTGTGTTTCTTACCATTGTGTTTCTGACCACAGTGTTTCTGACCACTGTGTTTATGTCCACTGTGTTTCTGACCACTGTGATTCTGACAACTGTGTTTATGACCACTGTTTTTCTAACCAGTGTGTTTCTGACCACAATGTTTCTGACCAGTGTGTTTCTGACCACAATGTTTCTGACCACTGTGTTTCAGACCACTGGGTTTCTGACCATTGTGTCCAGACCAGTGTGTTTCTGACCAGTGTGTTTCTGACCACTGTGTTTCTGACCACTGTGTTTCTGACCACTGTGTTTCTGACCAGTGTGTTTCTGACCAGTGTGTTTCTGACCAGTGTGTTTCTGACCA
>SZWC01000021.1:374153-399495 GCA_023375785.1 Penium margaritaceum | reverse complement strand
TGTGTTTCTGACCAGTGTGTTTCTGACCAGTGTGTTTCTGACCAGTGTGTTTCTGACCAGTGTGTTTGTAACCACTGTGTTTCTGACCACTGTTTTTCTGACTAGTGTGTTTCTGACCTCTGTGTTTCTGACCACTGTGTTTCTTACCAGCGTGTTTCTGACCACTGTGCTTCTGACAAGTGTGTTTGTGACCACTGTGTTTCTGAGCACGTTTTTTCTGACCACTGTGTTTCTGACCACTGTGTTTCTTACCAGTGTGTTTGTGACTAGCGTGTTTCTAACCAGTGTGTTTCTGACCAATGTGTTACTGGCCACTGTGTTTCTGACCACCGTGTTTCTGACCAACGTGTTTCTCACCGGTGTGTTCCTCACAACTGTGTTTCTGACCAGTGTTATAACAACCGGAACGTTTCTGACCACTGTGTTTCTGACCACTGTGTTTCTGACCACTATGTTTCTGGCCACTGTGTTTCTGACCAGTGTGTCTCTGACGAGTTTGTTTCTGACCACTGTGTTTCTGACCACTGTGTTTCTGACCAGAGTGTTTCTGACCACTGTGTTGCTGACCACTGTGTTTCTATTGAATGTTTTTCTGACCACTGTGTTTCTCACCACTGTGTTTCTGACCACTGTGTTTCCGAGCACTGTGTTTCTAACCACTATGTTTCTGACCAGTGTGTTTCTGACCACTGTGTTTCTGACCACTGTGTTTCTGACCACTGTGTTTCTGACCGATGTGTTTCTGACCACTGCGTTTCTGACCACTGTTTTTGTTACCAGTGTGTTTCTGACCACTTTGATTCTGACCACTGTCCTTCTGACCAATGTGTTTCTGACCACTGTCTTTTTGACCAATATGTTTCTGACCAGTGTGTTTCTGACCACTGTGCTTCTAACCACTGTGTTTCTGACCACTGTGTTTCTGACCACTGTGTTTCTGACCATTGTTTTTCTTACCACTGTGTTTCTGAACAGTGGTTTTCTGACCGGTGTGTTTCTGACCACTGTGCTTCTGACCACTATGTTTCTGACCACTGTGTTTCTGACCAATGTGTTTCCGACCAATGTGTTTCTGACCACTGTGTTTCTGACCACTGTGTTTCTGACCATTGTGTTTCTGACCACTGTGTTTCTGACCAATGTGTTTCTGACCACTGTGTTTCTGACCACTGTGTTTCTGACCAGTGTGTTCCCCACCACTATGTTTCTGACCACTGTGTTTCTTACCAGCGTGTTTCCGACCACTGTGATTCTGACCAGTGTGTTTCTGACCACTGTGTTCCTGTCCTGTGTGTTTCTGACCGGTGTGTTTCTGACCACTGTGTTTCTGACCACAGTGTTTATGACCACTGTGTTTCTGACCTGTGTCTTTCTGACCAGCGAGTTTCTAACCAGTGTGTTTCTGACCAATGTGTTTCTGGCTACTGTGTTTCTGACCACCGTGTTTCTGACCAGTGTGTTTCTGACCAGTGTGTTTCGGACAACTGTGTTCCTGACCAGCGTGTTTCTGACCAGTGTGCTTCTGACCACTCTGTTTCTGAGCACTGTGTTTCTGACCACTGTGTTTCTGGCCACTGTGTTCCTGACCAGTGTGTTTCTGACCAATTTGTTTCTGACAAATGTGTTTCTGACCACTGTGTTTCTGACCGGATTGTTTCTGACCAATGTGTTTTTGACCATTGTGTTTCTATCCAATGTGCTATTCACCACTGTGTTTCTGACCACCGTATTTCTGACCAGTGTGTTTCTGACCACTGTGGTTCTAACCACTGTGTTTCTGACCAGTGTGTTTCCGACAACTGTGCTTCTGACCACTGTGTTTCTGACCACTGTGTTCTGACCACTGTGTTTCTGACCAATGTGTTTCTGACCACTGTATTTCTGACTACTGTTTCTCGTACCAGTGTGTTTCTGACCGGTGTGTTTCTGACCACTGTGTTTCTGAGCACTGTGTTTCTGACCACTGTGTTTCTGACAAATGTGTTTCTGACCAGTAAGTTTCTGACCACTGTGTTCTTGACCACTGTTTTTCTGACCAGTGTGTTTTTGACCAGTGTGTTTCTGACCACTGTGTTTCTGACCAATATCTTTCTGACCGCTGTGTTTCTGACCACTGTGTTTCTGGCCAATGTGTTTCTGACCAGTGTGTTTCTGGCCGCCGTGTTTCGGACGACTGTGTTTCTGATCATTGTGTTTCTTGCCACTGTGTTTCTGATCACTATGTTTCTGACCACTGTCGTTCTGACCACTGTGTTTCTGACCACTGTCTTTCTGACCAATGTGTTTCTGACCAGTGTGTTGTTCTGACAACTGTGTTTCTGACCACTGTGTTTCTGACCACTGTGTTTCTGACCACTGTGTTTCTGACCACTGTGTTTCTGACCAGTGTGTTTCTGACCGGTGTGTTTGTGACCACTGTGTTTCTGACCACTGTGTTTCTTACCAGCGTGTTTCTGACCACTGTGCTTCTGACAAGTGTGTTTGTGACCACTGTGTTTCTGAGCACGTTTTTTTTGACCACTGTGTTTCTGACCACTGTGTTTCTGACCAGTGTGTTTCTGACCAATGTGTTCCTGGCCACTGTGTTTCCGACCACTGTGTTTCTGACCTGTGTGTTTCTTACCGGTGTGTTCCTCACAACTGTGTTTCTGACCAGTTTATTAAAAACCAGTGCGTTTCTGACCACTGTGTTTCTGACCACTGTGTTTCTGACCACTATGTTTCTGGCCACAGTCTTTCTGACCAGTGTGTCTCTGACCAGTTTGTTTCTGACCACTGTGTTTCTGACCACTGTGTTTCTGACCAGAGTGTTTCTGACCACTGTGTTGCTGACCACTAAGCTACTATCGAATGTGTTTCTGACCACTGTGTTTCTGACCACTGTGTTTCTGACCACTGTGTTTCTGAGCACTGTGTTTCTGACCACTATGTTTCTGACCACTGTGTTTCTGACCACTGTGTTTCTGACCGATGTGTTTCTGACCACTGCGTTTCTGACCACTGTTTTTCTTACCAGTGTGGTCCTGACCACTGTGTTTCTGACCACTGTCCTTCTGACCAATGTGTTTCTGACCACTGTCTTTCTGACCAATATGTTTCTGACCAGTGTGTTTCTGACCACTGTGTTTCTAACCACTGTGTTTCTGACCACTGTGTTTCTGAACACTGTGTTTCTGACCATTGTTTTTCTTATCATTGTGTTTTTGACCAGTGTTTTTCTGACCGGTGTGTTTCTGACCACTGTGTTTCTGACCACTGTGTTTCTGACCACTGTGTTTCTGACCACTGTGTTTCTGACCACTGTGTTTCTGACCACTGTGTGTCTGAGCACTGTGTTTCTGACCATTGTGTTTCTGACCGGTGTGTTTCTGACCACTGTGTTCCTGACCAGTGTGTTTCTGACCAGTGTGTTTCTGACCATTGTGTTTCTGACCAGTGTTTTTCTGACCGGTGTGTTTCTGACCACTGTGTTTCTGACCACTGTGTTTCTGACCACTGTGTTTCTGACCACTGTGTTTCTGACCACTGTGTTTCTGACCACTGTGCTTCTGTCCAATGTGTTTCTGACCAGTGTGTATCTGACCAGTGTGTTTCTGACCATTGTGTTTCTGACCGGTGTGTTTCTGACCACCGTGTTTCTGACCACTGTGTTTCTGACCACTGTAATTCTGACCACTGTGTTTCTGACCACTGTGTTTCTGACCACTGTGTTCCTGACCAGTGTGTTTCTGACCAGAGTGTTTCTGACCAGTGTGTTTCTGACAAGTGTGTTTCTGACCAGTGTGTTTCTGACAACCGTGTTTATGACCACTGTGTTTCTGACCAGTGTGTTTCTGATAAGTTTATTTCTGCACACTGTGTTTCTGACCACTGTCTTTCTGACCACTGTGTTTCTGACCAGTGTGTTTCTGACCAATGTGTTTCTAACCACTGTGTTTCTGACCACTGTGTTTCTGACCACTCTGTATCTGACCAGGTGTTTCTGACCACTGTGTTTCTGACCGGTGTGTTTCCAACCACTGTGTTTCTAAAGACCGTGTTTCTGACCAGTGTGTTTCTGACCACTGTGTTTCTGACCAGTGTGTTCCATACCAGTGTGTTCCCGACCACTGTGTTTCTGACAACTGTGTTTTTTACCACCGTGGTTCCGACCACTGTGTTTCTGACCACCGTGTTTCTGACCACTGTGTTTCTGACCAGTGTGTTTCTGACCACAATGTTTCTGACCACTGTGTTTCTAACCAGTGTGTATCTGACAACCGTGTTCCTGACCAGTGTGTTTCCAACCAAAGTGTTTCTGATAACTGTGTTTCTGACCACTGTGTTGCTGAACACTGTGTTTCTGAACACTGTATTTGTGACCACTGTGTTTCTGACCAATGTGTTTCTGACCAGTGTGTTTCTGACGAGTGTGTTTCTAACCACTGTGTTTCTGACGACTGTGTTTCTGACCATTGTATTTCTGACAACTGTGGATCTGACCACTGTGTTCATGACCACTGTGTTTTTCTGAACAATGTGTTTCTGACCAATGTGTTTCCGACCAATGTGTTTCTGATCACTTTGTTCCCGACCAGTGTGATTCTGACCAGTGTGTTTCTGACCAGTGTGTTTCTGACCAGTGTGTTTCTGACCAGTGTGTTTATGACCATTGCGTTTCTGACCACCGTGTCTTTGACCAGTGTGTTTCTGACCAGTGTGTTTCTGACCAGGGTGTTTGTAACCACTGTGTTTATGACTACTGTGTTTCTGACCACTGTGTTTCTGACCACTGTGTTTCTGACCAATGTGTTTTTGACCACTGTGTTTCTGACCAATGTGTTTCTGAAGAGTGTGTTTATGACCACTATGTTTATGACCACTGTGTTTCTCACCAGTGTGTTTCTGACCAGTCTGTTTCTGACCACTGTCTTTCTGACCAGTGTATTTGTGACCACTGTGTTTCTGACCGCTGTGTTTCTGACCAGTGTGTTTCTGACCACTGTGTTTCTGACCACTGTGTTTCTGACCACTATGTTTCTGACCACTGTGTTTCTGACGAATGTGTTTCTGACCACTGTGATTGTGACCACTGTGTTTCTGACCTGTGTCTTTCTGACCGCTATATTTCCAACCACTGTGTCTCTAACCAGTGTGCTTCTGACCACTGTGTTTCTGACCACAGTGTGTCTGACCACTGTGTTTCTGACCATTGTGTTTCTGACCACTGTGTTTCTGACCACTGTGCTTCTGACCACTCTGTTTCTGACCACTGTGTTTCTGACCACTGTGTTTCTGACCAATGTGTTTCTGACCACTATGTTTCTGACCACTGTGTTTGTGACCACTATGTTTCGGACCAGTGTGTTTCTGACCAGTGTGTTTCTGACCACTGTGTTTTTGACCACTGTGTTTCGACCACTGTGTTCATGACCACCGTGTTCCAGACCACTGTGTTTCTGACCGCTGTGTTTCTGACCAGAGTGTTTCTTACGAGTGTGTATATGACCAATGTGTGTCTGACCACTTTGTTTCTGACCACTGTGTTTCTGACTACTGTGTTTCTGATCACTATGTTTCTTACGACTGTGTTTCTGACCAGTGTGTTTCTGACCACCGTGTTTCTGACCACAGTGTTTCTGACTGCTGTGTTTCTGACAACTGTGTTAGTGACCAGTGTGTTTCTGCCTGCAGTGTTTCTGACCGGTGTGTTTCTGATCACTGTGTTTCTGACCACTGTGTTCTGACCAGTGTGTTTCTGACCGCCGTGTTTCTGACCAGATTGCTTCTGACCACTGTGTTTCTGAACACTGTGTTTATGACCTGTGTGTTTCTGACCACTGTGTTTCTGACCAGTGTGTTGCTGACCACTGTGATTCTGACCAATGTACTTCTGACCACTGTGTTTGTGACCACCGTGTTTCTGACCATTGTGTTTCTGACCAGTGTGTTTCTGACCAGTGTGTTTCTGACCTGTGTGTTTCTGACCACTGTGTTTCTGACCACTTTGTTTCTGACCACTGTGTTTCTGTCCAGTGTGTTTCTGACCACTGTGTTTATGAACACTGTGTTTCTGACCAGTGTGTTTCTGACCAGTGTGCTTCTGACCAATCTGTTTCTGACCACTGTTTTTCTGACCAGTGTGTTTCTGACCAGTGTGTTTCTGACCACCGTGTTTCCGACCACTGTCTTTCTTACCACTGTGTTCCTGACTACTGTGTTTCTGACCACTGAGTTTCTGACTAGTGTGTTTCTGACAACTACGTTTCGGACCACTATGTTTGAATAGTGTGTTTCTGACCACTGTATTTCGGCCGAGTGTGCTTCCGACCACATTGTTTTTGAACCCTGTGTTTCTGACCACCGTGTTTCCGACCACTGTGTTTCTGACCAGTTTGTTCCTGACCACTGGGTTTCTGACCACTTTGTCTCTGTCTACAGTGTTTTTGACCACTGTGTTTCTGACCACTGTGTTTCTGACCACTGTGTTTCTGACCACTGCGAGTCCGACCACTGTTTTTCTAACCACTATGTTTCTGACCAGTTTGTTTCTGACCACTGTGTTTCTGACCACTATGTTTCTGACCACTGTGCCTCTAACCACTGTGTTTCTGACCACTGTGTTTCTGACCACTGTGTTTCTGACCAATGTGTTTCTGACCACTGTGTTTCTGTTCACTGTGTTTGTGACCACTGTGTTTCTGTCCAGTGTGGTTCTGACCAGTGTGTTTCTGACCACTGTGTTTTTGACCACTGTGTTTCGGACCACTGTGTTTATGACCACTGTGTTTCAGACCACTGTGTTTCTGACCGCTGTGTTTTGACCACAGTGTTTCTTACGAGTGTGTTTCTGACCTATGTGTTTCTAAACACTGTGTTCCTGACCACTGTGTTTCTGACCTCTGTGTTTCTGACCACGGGGTTTCTGACCACTATGTTTCTTACCAGTGTGTTTCTGACCACGGTGTTTCTGACCACCGTGTTTCTGACTACAGTGTGTCTGACTGCTGTGTTTCTGACTACTGTGTTTGTGACCCGTGTGTTTCTGCCCACTGTGTTTCTGACCCGTGTGTTTCTGACCCGTGTGTTTCTGACCACTGTGTTTCTGACCACTGTGTTTCTGACCAGTGCCTTTATGACCACCATGTTTCTGACCAGATTGCTTCTGACCACTGGGTTTCTGACCACTGTGTTTCTGACCAGCGTGTTTCTGACCACTGTGTTTCTGACCAGTGTATTGCTGACCACTGTGTTTCTGACCAATGTGTTTCTGACCACTGTGTTTGTGATCATTGTGTTTCTGACCACTATGTTTCTGACCATTGTGTTTCTGAACAGTTTGTTTCTGACCACTGTGTCTCTGACCATTGTGTTTCTGACCAGCGTGTTTCTGGCCAGTGTGTTTCTGACCAGTGTGTTTCTGACCTATGTGTTTCGGACCTCTTTGTTTCCGACCACCGTGTTTCAGACCAGTGTGTTTCTGACCACTACGTTTCTGACCACTGTCTTTATCCCTTGTGTTTCTGACCAGTGTGTTTCAGACCAGTGTGCTTCTGACCACTCTGTTTCTGACCACTGTTTTTCTGACCAGTGTGTTTCTGACCAGTTTGTTTCTGACCATCGTGTTTCTGACCACTGTCTTTCTTACCACTGTGTTCCTGACCACCGTGTTTCTGACCACTGAGTTTTTGACCAGTGCGTTTCTGACCACTGTGTTTCTGACCACTGTGTTTGAACAGTGTGTTTCTGACCACTGTATTTCGGACCAGTGTGCTTCCGACCACTTTACTTCTGACCCCTGTGTTTCTGACCACTGTGTTTCCGACCACTGTGTTTCTGACCACTGTGTTTCTGACCACTGTGTCTCTGACAACAGTGTTCTGACCACTCTGTTTCTGACCACTGTGTTTCTGACCACTGTGTTTCTGACCACTGTGTTTCTGACCACCGAGTTTCTGACTAGTGTGTTTATGACTGCTGTGTTTCTGACCAGTTTGTTTCTGACCATTGTGTTTGATCACTGTGTTTCTGACCAGTGTGTTTTTGACCACTGTGTTTCTGACTATTGTGTTTCTGACCAATGTGTTTCCGACCACTATGTTTCTGACCAGTGTGTTTCTGACCAGTGTGATTCTGACCACTGTGTTTCTGACCATTGTGTTTCTGACCAGTGTCTTTCTGACCACTGTGTTTCTGACTAGTGTGTTTCTGACCACTGTGTTTCTAACCACTGTGTTTCTCACCACTATGTTTATGACCGCTGTGTTTCTGTGCACTGTTTTTCTGACCACTGTTTTCTGACCACTGTGTTTATGACCACCGTGCTTCTGACCAGTGTTTTTCTGACCAGCTTGTCTCTGACCATTATGTTTCTAACCATTGTGTTTTTGACCAGTGTGTTTCTGACCACTGTGTTTGTGACCAGTGTGTTTCGGACCAGTGTGTTTCTGACCAGTGTGTTTCTGACCAGTGTGTTTCTGACCACTGCCTTTCTGACCATTGTGTTTCTGACCACTGTTTCTGACCACTGTGTTTCTGACCACTGTTTTTCTGACTACTGTGTTTCTGACCAGTGTATTTCTGACCACTGTGTTTCTGACCACTGTCTTTCTGACCACTGTGTTTCTGACCAGTGTGTTTCCAACCACTGAGTTTCTGACGACTGTGCTTCTGACCACTGTGTTTCTGACCACTGTGTTTCTGACCAGTGTGTTTCTGACCAGATTTTTTTTTACCAGTGTGTTTCCGACCACTGTGTTTCTGACCACTGTGTTTCTCACCACAGTGTTTCCGACCAGTCTCTTTTTGACCAGTGTGTTTCTGACCATTATGTTTCTGACCACTGTGTTTCTGACCACTGTGTTTTTTACCAGTGTGTTTCTGACCAGTGTCCTTATGACCACTGTTTTTCTGACCACTGCCTTTCTGACCACCGTGTTTTTGACCACTGTGTTTCTGACCACTGAGTTTCTGACCACTTTGTTTCTGAGCATCGTGTTTCTGACCACGGTGTTTCTGACCAGAAACACACTGGTAAGAAACACAGTGGTCAGAAACACAGTGGTCAGAAAAACACTAGTCAGAAACACAGTGGTCAGAAACACACTGAGAACACACTTGTCAGAATCACACTGGTCAGAAACACACTGGTCAGAAACACACTGTTCAGAAACACACTGGTCAGAATCACAGAGTTCAGAAACACAGTGGTCAGAAACACAGTGGTCAGAAACACAGTGGTCAGAAACACGCTGGTCAGAACACAATGGTCAGAAGGACACTGGTCAGAAACACAGTGGTCAGAAACACAATGGTCAGAAACACAGTCATCAGAAACACAGTGGTCAGAAACACACTGGTCAGAAACACAGTGGTCGAAAACACAGTGGTCAGAAACACCGTGGTCAGAAACACGGTGGACAAAAACACACTGGTCAGAAAGACAGTGGTCAGAAACATTCTGGTCATAAACACAGTGGTCAGATACACAGTGGTCAGAAACACAGTGGTCAGAAACACACTGGTTAGGAACACAGTGGTCAGAAACTCAGTGTTCAGAAACACTCTGGTCAGAAACATAGTGGTCAGAAACACAGTGGTCAAAAACAAACTGGTCAGAAATACACTGGTCAGAAACAAAGTGGCAAGAAACACACTGGTCAGAAACACAGCAGTCAGAAACACATTGGTCGGAAACACGGTGGTCAGAAACACATTGGTCAGGAACACAGTGGTCAGAAAGACGGTGCTCAGAAACACAATGGTCAGAGACACACTGGTCAGAAACACAGTGGTCAGAAACACGCTGGTAAGAAACATAGTGGTTTGAAACACAGTGGTCGGAAACACACTGGTCAGAAAAACAGTGGTCAGAAACACAGTGGTCAGAAACACATTGGTCACAAACACACTGGACGGAAACACACTGGTCAGAAACACACTGGTCAGCAACACACTGGTCTGAAACACACTGGTGAGAAACACACTTGTCAAAAACACACTGGTCAGACAGATAGTGGTGAGAAACCCAGTGGTCAGAAATATAATGGTTAGAAACACAGTGGTCTGAAACACAGTGGTCAGACCCACGGTGGTAAGAAAAATAGTGCTCAGAAACACTGTGGTCGGAAACACACTGGTCAGACAGATAGTGGTGAGAAACCCAGTGGTCAGAAATATAATGGTTAGAAACACAGTGGTCTGAAACACAGTGGTCAGACCCACGGTGGTAAGAAAAATAGTGCTCAGAAACACTGTGGTCGGAAACACACTGGTCAGACAGATAGTGGTGAGAAACCCAGTGGTCAGAAATATAATGGTTAGAAACACAGTGGTCTGAAACACAGTGGTCAGACCCACGGTGGTAAGAAAAATAGTGCTCAGAAACACTGTGGTCGGAAACACACTGGTCAGACAGATAGTGGTGAGAAACCCAGTGGTCAGAAATATAATGGTTAGAAACACAGTGGTCTGAAACACAGTGGTCAGACCCACGGTGGTAAGAAAAATAGTGCTCAGAAACACTGTGGTCGGAAACACACTGGTCAGACAGATAGTGGTGAGAAACCCAGTGGTCAGAAATATAATGGTTAGAAACACAGTGGTCTGAAACACAGTGGTCAGACCCACGGTGGTAAGAAAAATAGTGCTCAGAAACACTGTGGTCGGAAACACACTGGTCAGACAGATAGTGGTGAGAAACCCAGTGGTCAGAAATATAATGGTTAGAAACACAGTGGTCTGAAACACAGTGGTCAGACCCACGGTGGTAAGAAAAATAGTGCTCAGAAACACTGTGGTCGGAAACACACTGGTCAGACAGATAGTGGTGAGAAACCCAGTGGTCAGAAATATAATGGTTAGAAACACAGTGGTCTGAAACACAGTGGTCAGACCCACGGTGGTAAGAAAAATAGTGCTCAGAAACACTGTGGTCGGAAACACACTGGTCAGACAGATAGTGGTGAGAAACCCAGTGGTCAGAAATATAATGGTTAGAAACACAGTGGTCTGAAACACAGTGGTCAGACCCACGGTGGTAAGAAAAATAGTGCTCAGAAACACTGTGGTCGGAAACACACTGGTCAGACAGATAGTGGTGAGAAACCCAGTGGTCAGAAATATAATGGTTAGAAACACAGTGGTCTGAAACACAGTGGTCAGACCCACGGTGGTAAGAAAAATAGTGCTCAGAAACACTGTGGTCGGAAACACACTTGTCAGAAACATATTGGTTCGAAACACGGTGGTCAGAAGCAATTTGCTCAGAAACACAGTTGTCAAAAAAACACTGGTCAAAGACACAGTGGTCAGAAACACAGTGGTCAGAAACACACTGGTCAGAAACACAGTGGTCAGAAACAAACTGGTAAGAAACACAGTGGAAAGAAACACAGTAGTCAGAAACACTGTGATCAGAAACACGGTGGTCAGAAACACGCTGGTAAGAAACACAGTTGTGAGAAACATAGTGGTCAGAAACACAGTGGTCAGAAACACAGTGGTCAGAAACACAGTGGTCAGAAAAACAGTGGTCAGAAACACATTGGTCACAAACACACTGGACGGAAACACACTGGTCAGAAACACACTGGTCAGCAACACACTGGTCTGAAACACACTGGTGAGAAACACACTTGTCAAAAACACACTGGTCAGACAGATAGTGGTGAGAAACCCAGTGGTCAGAAATATAATGGTTAGAAACACAGTGGTCAAAAACACAGTGGTCAGAAATACACTGGTCAGAAACACAATGGTCAGAAAAACACTAATCAGAAACACAGTGGTCAGAAACACGGTGGTCAGAAACACACTGGTCAGAAACACAGTGGTCAGAAACACAGTGGTCAGAAACAAACTGGTCAGAGGGACATTGGTAAGAAACACAGAGCTCAGAATGACAGTGGTCAGTAACACACTGGTCAGAAACAAACTGGTCAGAAACACAGTTGTCAGAAACACACTGGTCAGAAACACAGTGGTCAGAAAGACATTGGTCAGTAACACAGTGGTCAGAAACACAGTGGTCAGAAACACAGTGGTCAGAAGCACAGTGGTCATGAACACAGTGGTTAGAAACACAGTGGTCAGAAACACAGTGGTCAGAAAGACATTGGTCAGTAACACAGTGGTCAGAAACACAGTGGTCAGAAACACAGTGGTCAGAAGCACAGTGGTCATGAACACAGTGGTTAGAAACACAGTGGTCAGAAAAACAGTGGTCAGAAAAACACTTGTCATAGACACGCTGGTCAGAAGCACACTAGTCAGAAACACAGTGGTCAGAAACACACTGGTTAGAAACACACTGGTCAGAAAAACAGTGGTCAGAAAAACACTTGTCATAGACACGCTGGTCAGAAGCACACTAGTCAGAAACACAGTGGTCAGAAACACACTGGTTAGAAACACACTGGTCAGAAAAACAGTGGTCACAAACACAGCGGTCAGAGACACAGTGGTCAGAAACACAGTGGTCAGAAACACACTGGTCGGAAACAAACAGGTCATAAACACGGTGGTCAGAAACACAGTGGTCAGAAACACAGTGGTCAGAAACACTGTGGTCATAACACACTGGTCAGAAACACTGTTGTCAGAAACACACTGGTGAGAAACACAGTGGTCAGAAACACAGTGGTCAGAAACACTGTGGTCATAACACACTGGTCAGAAACACTGTTGTCAGAAACACACTGGTGAGAAACACAGTGGTCGGAAACACACTTGTCAGAAATTCAGTGGTCAGAAACACAGTGGTCAGAAACACACTGGTCAGAAACACAGTGGTCAGAAACACAGTGGTCAGAAACACACTGGTCAGAAACACGCTGCTCAGAAACACGCTGGTCAGAAACACAGTGGTCAGACCCACAGTGGTAAGAAAAATAGTGCTCAGAAACACTGTGGTCGGAAACACACTGGTCAGAAACAAAGTGGTCAGATAGAGACTGGAAACAAACACAGTGGTCACAAACACAGTGGTCAGAAATACACTGGTCAGAAACACAGTGGTCAGAAACACACTGGTCAGAAACAAAGTGGTCAGATAGAGACTGGAAACAAACACAGTGGTCACAAACACAGTGGTCAGAAATACACTGGTCAGAAACACAGTGGTCAGAAACACACAGGTTCGAAACACAGTAGTCAGAAACACACTGGTCAGAAACACAGTGGTCAGAAACAAACTGGTCAGAAACACAGTGGTCAGAAACAAACTGGTCAGAAACACAGTGGTCAGAAACACACTGGTCAGAAACACAGTGGTCAGAAACAAACTGGTCAGAAACACAGTGGTCAGAAACAAACTGGTCAGAAACACAGTGGTCAGAAACTTGGTGGTCAGAAACCCACTGGTCAGAGACACACTTGTCAGCAACATATTGGTTCGAAACACGGTGGTCAGAAGCAATTTGCTCAGAAACACAGTTGTCAAAAAAACACTGGTCAAAGACACAGTGGTCAGAAACACAGTGGTTAGAAACACGGTGGTCAGAAGCAATTTGCTCAGAAACACAGTTGTCAAAAAAACACTGGTCAAAGACACAGTGGTCAGAAACACAGTGGTCAGAAACACACTGGTCAGAAACACAGTGCTCAGAAACAAACTGGTAAGAAACACAGTGGAAAGAAACACAGTAGTCAGAAACACTGTGATCAGAAACACGGTGGTCAGAAACACGCTGGTAAGAAACACAGTGGTGAGAAACATAGTGGTCAGAAACACAGTGGTCAGAAACACAGTGGTCAGAAACACAGTGGTCAAAAACACATTGGTCAGAAACACACTGATCACAAACACAGTGGTCAGAAACAGAGTGGTGAGAAACACAGTGGTCAGAAACACAGTGGTCATAAACATAGTGGTCAGAAAGACAGTTGTCAGAAACATAGTGGTCAGAACTACACTGGTCAGAAACACACTGGTCAAAAACACACTTGTCAGAAGCACAATGGTCAGAATTACAGTGGTCAGAAACACAGTGGTCAAAAACACAGTGGTCAGAAACAAACTGGTCGGAATCACAGTGGTCAGAAGCACACTGGTAAGAAACACGGTGGTCAGAGACACAGTGGTCAGAATCACACTAGTCAGAAACACATTGGTCAAAAACACAGTGGTCAGAACACAGTGGTAAGAAATACACTGGTCAGACACACACTGGTCATAAACACACTGGTCAGAAACACAGTGGTCAGAAACACACTGGTCAGAAACACACTGGTCAGAAACACAGTGGTCAGACACACATTGGTCAGAAACACAGTGGTCAGAAACACAGTGGTAATAAACACAGTGGTCAGAAACATAGTGGTCAGAAACACAGTGGTCAGAAACAAACTGGTCAGAAACACACTGGTCATAAACACAGTGGTCTGAAACACAGTTGTCAGAAACACAGTCGTCAGAGACACGTTGGTCAGAAACACACTGCTCAGAAACACACCGGTCAGGAACACAGTGGTCAGAAACACATTGGTCAGAAACACGCTGGTCAGAAACACACTGGTCAGAAACATAGTGGTCGGAAACACAGTGGTCAGAACTACAGTGGTCAGAAACACCATGGTCGGAAACACACTGGCCATAGACACACTGGTCAGAAACACACTGGTCAAAAACACAGTGGTCAGAAACACAATGGTCAGAAACACACATGTCAGAAACTCAGTGGTCAGAAACATGGTGGTCAGAAACACAGTTGTCAGAAAGACAGTGGTCATAAACACAGTGGTCAGAAACACACTGGTTAGAAACACACTGGTTAGAAAAACAGTGGTCTGAAACACAGTGGTCAGCAACACGGTGGTCAAAACACAGTGGTGAGAAACACAGTGGTCAAAAACACAGTGGTCAGAAACACAGTGGTGAGAAACACACTGGTCAGAAACACGATGGTCAGAAACACACTGGCCATAAACACAGTGGTCAGAAACATTGTGGTCAGAAACAAAGTGGTCAGAAACACAGTGGTCAGAAACACACTGGTCAGAAACACAGTGGTCGGAAACACAGTGGTCATTAATAGTGGTCAGAAAAAATATGGTCAGAAACACACTGGTCAGAAACACACTGGTCAAAAACTCAGTGGTCGGAAACACAGTGGTCAGAAAGATAGTCGTCAGAAACACACTGGTCAGAAACACACAGGCGATAAACACACTGATCAGAAACACACTGGTCAGAAACACACTGGTCAGAAACATACTTGTCTGAAACACTTTGGTCAGAAACACTGTGGTTGGAAACACGGTGGTCAGAAGCACAGTGGTCAAAAACACAATGGTCAGAAACACAGTTGTCAGAAACACGGTGGTCAGAAACACAATGGCCAGAAACACACTGGTCAGAAACACACTGGTCAGAATCACAGTGGTCACAAACGCAGTGGTCAGAAACACAGCGGTCAGAAGCACACTGGTCTGAAACATAGTGGTCGGAAACACAGTGGTCAGAAACACTGTGGTCAGAAACACAGTGGTCAGAAACACATCGGTCAGAAACTCAGTGGTCAGAAACACAGTGGTCAGAAAGACACTGGTCAGAAACACAGTGGTCAGAAACTTTGTGGTTAGAAACCCCCTGGTCAGAAACACACTGGTCAGAAACACAGTGGTCAGAAACACAGTGGTCACAAACACAGTGGTCAGAAACACAGTGGTCAGAAACACAGTGGTCAGAAACACAGTAGTCAGAAACACACTGGTCAGAAACACACTGTTCAGAAACACACTGGTCAGAATCACAGAGTTCAGAAACACAGTGGTCAGAAACACAGTGGTCAGAAACACGCTGGTCAGAAACACAGTGGTCAGAAACACACTGGTAAGACACACAGTGCTAAGAAACTTAGTAGTCAGAAACACTGTGGTCAGAAACACGGTGGTCACAAACACACAGGCAAGAAACACAGTGGTAAGAAAAATATTGGTGAGAAACACAGTTTTCACAAACATAGTGGTCAGAAACACAGTGGAAAAAAACAGATTGGTCAGAAACACACTGGTCAGAAACACAATGGTCAGAAACACAGTGGTCAGAAACACAGTGGTCAGAAACACAGTGATCATAAACATAGTGGTCAGAAACATAGTTGTCAGAAACATAGTGGTCAGAAAGACACTGGTCAGAAACACACTTGTCATAAGCACAATGGTCAGAATTGCAGTGGTCAGAAACACAGTGGTCAGAAACACAGTGGTTAGAAACACACTGGTCAGAAACACAGTGGTCAGAAGCATCCTGGTCAGAAACACATTGGTCAGAGACACAGTGGTCAGAAACACACTAGTCAGAAACACATTGGTCAAAACCACGGTGGTCAGAAACACAGTTTTCAGAAACACACTGGTCAAAAACACACTGGTTACAAACACACTGGTCAGAAACACAGTGGTCAGAAACAAACTGGTCAGAAACACGGTGGACAGAAACACAGTGGTCAGACACACATTGGTCAGAAACACAGTGGTCAGAAACACAGTGGTCATAAACACACTGGTAAGACACAGTGCTAAGAAACACAGTAGTCAGAAACACAGTGGTCAGAAACACAGTGGTCAGAAACACAGTGGTCAGACACACAGTGGTCATAAACACAGTGGTCAGAAACACACTGGTCAGAAATACACTGGTAAGAAACACAGTGGTCAGAAACACACTGGTCAGAAGCACACTGTTCATAAACACACTATTCAGAAACACAGTGATCAGAAACACAGTGGTCAAAAACACAGTGGTAAGAAACACAGTGGTCAGAAACACATTGGTCAGAAACACAGTGGTCAGAAACACAGTGGTCAGAAAAACACTGGTGAGAAACATAATGGTCAGAAACACATTGGTCGTAAACACAGTGGTCAGAAACACAGTGGTCAGAAACACAGTTGTCAGAAAGACAGTTGGTAGAAACACACTAGTCAGAAACACAGTGGTCGGAAACACATTGGTCAGAAACACTGTGGTCAGAAACACAGTGGTCGAAAACACACTGGTCAGAAAAACAGTGGTCAGAAACATGCTGGTCATAAACACAGTGGTCAGAAACACAGTGGTCATAAACACAGTGGTCAGACGCACTCTGGTCAGAAACACAATGGTCAGAAACTTGGTGGTCAGAAACCCACTGGTCAGAAATCCACTGGTCAGAAACACAGTGGTCAGAAACACACAGGTTAGAAATACAGTAGTCAGAAACACACTGGTCAGAAACACAGTGGTCAGAAACAAACTGGTCAGAAACACAGTGGTGAGAAACGCACTGGTCAGAAACACACTGGTCAGAAACTCGGTGGTCAGAAACCCACTGGTCAGAAACACACTGGTCAGAAACACAGTGGTCAGTAACACAGTGGTCACAAATACAGTGGTCAGAAACACATTGGTCACAATCACGGTGGTCAGCAACACACTGGTCAGAAACACAGTGGTCATAAACACACAAGTCGGCAACACAGTGGTCCCAAACACAGTGGTCAGAAGGACTCTGGTCAGAAACACAGTAATCAGAAACACACTGGTCAGAAGCACGGTGGTCAGAAACACACTGGTCAGAAGCACGGTGGTCAGAAACACACTGGTCAGAAGCACGGTGGTCAGAAACACACTGGTCAGAAGCACGGTGGTCAGAAACACACTGGTCAGAAGCACGGTGGTCAGAAACACACTGGTCAGAAGCACGGTGGTCAGAAACACACTGGTCAGAAGCACGGTGGTCAGAAACACACTGGTCAGAAGCACGGTGGTCAGAAACACACTGGTCAGAAGCACGGTGGTCAGAAACACACTGGTCAGAAGCACGGTGGTCAGAAACACACTGGTCAGAAATACAGTGGTCAGAAACACAGTGGTCACAAATACAGTGGTCAGAAACACATTGGTCACAATCACGGTGGTCAGCAACACACTGGTCAGAAACACAGTGGTCATAAACACACAAGTCGGCAACACAGTGGTCCCAAACACAGTGGTCAGAAGGACTCTGGTCAGAAACACAGTAATCAGAAACACACTGGTCAGAAACAGAGTGGTCAGAAAAACAGTTGTCAGAAACACACTGGTTAGGAACACAGTGGTAAAAAACACATTGGTCAGAAACACAGTGGTCAGAAACCCAGTAGTCAGAAACACTTTGGTCAGAAACACGGTGGTCAGAAACACGCTGGTAAAAAACACAGTGGTAAGAAACATAGTGGTCTGCAGCACACCAGTCAGAAACACAGTGGTCAGAAACACAGTCGTTAGAAACACAGTGGCCAGAAACACATTGGTCAGAAACACACTGGACAAAAACACAGTGGTGATAAACACAGTGGTCAGAAACACAGTGGTCATAAACATAGTGGTTATAAAGACACTTGCCAGAAACACACTTGTCAGATCACATTGGTCAGAAACACAGTGGTCCAAAACACAGTGGTCAGAAACAGAGTGGTCAGAGACAAACTCGTCAGAAACACAGTGGTCAGAAGCACATTGGTCAGAAACCAAGTCGTCAGAAACACACTAGTCAGAAACACAGTGGTCAAAAACACAGTAGTCAGAAACACAGTGGTCAGAAACACGGTGGTCAGGAACACACTGGTCAGGAACACACTGGTCAGAAACAAAGTGGTAAGAAACACACTGGTCGGAAACACCGTGGTCAGAAATACAGTGGTCACACGTACATTGGTCATAAACACAGTGGTCAGAAACACAATGGTCAGAAACACACTGGTCAGAAACACAGTAGTCAGAAACACAATGGTCAGAAATAAACTGGTCAGAAACACACTGGTCAGAAACACAGTGGTCAGAATCACAGTGGGCACAAACACACTGGTCAATAACACAGTGGTCATAAACACACTGGTAAGAAACACACTGGTCATAAACACACTGGTCAGAAACACTGTGGTCATAAACACACACACTGGTCAGAAGCACGGTGGTCAGAAACAAAGTGAACACAAACACCGTGGTCAGAATCACACTTGTCGGAAACACACTGGTCAGATACACACTGGTCAGAAAGACAGTGGTCAGAACTGCAGTGGTAAGAAAAACAGTGCTCAGAAAGACGGTGGTCAGAAACACACTGGTCAGAAACACAGTGGTCAGAAACACACTGGTAAGAAACACAGTGGTCAGAAACACAGTGGTCGGAAACACACTGGTCAGAAACACAGTGGTCACAAACAGAGTGGTCAGAAACACACTGGTCAGAAACACACTGGTCAGAAAAACACTGGTCAGAAACACACTGGTCAGAAACACACTATTCAGAAACACACTGGTCAGAAACACAGAGGTCAGAAACACAGTGGTCAGAAACACAGTGGTCAGAAACACAGTGGTCAGAAACACAGTGGTCAGAAACACAGTGATCAGAAACACACTGGTCAGAAACACACTGGTCAGACACACAGTGGTCAGAAACACAGTGGTCAGAAACAGAGTGGTCAGAAACACAGTGGTCAGAAACACAGAGGTCAGAAACACAGTGGTCAGAAACACAGTGATCAGAAACACACTGGTCAGAAACACACTGGTCAGACACACAGTGGTCAGAAACACAGTGGTCAGAAACAGAGTGGTCAGAAACACACTGGTCAGAAACACACTATTCAGAAACACACTGGTCAGAAACACAGAGGTCAGAAACACAGTGGTCAGAAACACAGTGGTCAGAAACACAGTGGTCAGAAACACAGTGGTCAGAAACACAGTGGTTAGAAACACAGTGGTCATAAACACAATGGTCAGAAACACACTGGTCAGACACACAGTGGTCAGAAACACAGTGGTCAGAAACACAGTTTTCAGAAAGAAAGTGGTCAGAAACACACCGGTCAGAACCACAGTGGTCCGAAACACAGTGGTCAGAAACACTGTGGTCAGAAACACTGTGGTCGGAAACACAGTGGTAAAAAAAGACAGTGGTCAGAAACACGCTGGTCATAAACACAGTGGTCAGAAACACAGTGGTCAGAAACACACTGGTAAGAAACTCAATGGTCAGAAACACAGTGGTCAGAAACACAGTGCTCGGAAAGACAATGGTCAGAAACACATTGGTCAGAAACACACTGGTTATAAACACACAGGTCATAGAAACAGTGGTCAGAAACACAGTGGTCAGAAACACAGTGGTCAGAAACACAGTAGTCAAAAACTTAGTGGTCAGAAACACAGTGGTCAGAAACACAGTGGTCAGAAACACACAGGTCAGAAACATAATGGTCGTAAACACACGGGTCAGAAACACAGTGGTCAGAAACACACACTGGTCAGAAACACAGTGGTCATAAACACAGTGGTCATAAACACACTGGTCAGAACCACAGTGGTCAGAAACACACTAGTCAGAAACACACTGGTCAGAAACACAGTGGTCAGAAAAGCAGTGGTCAGAAACACCGTGGTCAGAAACACACTGGTCAGAAACACAGAGGTTAGAAACACAGTGGTCAGAAACACACTTGTCAAAAACACGGTGGTCAGAAACACGGTGGTCATAAACACAGTGGTCAGAAACACACTGGTCAGAAACACAGTGGTCAGAAACAGACTGGTCAGAAACTCAGTGGTCAGAAAAACACACTGGTCAGCAACACAGTGGTCCGAAACCCAGTGGTCAGAAGCAGTCTGGTCAGAAACACAGTAGTGAGAAACACACTGGTCAGAAACGCAGTGGTCAGAAACACAGTGGTCAGAAACACACTGGTCAGAAACACGGTAGTCAGAAACACTCTGGTCAAAAACACGGTGGTCAGAAACACGCTGGTAAGAAACACAGTGGTAAGAAACATAGTGGTCAGAAGCACACTTGTCAGAAACACAGTGGTCAGACACACAGTGGTCAGAAACAATGCTCAGAAACACAGTGGTCATAAACACTGTGGTCAGAAACACAAGGTCAGAAACACAGTGATCAGAAACACATTGGTCAGAAACACAGTGGACAGAAACACAGTGGTCAGAAACACGGTGGTCAGAAACACAGTGGTCAGAAACAAACTAGTTTGAAACACACTGTTCAGAAACAAAGTGGTCAGAAACACAGTGGTCAGAAACATAGTGGTCACAAACACATTGGTCAGAAACACACTGGTCATAAACATACTGGACAGAAACACAATTGTCAAAAACACACTGGTCAGAAACACACTGGTCAGAAACACGGTGGTCAGAAATGCAGTGGTCATAAACACGGAAGTCAGAAACACAGTGGTAAGAAAAACGGTGCTCTTAAACACAGTGGTCAGAAACACACTGGTCAGAAACACAGTGGTCAGAAACACACTGGTAAGAAACACAGTGGTCAGAAACACAGTGGTCAGAAACACAGTGGTCAGAAACACAATGGTCATAAACACACTGGTCTGAAACACAGGAGTCAGTAACACACTGGTCAGAAGACGGTGGTCAGACACACAGTGGACAGAAACACAGTGGTGAGAATCAGACTGGTTAGAAACACACTGGTCAGAAACACAGTGGTCAGAAACACAGTGGTCAGAAACATACTGGTGACAAACATAGTGGTCAGAAACACGGTGGTCAGAAACATGGTGGTCAGAAACACACTGGTCAGAAACACACTGGTCAGAAACACACTGGTCAGAAACACACTGGTCAGAAACACATTGACCACAAACACAGTGGTCAGAACACAGTGGTCAGACGGAGTGGTCAGAAACACGGTGGTCAGAAACACAGTGGTCAGGAACGAACTGGTCGGAAACACGATGGTCAGAAACACACAGGTCAGAAACACAGTGGTCAGAAACACAGTAGGCAGAAAGACACTGGTCAGAAACACACTGGTCAGAAACACAGTGGACAGAAACACACTGGTCAGAAACATAGTGGTCAGAAACACTGTGGTCAGAAACACAGCGGTCAGAAACACAGTGGTCAGAAACACATTGGTCAGAAACACAGTGGTCAGAAACATAAAGGTCAGAAACACAGTGGTAAGAAACACAGTGGTCAGAAACACACTGGTCAGAAACACATTGGTCAGAAACAGAGTCGTCAGAAACACGGTAGTCAGAAAGACAGTGGTCAGAAACACAGTGGTCAGAAACACACTGGTCAGCAACTCACTGGTCCGAAAAACAGTGGTCAGAAACACTGTGGTCAGAAACAGTGGTCAGAAACACAGTGGTCAGAAACACAGTGGTCAGAAGGACAGTGGTCAGAAACACAGTGGTCAGAAACACAGTAGTCAGAAACACAATGGTCAGAAACACACTGCACATAAACACAGTGGTCAGAAACACACTGGACAGGAACACAATGGTCAAGAACACAATTGTCAGAAACAAAGTGGTCAGAAACACAGTGGACAGAAAGACAGTGGTCAGAAACAAACTGGACAAAAACACAGTGGTCAGAAACAGAGTGGTCAAAAACACAGTCATCAGAAACACAGTGCTCAGAAACGCTGTGGTCACAAACCCAGTGGTCAGAAACACACTAGTCCGAAACACACTGGTCAGAAACACAGTGGTGACAAACACACTGGTCAGAAACACGGTGGTCAGAAACACAGTGGGCAGAAATACAGTGGTCATAAACACACTGGTCAGAAACACACTGGTCAGAAACACACTGGTCAGAAACACAGTGGTCATAAACACAGTGGTAATAAAAACGGTGCTCAGAAACACATTGGTCAGAAACACACTGGTTAGAATCACAGTGGTCAGAAACACACTAGTAAGAAAAACTGTGGTCAGAAACACAGTGGTCAGAAACACAATGGTCAGAAACACATTGATCAGAAACACACTGGTCAGTAAAACGCTGGCCAGAAACAAAGTGGTCAGAAACATAATGGTCAGAAGCACATTGGAATCAAACACAGGGGTCAGAAACACAATGGTCAGAAACACAGTGGTCAGAAACACAGAGGTCAGAAACAAACTGGTCAGAAACACACAGGTCAGAAACACATTGGTCAGAAACACAGTGGTCTGAAACACAGTTGTCAGAAACACAGTAGTCAGAGAAACGGTGGTCAGAAACACACTAGTCAGAAATACAGTGGTCAGAAACACACTGGTCAGAAACACACCGGTCAGAAACACAGTGGTCAGAAACACATTGGTCAGAAACACACTTGTTGGAAACACACTGGTCAGAAACGCATTGGTCAGAAACCTTGTGGTCAGAAAAAAAAACTCAGAAACACGATGGTCAGAAACACACTGGTCAGAAACACAGTGGTCAGAAACACACTGGTAAGAAACACAGTGGTCACAAACACACTGGTCAGAAACACACTGGTCAGATATAGAGTGGTCAGAAACACAGTGGTCAGAGACACGGTGGTCAGAAACACACTGGTCAGAAACACTGTGGTCAGAAACACAGTGGTCAGAAACACACTGGTCAGAAACACACTGGTCAGATATAGAGTGGTCAGAAACACAGTGCTCAGAAACACACTGGTCAGAAACACACTGGTCAGAAACACAGTGGTCAGAAACACACTGGTCAGAAGCACACTGTTCATAAACACACTGTTCAGAAACACTGTGGTCATAAACACAGTGGTCAGAAACAAAGTGTTCAGAAACACAGTGGTCAGAAACACAGTGGTCAGAAACAAACTGGTCAAAAACAGACTGTTCAGAAACACAGTGGTCAGAAACACAGTGGTCAGAAACACAGTGGTCAGAGACACGGTGGTCAGAAACACACTGGTCAGAAACACCCTGGTCAGAAAAACACTAGTCAGAAACACAATGGTGAGAAACAGACTGGTCAGAAACACACTGGTCAAAAACACGGGGGTCAGAAACGTATTGGTCAGAAACACAATGGTCGGAAACACACTGGTCAGAAACACATTGGTCAGAAACCCAGTGGTCAGAAAAACAAACTCAGAAACACAATGGTCACAAACACGGTGGTCAGAAACACACTGGTCAGAAACATGGTGGTCAGAAACACAGTGGTTAGAAACACACTTGTCAGAAACACAGTGGTCAGAAACACAGTGGTCAGAAACACACTCGTCAGAAACTCACTGGTCAGAAACACAGTGGTCAGAAACACAATGGTCAGAAGCACACTGTTCAGAACCCCACTGTTCAGAAACATAGTGGTCAGAAACACAGTGGTCAGAAACACAGTGGTCAGAAACACATTGGTCAGAAACACAATGGTCAGAAACACAGTGATCAGAAACACACTGGTCAGAAACACACTGGTCAGAAACTCGTTGGTCAGAAACCCACTGGTCAGAAACACACCGGTCAGAAACACAGTGGTCAGTAACACAGTGGTCACAAATACAGTGGTCAGAAACACATTGGTCACAATCACGGTGGTCAGCAACACACTGGTCAGAAACACAGTGGTCACAAATACAGTGGTCAGAAACACATTGGTCACAATCACGGTGGTCAGCAACACACTGGTCAGAAACACAGTGGTCATAAACACACAAGTCGGCAACACAGTGGTCCCAAACACAGTTGTCAGAAGGACTCTGGTCAGAAACACAGTAATCATAAACACACTGGTCAGAAACAGAGTGGTCAGAAAAACAGTGGTCAGAAACACACTGGTTAGGGACACAGTGGTCAAAAACACACTGGTCAGAAACACAGTGGTCAGAAACCCAGTAATCAGAAACACTGTGGTCAGAAACACGGTGGTCAGAAACACGCTGGTAAAAAACACAGTGGTAAGAAACATAGTGGTCAGCAGCACACCAGTCAGAAACACAGTGGTCAGAAACATAGTCGTTAGAAACACAGTGGCAAGAATCACATTGGTCAGAAACACAGTGGACAGAAACACAGTGGTGATAAACACAGTGGTCAGAAACACAGTGGTCATAAACATAGTGGTCAGAAAGACACTTGTCAGAAACACACTTGTCAGATCACATTGGTCAGAAATACAGTGCTCCGAAACACAGTGATCAGAAACAGAGTGGTCAGAAACAAACTCGTCAGAAACACAGTGGTCAGAAGCACATTGGTCAGAAACAAAGTGGTCAGAGACACAGTGATCAGAAACCCACTAGTCAGAAACACAGTGGTCAAAAACACAATTGTCAGAAACACAGTGGTCAGAAACACTGTGGTCAGGAACACACTGGTCAGGAACACACTGGTCAGAAACAAAGTGGTCAGAAACACATTGGTCAGAAACACACTGGTTGGAAACACACTGGTCAGAAACTCATTGGTCAGAAACCCAGTGGTCAGAAAAAAAAAACTCAGAAACACGATGGTCAGAAACACACTGGTCAGAAACACAGTGGTCAGAAACACACTGGTAAGAAACACAGTGGTCACAAACACACTGGTCAGAAACACACTGGTCAGAAACACAGTGGTCAGAAACACA
>SZWC01000021.1:351458-364573 GCA_023375785.1 Penium margaritaceum | reverse complement strand
TGGTCAGAAACACAGTGGTCAGAAACACAGTGGTCAGAAACACAGTGGTCAGAAACACAGTGGTCAGAAACACAATGGTCATAAACACACTGGTCAGAAACACAGGAGTCAGTAACACACTGAACATAACACGGTGGTCAGAAACACAGTGGACAGAGACACATTGGTCAGAATCATACTGGTCAGAAACACACTGGTCAGAAACACACTGGTCAGAAACACACTGGTCAGAAACACAGTGGTCAGAGACACACTGGTAACATACACAGTGGTCAGAAACACAGTGGTCACAAACATGGTGGTCAGAAACACACTGGTCAGAAACACACTGGTCAGAAACACACTGGTCAGAAACACATTGAAGACAAACACAGTGGTCAGAAACACAGTGGTCAGACGGAGTGGTCAGAAACACAGTGGTCAGAAACACAGTGGTCAGAAACAAACTGGTCAGAAACACGATGGTCACAAACACACAGGTCAGAAACACAGTGGTAAAAAACACAGTAGGCAGAAAGACACTGGTCAGAAACACAATGGTCAGAAACACAGTGGTCAGAAACACACTGGTCAGAAACATAGTGGTCAGAAACACTGTGGTCAGAAACACAGTGGTCAGAAACGCAGTGGTCAGAAACACAGTGGTCAGAAACACTGTGGTCAGAAACACAGTGGTCAGAAACGCAGTGGTCAGAAACACAGTGGTCAGAAACACTGTGGTCAGAAACACAGTGGTCAGAAACGCAGTGGTCAGAAACACAGTGGTCAGAAACACTGTGGTCAGAAACACAGTGGTCAGAAACGCAGTGGTCAGAAACACATTGGTCAGAAACACAGTCGTCAGAAACACAGTGGTCAGAAAGACAGTGGTCAGAAACACAGTGGTCAGAAACACACTGGTCAGCAACACACTGGTCCGAAAAACAGTGGTCAGAAACACAGTGGTCAGAAACAGTGGTCAGAAACACAGTGGTCAGAAACACAGTGGTCAGAAACACAGTGGTCAGAAACACAGTGGTCAGAAACACAATGGTCTGAAACACACTGGTCAGAAACACAGTGGTCAGAAATACATTGGACAGGAACACAGTGGTCAAGAACACAATGGTCAGGGACAAAGTGGTCAGAAACACATTGGACAGAAACACAGTGGTCAGAAACAAACTGGTCAGAAACAGAGTGGTCAGAAACAGAGTGGTCAAAAACACAGTCATCAGAAACACAGTGGCCAGAAACACAGTGGTCATAAACCCAGTGGTCAGAAACACACTAGTCCGAAACACACTAGTCAGAAACACAGTTGTGACAAACACACTGGTCAGAAACACACTGGTCAGAAACACGGTGGTCAGAAACACAGTGGGCAGAAACACAGTGGTCATAAAAACAGTGCTCAGAAACAAAGTGGTCAGAAACACACTGGTCAGAAACACAGTGGTCAGAAACACACTAATAAGAAAAACTGTGGTCAGGAACACAGTGGTCAGAAACACAATGGTCAGAAACACAGTGCTCAGAAACACACTGGTCAGTAAAACGCTGGACAGAAACACAGTGGTCAGAAACACAGTGGTCAGAAGCACATTGGAAACAAACACAGTGGTCAGAAACACAATGGTCAGAAACACAGTGGTCACAAACACGGAGGTCAGAAACAAACTGGTCAGAAACACACAGGTTAGAAACACAGTGGTCAGAAACACAGTGGTCAGAAACACAATGGTCAGAAACACAGTGGTCAGAAACACACTGGTCGGAAAAAACAGTGGTCAGAAACACAGTGCTCAGAAACACAGTTGTCAGCAACACAGTAGTCATAAACACAGTGGTCAGAAACACACTGGTCAGAAACACAATGGTCAGAAACACACTGGTCAGAAACACAGCTGTCAGAAACACATTAGTCAGAAACACACTGGTCAGAAACACAGTGGTCAGAAACACAGTGGACAGAAACACAGTGGTCAGAAACACAATGGTCATAAACACACTGCTCAGGAACACAGGCGTCAGTAATACACTGGTCAGAACACGGTGGTCAGAAACACAGTGGACAGAAACACAGTGGTCAGAATCACACTGGTCAGAAAAACACTGGTCAGAAACACACTGGACAGAAATACAGTGGTCAGAAACACACTGGTAACAAACACAGTGGTCAGAAACACTGTGGTCAGAAATATGGTGGTCAAAAACACACTGGTCAGAAACACACTGGTCAGAAACACACTGGGCAGAAACACATTGAACACAAACACAGTGGTCAGAAACACAGTGGTCAGACGGAGTGGTCAGAAACACAGTGGTCAGAAACACAGTGGTCAGAAACGAACTGGTCAGAAACACGATGGTCAGAAACACACAGGTCAGAAACACAGTGGTCAGAGACACAGTAGGCAGAAAGAATGTGGTCAGAAACACACTGGTCACAAACACAGTGGTCAGAAACACACTGGTCAGAAACACAGTGGTCAGAAACAATGTGGTCAGAAACACAGTGGTCAGAAACACATTGGTCAGAAACACAGTGGTCAGAAACACAATGGTCAGAAACACAGTGGTAAGAAACACAGTCTTTAGAAACACACTGGTCAGAAACACATTGGTCAGAAACACAGTCGTTAGAAACACAGTGGTCAGAAAGACAGTGGTCAGAAACACAGTGGTCAGAAACACACTGGTCAGCAACACACTGGTCCGGAAAACAGTGGTAAGAAACACAGTGGTCAGAAACAGTGGTCAGAAACACAGTGGTTGGAAACACAGTGGTCAGAAGCACAGTGGTCAGAAACACAGTGGTCAGAAACACAGTGGTCAGAAACACAATGGTCAGAAACACACTGGTCGGAAACACAGTGGTCAGAAACACATTGGACAGGAACACAGTGGTCAAGAACACAATGGTCAGAAACAAAGTGGTCAGATACACAGTGGACAGAAACACAGTGGTCAGAAACAAACTGGTCAGAAACAGAGTGGTCAGAAACAAAGTGGTCAAAAACACAGTCATCAGAAACACAGTGGTCAGAAACGCAGTGGTCACAAACCCAGTGGTCAGAAACACATTAGTCCGAAACACACTGGTCAGAAACTCATTGGTGACAAACACACTGGTCAGAAACACACTGGTCAGAAACACGGTGGTCAGAAACACAGTGGGCAGAAACACAGTGGTCAGAAACACACTGGTCAGAAACACACTGGTCAAAAACACACTGGTCAGAAACACTGTGGTCATAAACACAGTGGTCATAAAAACAGTGCTCAGGAACACAGTGGTCAGAAACACACTGGTCAGAAACACAGTGGTCAGAAACACACTAACAACAAAAACTGTGCTCGGAAACACGGTGGTCAGAAACACAATGGTCAGAAACACAGTGGTCAGAAACACACTGGTCAGTAAAACGCTGGTCAGAAACACAGTGGTCAGAAACATAGTGGTCAGAAACATAGTGGTCAGAAGCACATTGGAAACAAACACAGTGGTCAGAAACACAATGGTCAGAAACACAGTGGTCCGAAACACAGAGGTCAGGAACAAACTGGTTAGAAACACACAGGTCAGAAACAAAGTGGTCAGAAACACAGTGGTCAGAAACACAATGGTCAAAAACACAGTGGTCAGAAACACTGTGGCAAGAATCACACTGGTCAGAAACACACTGGTCAGAAACATTGTGGTCAGAAACACGGTCGTCAGAAACACACTGGTCATAAACACAATGGTCATAAACAAAGCAGTCAGAAACACAGTGGTCACAAACTCAGTGGTCAGAAATACAGTGGTCAGAAACACAGTGGTCAGAAACACACTGGTCGGAGTCACAGTTGTCAGAAACACACTGCTCAGAAACACAGTAGTCAGCAACACTCTGGTCAAACCACAGTGGTCAGGAACACACTGGTCAGACACGCAGTGGTCAGAAACACAGTGGTCAGAAACAGAGTGGTCAGAATCACACTCGTCAGGAACACAGTGGTCATGCACACACTGGTCACAAACACAGTGGTTAGAAACACATTGGTCATCAACACAGTGGTCAGAAACACAGTGTTCAGAAACACAGTGGACTGAAACACTGTGGTCAGAAACACACTGGTCATAACATAGTGGTCAGAAACACACTGGTCAGAAACAGACTGGGTAGAAACACGGTGGTCAGAAACACACTGGTCAGAAACACAGTGGTCAGAAACACACTGGTCAGAAACACACCGGGCAGAAACACACTGGTCAGAAACACAGTGGTCAGAAACACACTGGTAAAAAACACGGTCCTCAGAAACACAGTGGTCAGAAACACCATGGTCACAAACACAGTGGTCAGAAACACACGGGTCAGAAACACAATGGTCAGAAACACTGTTGTCGGAAACACAATGGTCAGAAACACATTGGACACAAACACAGTGGTCAGGAACACAGTGATTAGAGACACAGTGGTCAGAAACACAGTGGTCAGAAATACAGTGGTCAGAAACACGGTGGTCAGAAACACACTGGTCAGAAACACACACTCGTCAGAAACACAGTGGTCGGAAACACAGTTGTCAGAAACACAGTGGTCAGAAACACACTGGTAATAACACAGTGGTCCGAAACACAGTGGTCGGAAACACAGTTGTCAGAAACACGGTGGTCGGCAACACAATGGTCAGAAACACAGTGGTCAGTAACACACACTCGTCAGAAAAACAGTGGTCAGCAACACAGTGGTCAGAAACACAGTGGTCAGAAACACAGTGGTCAGAAACACACTGGTCATAACACAGTGGTGAGAAACACACTGCTCAGAAACAGAGTATGCAGAAACAGAGTGGTCAGAAACACAGTGGTCCTAAACACAGTGGTCAGAAACACACTGGTCAGAAACACACTGGTCAGAAACACACTGGTCAGAAACACAGTGGTCAGAAACACACTGGTAAGAAACACAGTGGTCAGGAACACAGTGGTCAGAAACACCATGGTCAGAAACACAGTGGTCAGAAACACACGGGTCAGAAACACAATGGTCAGAAACACTGTTGTCAGAAACACAGTGGTCAGAAACACATTGGACACAAACACAGTGGTCAGGAACACAGTGATCAGAAACACAGTGGTCAGAAACACAGTGGTCAGGAACACAGTGGTCAGAAACACAGTGGTCAGAAACAGACTGGTCAGAAACACAGTGGTCAGAAAGACAGTGGTCGGAAACACAGTGGTCAGAAACACAGTGGTCAGAAACACAGTGGTCAGAGACACATTTGTCAAAAACACAGTAGTCAGAAACAAAATGGTCAGAAACACAGTGGTCAGAAACACAGTGGTCAGAAACACATAGATCCGAAAAACAGTGGTCAGAAACACAGTGGTCAGAAAGACAGTTGTCAGAAACACAGTGGTCAGAAACACACTGGTCAGAAACACACACTCGTCAGTAAAACAGTGGTCAGAAACACAGTGGTCAGAAACACAGTGGGCAGAAACACAGTGGTCAGAAACACAGTGGTCAGAAACAGACTGGTCTGAAACACAGTGGTCAGAAACACAGTGGTCAGAAACACAGTGGTCATAAACACATAGATCCGAAAAACAGTGGTCAGAAACACAGTGGTCAGAAAGACAGTTGTCAGAAACACAGTGGTCAGAAACACACTGGTCAGAAACACACACTCGTCAGTAAAACAGTGGTCAGAAACACAGTGGTCAGAAACACAGTGGTCAGAAACACTGTGGTCAGAAACACAGTGGGCAGAAACACTGTGGTCAGAAACACAGTGGTCAGAAACACAGTGGTCAGAAACACACTGGTCAGAAACACGGTGGTCAGAAACACAGTGGTTAGACACAAAGTGGTCAGAAACACAGTGGTCAGAAACACAGTGGTCAGAAACAAACTGATCACAAACACACTAGTCAGAAACAGAGTGGTCAGAAACAAAGTGGTCAGAAACAGAGTGGTCAGAAACACAATGGTCAGAAACACACTGGTCAGAAGCACACTGGTCAGAAACACAGTGGTCATAAACTCAGTAGTCATACAAACTGTGCTCAGAAACACGGTGGTCAGAAACACACTGGTCATAAACACAATGGTCAGAAACACACTGGTAAGAAACACTGTGGTCAGAAACACATTGGTCAGAAACACAATGGTCAGAAATACAGTGGTTGGAAACACACTGGTCAGAAACATACTGGTCAGAAACACAGTGGTCAGAAATATAGTGGTTAGAAACACATTGGAAACGAACACAGTGGTCAGAAACACAGTGGTCAGAAACACATTGGACACAAACACAGTGGTCAGAAACACACTAATCAGGAACACAGTGGTCAGACACACAGTGGTCAGCAACACTCTGGTCAGAAACACAGTGGTCAGAAAAACAGTGCTCAGAAACACAGTGGTCAGAACCACAGTGGTCGGAAACACAGTGGTCAGAAACAGAGTGGTCAGAAATACAGTGGTCAGAGACACATTTGTCAAAAACACAGTGGTCAGAAACAAAATGGTCAAAAACACAGTGGTCAGAAACACAGTGGTCAAAAAGACAGTTGTCAGAAACACAGTGGTCAGAAACACACTGGTCAGAAACACACACTCATCAGAAAAACAGTGGTCAGCAACACAGTGGTCAGAAACACAATGGTCAGAAACACAGTGGTCAGGAACACACTGGTCATAACACAGTGGTGAGAAACACACTGGTCAGAAACAGACTATGCAGAAACACGGTGGCCAGAAACATAATGGTCAGAAACACACTGGTCAGAAACACACTGGTCAGAAACACACAGGTCAGAAACACACTGGTCAGAAACACGGTGGTCAGAAACACACTGGTTAAAAACCACAGTGGTCAGAAACAGAGTGGTCAGACTCCATGGTCAGAAACACAGTGGTCAGAAACACTGTTGTCAGAAACACGGTGGTCAGAAACACATTGGACACAAACACAGTGGTCAGAAACACAGTGATCAGAAACACAATGGTCAGAAACACAATGGTCAGAAACAGAGTGGTCAGAAACACAGTGGTCAGAACCACAGTGGTTGGAAACACAGTGGTCAGAAACACAGTGGTCAGAAACACAGTGGTTAGAAACAGAGTGGTCAGAAACACAGTGGTCAGAAACACACTGGTCTGAAACACACTGGAAAGAAACTCAGTGGTCATAAACACAGTGGCCATAAACACATTGGACACAAATACAGTGGTCAGAAACACAGTGGTCAGAAACACGGTGGTCAGAAACACAGTGGTCAGAAACACAGTGGTCGGAAACAAACTGGCCAGAAAAACACTGGTCAGAAACACAGTGGTCAGACACACAGTGGTCAAGAACACAGTGGTCAGAAACACAGTGGTGAGAAACACACTGGTCAGAACACACAATGGTCAGAAACACACTGGTCAGAAACACACCGGTCAGAAACACGCTGATCAGAAACACGGTGGTCAGAAACACAGTGGTCAGAAATACACTGGTCAGAAACACAATGGTCAGAAACACATGCGTCTGAAACACCGTGGTCATGAACACACTAGTCAGAAACACACCGGTCAGAACACAGTGGTCAGAAACACGGTGGTCAGAAACACACTGGTCAGAAACACAGCGGTCAGAAACACAATGGTCAGAAACACAGTGGTCAGAAACATACTGGTCAGAAACACAGTGGTAAGAAACACAATGGTTAGAAACACAGTGGTCAGAAACACAGTGGTCAGAAACACATTGGTCAGAAACACAGTGGTTGGAAACACTGTGGTCAGAAACACAGTGGTCAGAAACACAGTGGTCAGAAACACACTGGTCAGAAACACAGTGGTCCAAACACAGTGGTCTGAAACACAGTGGTCCGAAACACACTGGTCAGAAACACAGTGATCAAAACACACTGGTCAGAAACACAGTGGCTAAAAACACATTGGTCAGAAACAAAGTGGTCAGACACACTGTGGTCAGAAACATAGTGGTTAGAAACACAGTGGTCAACAACACACTGGTCAGAACACAGTGGTCAGAAACACACTTGTCGGAAACACACTGGTCAGAAACACAGTGGTCAGAAACACAGTGGTCAGAAACACACTGGAAATAAACACAATGGTCAGAAACACATTGGTCATAACCACAGATGTCAGAACGCAGTGGTCAAAAACACACTAGTCAGAAACACAGTGGTCAGAAACACACTGGTTAGAAACACAGTGGTCAGACACACAGTGGTCAGAAGCACACTGGTCAGAAACATATTGGTCAGAAAAAAAAGGGTCAGAAACACAGTGGTCAGAAACACAGTGGTCAGAAGCACACCGGTCAAAAACAAAGTGGTCAGAAACACAATGGTCAAAAACACACTGGTCAGAAACACACTGGTCAGAAACACAATGGTCTGAAACACATTGGCCAGGAACACAGTGGTCAGAAACACACTGGTCAGAAACAAGTGGTCAGAAACACAGTTTTCAGAAACACAGTGGTCAGAAAGACAGTGGTCAGAAACACAGTGGTCAGAAACATACTGGTCAGAAACATACTGGTCAGAAACACAGTGGTGAGAAAGACAGTGGTCAGAAACACGATGGTCTGAAACCCAGTGGTCAGAAACACAGTGGTCAGAAACACGCTGGTCAGAAACAGAGTGCTTAGAAACACACTGGTCACATACACAGTGGTCAGATGGACACCGGTCACAAACACAATGGTCAGAAACACAGTGGTCAAAAACACTGTGGTCAGAAGAACAATGGTCAAAACACACAGGCCAGAAACACACTGGTCAGAAGCACAGTGGTCAGAAACACAGTCGTCGGAGACACACTGGTCATAAACACACTGGTCAGAAACTAAGTGGTCAGAAACACAGTGGTCAGAAACACAGTGGTCAGAAAGACACTGGTCAGAAACACACTGGTCAAAAACACAGTGGGTAGAAAAACAGTGGTCAGAAACAGTGTAGTCAGAAACACAGTGGTCAGAAACACAACGGTCAGAAACACAGCGGTCAGGAACACAGTGGTCAGAAACACACTACTCAGAAACAGAGCGGTCAGAAACACAGTGGTCATAAACACACTGGATAGAATCACAGTGGTCACAAACACACCGGTCAGAAACAAACTGATCGGAACATTGTGGTCAGAAACACAGTGGTCAGAAACACACTGGTCGAACACACATTGGTCAAAAACACACTGATAGACACACAGTGGTTAGAAACACATTGGTCAGAAACACAGTGGTCAGAAACACAGTGGTCACAAACACCGTTGTCAGAAATACTGTGGTCACAAACAGGGTGGTCAGAAACACACTGGTAAGAAACAAAATGGTAAGAAACATAGTGGTCAGAAACACACTGGTCAGAAACACAGTGGTCAGAAACACATTGGTCAGAAACACACTCGTCATAATCATTGTGGTCAGAAACACATCGGTCAGAAACACGTTGGTCATAAACACAGTGGTCATAAACACAGTGAAGAAACACAGTGGTCAGTAACACAGTGGTAAGAAACACAGTGGTCAGAAACACGGTGGTGAGAAACACACTGGTCAGAAGCATAGCGGTCAGAAACACGGTGATAAGAAGCACATTCGACAGAAGCACAGTTGTCAGCCAAAACAGTGGTCAGAAACACAGTGGTCAGAAACACTGTCAACAGAAACACACTGGTCAGAAACACAGCGGTCAGAAACACAATGGTCGGAAACACAGTGGTCAGAAACATACTGGTCAGAAACACATTGGTAAGAAACACAGTGGGTAGAAACACACTGGTCAGAAACACAGTGGTCAGAAACACATTGGTGAGAAACACAGTGGTTAGAAACACAGCGGTCAGAACCACAGCGGTCAGAAACATAGTGGTCAGAAACACACTGGTGAGAAATAGAGTGGTCAGAAAGACACTGGTCATGAACACACTGGTCAGAAACACAGTCTTCACCAACACACCGGTCAGAAACACAGTGGTTGGAAACATGGTGGTCAGAAACACAGTGGTCAGAAGAACAGTGGTCAGAAACACACTGGTCAGAAACACAGTGGTCGTGAACACACTAGTGAGAAACACACTGGTCAGAACACAGTGGTCTGAAACACAGTGGTCAGAAACACACTGGTCAGAGACACAGCGATCAAAACACACTGGTCAGAAACACAGTGGTTAAAAACACATTGGTCAGAAACACAGTGGTCAGACACACAGTGGTCAGAAACACAGTGGTCAGAAACACAGTGGTCAATAACACACTGGTCAGAACACAGTGGTCAGAAACACACTTGTCAGGAACACACTGGTCAGAAACACACTGGTCAGAAACACAGTGGTCCGAAACACAGTGGTCAGAAGCACAATGGTCAGAAACACTCTGGACAGAAACACAATGGTCAGAAACACATTGGTCATGACCAGAGATGTCAGAACGCAGTGGTCAGAAACACACTAGTCAGAAACACACTGGTCAGAAACACACTGGTTGGAAACACAGTGGGCAGACACACAGTGGTCAGAAGCACACTGGTCAGAAACATATTGGTCAGAAAAAAAAGGGTCAGAAACACGGTGGTCAGAAACACAGTGGTCAGAAGCACACTGGTCACAAACACAGTGGTCAGAAACACACTGGTCAAAAACACACTGGTCAGAAACACACTGGTCAGAAACACAATGGTCTGAAAAACATTGGCCAGGAATACAGTGGTCAGAAAAACGGTGGTCAGAAACAGACTGGTCAGAAACAAACTGGTCAGAAACACAGTGGTGAGAAACACAGTGGTCAGAAACACGCTGTTCCGAAACGCAGTGGTCAGGAACACAGTGGTCAAAAACACGCTGGTCAGAAACAAAGTGCTTAGAAGCACACTGGTCACATACACAGTGGTCAGAAAGACACTGGTCACAAACACAATGGTCAGAAACACAGTGGTCAGAAACACAGTAGTCAGAAACACTATGGTCAAAAACATACAGGCTAGAAACACACTGGTCAGAAGCACAGTGGTCAGAAACACAGTCGTCGGAAACACATTGGACATAAACACACTGGTCAGAAACACAGTGGTCAGAAACACAGTGGTCAGAAACACAGTGGTCAGAAAGACACTGGTAAGAAACACACTGGTCAGAAACACAGTGGTCAGAAAAACAGTGGTCAGAACAGTGTAGTCAGAAACACAGTGGTCAGAAACAATGCGGTCAGAAACACAACGGTCAGGAACACAGTGGTCAGAAACACACTAGTCAGAAACAGAGCGGTCAGAAACACAGCTGTCATAAACACACTGGTCAGAATCACAGTGGTCACAAACACACCGGTCAGAAACAAACTGGTCAGAACATAGTGGTCAGGAAATTGGTGGTCAGAAACACACTGGTCGAACACACAGTGTTCAAAAACACACTGGTCAGTCACACAGTGGTCAGAAACATAGTGGTCAGAAACACCGTTGTCAAAAACACTGTGGTCAGAAACAGGGTGGTTAGAAACACACTGGTAAGAAACACAATGGTCAGAAACACAGTGCTGAGAGTTGTCAGAAACACACTGGTCAGAAACTTATTGGTCAGAAACACAGTGGTCAACAACACAATGGTCAGAACACAGTGGCCAGAAACACAGTGGTCAAAAACACACTGGTCAGAAACACACTGGTCAAAAACACAGTGGTCAGAAAAACAGTGGTCAGAAACACACTGGTCAAAAACACAGTGGTCAGAAACACAGTGGTATGAAAGACACTGCTCAGAAACAAACTGGTCAGAAACACAGTGGTCAGAAATACACTGGTCAGAAACACACAAGTCAGAAACACAGTGGTCAGAGACACAGTGGTCAGAAACACAGTGGTCAGAAAGACAGTGGTCAGAAACACAGTGGTCAGAAACACAGTGGTCAGAAACACGTTGGTCAGAAATACACTGGTCAGAAATACAGTGGTCAGAAACACAGTGGTCAGAAACACACTGGTCGGAAACACACTCGTCATAAACACACTGGTCAGAAACACAGTGGTCAGAAACACAGTGGTCAGAAACACAGTGGTCAGAAACACAGTGGTCAGAAACACAGTGGTCAGAAACATAGTTGTCAGAAACACACTGGTGAGAAACACGCTGGTCAGAAACACACTGGTCAGAAACACACTGGTCAGAAACACACTGGTCAGAAACACAGTGCTGAGAAATACACTGGTCAGAAAGACACTGGTCAGAGACACAGTTGTCAGAAACACATTGGTCAGAAACACACTTGTCAGAAACACAGTGGTCAGAACACACTGATCTGAAACAGAGTGGTTAGAAACACAGTGGTCAGAAATACACTGGTCAGAAACACAGTGGTAAGAAACACAGTGGTCAGAAACACAGGGGTCAGAAAAACACTGGTCAGAAACACAGTGGCCATAAACACACTGGTCAGAAACACACTGGTCAGAAACTCACTGGTCAGAAACACTCTGGTCTGAAACATACTGGTCAGAAACGCAGTGGTTGGAAACATAGTGGTTAGAAACAATGTGGCCATAAACACACTGGTCAGAAACACAGTGGTAAGAAACACACTGGTCAGAGACACACTTGTCAGAAACACAGTGGTCAGTAACACACTGGTCATAAACACAGTGGTCAGAAAAACAGTGGTCAGAAACTCACTGGTCAGAAACACAGTGGTCAGAAACACAGTGATCAGAAACGCAGGGTTCAGAAACACACTGATCAGAAGCACAGTGGTCAGAGAACTCGAGGTCAGAAACACAGTGGTTAGAAACACACTGGTCAGAAACACACTGGTCAGAAACACAGTGGTCAGAAACACAGTGATCAGAAACGCAGGGATCAGAAACACACTGATGAGAAGCACAGCGGTCAGAGAATCAGTTGTCAGAAACACAATGGTTAGAAACACACTGGTCAGAAACACACTGGTCATGAACACATTGGTCAGAAACACACTGGTCAGAAACACACTGGTCATAAACACACTGGTCAGAAACACACTGGTCACAAACACAGTGGTCAGAAACACAGTGGTCAGAAACACAGTGGTCAGAAACACAGTGGTCAGAAACACAGTGGTCAGAAACACAGTGGTCAGAAACACAGTGG
>SZWC01000021.1:317575-348782 GCA_023375785.1 Penium margaritaceum | reverse complement strand
TGGTCAGAAACACACTGGTCAGAAACACACTGGTCACAAACACAGTGGTCAGAAACACAGTGGTCAAAAACACAGTGGTCAGAAACACAGTGGTCAGAAACACAGTGGTCAGAAACACAGAAGTCAGAAACACAGTGGTCAGAAACACAGTGGTCAGAACCACACTGGTCAGAAATACAGTGGTATGAAACACAGTGGTCAGAAACACAGTGGTCAGAGACACAGTGGTCAGAAACACAGTGGTCAGAAACACAAAGGTCAGGAGCACAGTGGTCAGAAACACAGTGGTCAGAAACACAGTAGTCAGAAACACAGGGGTCAGAAACACAGAAGTCGGAAACACAGTGGTCAGAAACAAAGTGGTCATAAACACAGTGGACAGAAACACAGTGGGCAGAAACACTCTGGTCAGAAACACACTGGTCATAAACGCACTAGTCAAAAACACAGTGGTCAGAAACACCCTGGTCAGAAACACGGTGGTCAGAAACACAGTGGTCAGAAACACAGTGGTTAGAAAAACAGTGGTCAGAAAGACAGTTGTCAGAAACACAATGGTCAGAAACACAGTGGTCGGAAACACACTGGTTAGAAACACAGTGGTCAGAAACACATTGGTCAGAAACACACTGGTCAGAAACACACTGGTCAAAAACAGACTGGTCATAAACACCCTGGTCAGAAACAGAGAAGTCATCAACACAATGGTCAGAAACACAGTGGCCAGAAACACAGTGGTCAAAGACACACTGGTCAGAAACACACTGCTCAGAAATACAGTGGTCAGAAAAACAGTGGTCAGAAACACAGTCGTCAGAAACACAGAGGTCAAGAAACACATTGGTTAGAAACACAGTTGTCAGAAAAACACAAGTCAGAAACACAGTGGTCAGAAACACAGTGGTCAGAAACACACTGGTCAGAAATACAGTAGCCAGAGACACATTGGAGAGAAACACAGTGGTCAGAAACACAGTGGTCAGAAGCACAGTGGTCAGAAACATAGTGGTCAGAAGCACAGTGGTCAGAAACACAGTGGTCAGAAACACATCGGTCAGAAACACAGTGGTCAGAAACGCAGTGGTCAGAGACACAATGGTCAAAAACATTGTGGTCAGAAACACACTAGTCAGAAACACAGGGATCAGAAACACAGAAGTCGGAAACACACTAGACAGAAACACACTGTTCAGAAACACACTGGTCAGAAACACAGTGGTGAGAAACACAGTGGGCAGAACAACAGTGGTCAGAAACACACTGGTCAGAAACACACTAGTCAGAAACACAGTGGTCATAAACACCCTGGTCAGAATCACACTTGTCAGAAACACAGTGGTCAGAAACACAGTGGTCAGAAACACAGTGGTCAGAAACAAAGTGGTCAAAAATACACTGGTCAAACACACAGTGGTTAGAAACACATTGGTCAGAAACACAGTGGTCAGAAACACAGTGGTAACAAACACACTGGTCAAAGACACACTGGTCACAAACACAGTGGTCAGAAACACACTGCTCATAAACACAGTGGTCAGAAACACAGTGGTCAGAAACTCACTGGTCAGAAACACAGTGGTCACAAACACTGTGATCAGAAACGCAGGGTTCAGAAGCACACTGATCAGAAGCACAGTGGTCAGAGAACCGGTGGTCAGAAACACAGTGGTTAGAAACACACTGGTCAGAAACACACCGGTCAGAAACACTGTGGTCAGAAACACAGTGATCAGAAACACAGGGGTCAGAAACACACTGACTAGAAGCACAGCGGTCAGAGAACCAGTGGTCATAAACACAGTGGTTAGAAACATACTGGTCAGAAACACACTTGTCATAAAGACAGTGGTCAGAAAAACACTGGTCAGAAACACACTGGTCAGAAACACACTGGTCAGAAACACACTGGTCACAAACACAGTGGTCAGAAACATAGTGGTCAGAAACACAGTGGTCAGAAACACAGTGGTCAGAAACACAGTGTTCAGAAACACAGAAGTCAGAAACACAGTGAACAGAAATATAGAGGTCTGAACCACACTGGTCAGAAATACAGTGGTCAGAAACACAGTGGTCAGAAACACAGTGGTCAGAGACACAGTGGCCAGAAACACAGTGGGCAGGATCATTGTGGTCAGAAACACACTGGTCATAGACAATCTAGTCAAAAACACAGTGGTCAGAAACACCCTGGTCAGAAAAACACTGGTCAGAATCACGGTGGTCAGAAACACAGTGGTCAGAAACACAGTGGTCAGAAACATAGTGGTCAGAAAGACAGTTGTCAGAAACACAATGGTCAGAAACACACTGGTCGGAAACACACTGGTCAGAAACACAGTGGTCAGAAACACATTGGTCAGAAACACAGTGGTCAGAAACACACTGGTCAGAAACAGTCTGGTCAAAAACACCCTGGTCAGAAACACAGTGGTCAACAACACAATGGTCAGAAACACAGTGGCCAGAAACACAGTGGTCAAAGACACACTGGTCAGAAACACACTGCTCAGAAATACAGTGGTCTGAAAAACAGTGGTCAGAAACACAGTCGTCAGAAACACAGAGGTAAAAAAACACATTGGTCAGAAACACAGTGGTCAAAAAAACACAAGTCAGAAACACAGTGGTCAGGAACACAGTGGTCAGAAACACACTGTTCAGAAACACAGTGGTCAGAGACATAGTGGAGAGAAACACAGTGGTCAGGAACACAGTGGTCAGAAGCACAGTGGTCAGAAACACAGTGGTCAGAAGCAGAGTGGTCAGAAACACAGCGGTCAGAAACACAGTGGTCAGAAACGCAGTGGTCAGAGACAAAGTGGTCAGAAACACAGTGGTCAGAAACACAGTGGTCAGAAACTTAGTGGTCAGAAAGACAATTGTCAGAAACACAATGGTCAGAAACACAGTGGTCGGAAACACACTAGTCAGAAACAAAGTGGTCAGAAACATATTGGTCAGAAACACAGTGGTTAGAGACACACTGGTCAGAAAGAGACTGGTCAGAAACACCATGGTCACAAATACAGTGGTCAACAACACAATGGTCAGAAACACAGTGGCCAGAAACACAGTGGTCAAAAACACTCTGGTCAGAAACACACTGCTCAGAAATACAGTGGTCAGAAAAACAGTGGTCAGAAACACAGTCGTCAGAAACACAGAGGTAAAAAAACACATTGGTCAGAAACACAGTGGTCAGAAAAATACATGTCAGAAACACAGTGGTCAGAAACACAGTGGTCAGAAACACACTGGTCAGAAATACAGTGGTCAGAGGCACAGTGGAGAGAAACACAGTGGTCAGAAACACAGTGGTCAGAAGCACAGTGGTCAGAAACACAGTGGTCAGAAGCACAGTTGTCAGAAACACAGTGGTCAGAAACACAGCGGTCAGAAACACAGTGGTCAGAAACGCAGTGGTCAGAGACACAGTGGTCAGAAACACAGTGGTCAGAAACACAGTGGTCAGAAGCACAGTGGTCAGAAACACAGTGGTCAGAAGCACAGTTGTCAGAAACACAGTGGTCAGAAACACAGCGGTCAGAAACACAGTGGTCAGAAACGCAGTGGTCAGAGACACAGTGGTCAGAAACACAGTGGTCAGAAAAACTGTAGTCAGAAACACAGTGGTTAGAAACATATTGGTGAAAAAGACAGTTGTCAGAAGCACAGTTGTCAGAAACACAGTGGTTAGAAACACACTTGTCAGAAACACAGTGGTCAGAAAAACAGTGGTCGAAAACACACTGGTCAGAAACACACTGCTCAGAAAGACACTGGTCAGAAACACTCTGCTCAAGAACAAAATTGTCAGAAACACAGTGGTCTGAAACACAGTGGTCAGAAAAACAGTGGTCAGAAACACAGTCGTCAGAGCACAGTGGTAAAAAAACACAGTGGTCAGAAACACAGTGGTCAGAAAGACACTGCTCAGAAACAAACTGGTCAGAAACACAGTGGTCAGAAACACACTGGTCAGAAACACACAAGTCAGAATCAAAGTGGTCAGAAACACAGTGGTCAGAAACACAGTGGTCAGAAACACAGTGGTCCGAAACACAGTGGTCAGAAACACAGTGGTCAGAAATACACTGGTCAGAAACACAGTCGTCAGAAACACAATGGTCAGAAACACACTGGTCAGAAACACACTGGTCATAAACACACTGGTCAGACACACTGGTCAGAAACACAGTGGTTAGAATCACATTGGTCACAAACACAGTGGTCAGAAACCCAGTGGTCAGAAACACAGTGGTCAGAAATACACTGGTCAGAAACACGCTGGTCAGAAACACAGTGGTTACAAACACAGTGGTCAGAAACACAGTGGTCAGAAACACAGTGGTCAGAAACAGATTGGTCAGAAACAAACTGGTCAGAAACACAATGGTCAAAAACAAAATAGTGAGAAACACAATGGTCAGAAACACAGTGGTCAGAAACACAGTGGTCAGAAACACAGTGGTGAGAAACACAGTGGTCAGAAACACACTGGTCAGAAACACAGTGGTTAGAAACACAGAAGTCAGACACAAAGTGGTCAGAAACACAATGGTTGGAAACACTGTGGTCCGAAACACACTGGTCAGAAACACAGTGGCCAGAAACACAGTGGTCAGAAGCACAGTGGTCAGAAACACTCTGGTCAGAAACACATTGCTCAGAAACACAGTGGTCAGAAACACACTGGTCAGTAACACAGTGGTCAGAAACACACTGGTCAGAAACACAGTGGTCAGAAATAAACTGTAAAGAAACACAGTGGTCAGAAACACAGTGGTCAGAAACACAGTGGTCAGAAACAGAGTGGTCAGAAACACAGTGGTCAGAAACGTAGTGGTCAGAAACACATTGGTCAGAAACACAGTAGTCAGAAACACAGTGGTCAGAAACACATTGGTCAGAAACACACCGGTCAGAAACACACTGGTCAGAAACACACTGGTCAGAACCACAGTGGTCAGAAACAAAATGGTCAGAAACACAATGGTCAGAAACACAGTGGTCAGAAACGCAGTGGTCAGAAACACACTGGTCAGAAACACACTGGTCAGAAACACAGTGGTCAGAAACACAGTGGTCAGAAACACAGTGGTCAGAAACACAGTGGTCAGAAACACACTGGTCAGAAACACAGTGGTCAGAAACACAGTGGTCAGAAACACAGTGGTCAGAAACACAGTGGTCAGAAACACAGTGGTCAGAAACACAGTTGTCAGAAACACAGTGGTCAGAAGCACACTACTGAGAAACACAGTGGTCAAAAACAAACTGGTAAGAAACACAGTGGTAAAAAACACACTGGTCAGAAACAGACTGGTCAGAAAGACCGTGGTCAGAAACACAGTTTTCAGAAACACAGTGGTCAGAAACGCAGTGGTCAGAAACGCAGTGGTCAGAAATACACTGGTCAGAAACACAGTGGTCAGAAACACAGTGGTCAGAACCACAGTGGTCAGAAGCACACTGGTCAGAAACAAACTGCTCAGAAACACAATGGTAAGAAACACACTGGCCAGGAACATTGTGGTCAGAAACACACTGGTGAGAAACACAGTGGTCAGAAACACAGTGGTCAGAAGCACATTTGTCAGAAACACAGTGATCAGAACCATGTTGACTTCTCCAAGTCGAGGTCGACTTGGAGTCGCCAAGTCGAAAGTCGGAAGTCGGCACCTAGCCACCCAAGTCGACTTGGGCTTATAAAAGTCGGTTTTTAAGAGGCACTAAAACACGTGTACCATGGGTTTTACAAGTCATTAGTGTAATATGAATTTTCTTATCATGCAATTATTGGTGCATTTTATGGATACTTTTTTTCATCACCCAATGTACTTCGCATTCCACCATGACTTCTAAGGCATCACTAGGGGGCATACTCGAGGTCTTACCCAGATCTTAGGGGCATCTGGGTGTTTTCCTATTTCCTTGTTTCTGAAGCGGAAACCCGCCGGGAGGTCCGGCTCAACCCCGATGGCTCGCGGCAGGGAGGAAGTGGAANACGCCAGCGTGGCGTGGTGCGATGCCTGCTTGGCGTGGATGGGTGCTCGGCTGTCAGCCGAGCATCCACCCCACACTTTGCATGAGATTCCGTTCACCAATGAGGTGAAGCCGCGAGAACCAGCCGCCCAGCGAGGCCAAGTCAACCTGCCTCGATGCCTCGCTAGGCCGAGCAGGTCTTGAGCCCGCCCCCCTGAAAATTAAAGTCCCCTACCCCAATTAAATTCGTTGTTTCCCCTACCCCAATTAAATATAATCGTGTAAACTTTCCCCGGTTGCTAAGAGGGGGTCAAGCCAAGTCGACGTCCAAGTCGACTTGGACCGACTTGGCGACTCCGACTTGACCCCCTCAAGTCGGAAGTCGAAGTCAACATGGGATCAGAAACACACTAGTCAGAAACACAGTGGTCAGAAACACAGTGGTCAGAAACACAGTGGTCAGAAACACAGTGGTCAGGAACACGGTGGTACAAAACACCGTGGTCAGAAACACAGTTGTCAAAAACATACTGGTCACAAACACACTGGTCAGAAACACACTGGTAAGAAACACACTGGTCAGAAACACAGTGCTGAGAAACACACTGGTCAGAAACACACTGGTCAGAAACACAGTTGTCATAAACACATGGGTTAGAAACACACAAGTCAGAAACACAGTGGTCAGAACACACTGGTCAGAAACACAGTGGTCAAAAACACACTGGTCAGAAATACACTGGTCAGATACACATTGGTCAGAAACACAGTGGTCAGAAACACAGTGGTCAGAAACACACTGGTCAGAAACACAGTGGTCAGAAACACAGTGATCAGAAACGCAGGGGTCAGAAACACACTAATTAGAAGCACAGAGGTCAAAGAACCAGTGGTCAGAAACACAGTGGTTAAAAACACACAGGTCAGAAACATACTGGTCAGAAACACACTGGTTAAACAGTGGTCAGAAACACAGTGGTCAGAAACACAGTGGTCGGAAACACAGTGGTCAGAAATACAGAAGTCAGAAACACAGTGGTCTGAAACACAGTGGTCAGAAACACAGTAGTCAGAAACACATTGGTCAGAAACACACTGGTCAGAAACACAGTGGTCAGAAACACAGTGGTCAGAAACACGGTGGTCAGAAACACAGTGGTCAGAAACACACTGGTCAGATTTACAGTGGTCAAAACACAGTGGTCAGAAACACAGTGGTCAGAAACACACTGGTCAGAAACACACTGGTCAGAAACACAGTGGTCAGAAACACAGTAGTCAGAAACACATTGGTCAGAAACACACTGGTCAGAAACACAGTGGTCAGAAACACAGTGGTCAGAAACACGGTGGTCAGAAACACAGTGGTCAGAAACACGTTGGTCAGAAACACAGTGGTCAGAAACACAGTGGTAAGAATCACAGTGGTCAAAAACACAGTGGTCAGAAACACAGCGGTCAGAAACACAGTGATCAGAAACACAGTGGTCAGAAACAAAGTGGTCAGAAACACAGTTTTCATAAACACAACCGTCAAAAAACACAGTGGTCAGAAACACAGTGGTCAGAAACACAATGGTCAGAAACAAACTGGTCAGAAACACAGTGGTCAGAAACACACTGGTCAGAAGCACACTACTGAGAAACACAGTGGTCAAAAACACACTGGTAAGAAACACATTGGTCAGAAACACACTGGTCAGAAACAGACTAGTCAGAAACACCGTGGTCAGAAACACAGTTGTCGGAAACACAGTGGTCAGAAATGCAGTGGTCAGAAACGCAATGGTCAGAAACACAGTGGTCAGAAACACAGTGGTCGGAAACACAGTGGTCAGAAACACAGTGGTCAGAAACACATTGGTCAGAATCAAACTGGTCAGAAACACACTGGTCAGAAACACACTGGCCAGGAACACATTGGTCAGAAACACACTGGTGAGAAACACAGCGGTCACAAACACAGTGGTCAGAAACACAGTTGTCAGAAACACAGTGATCAGAAACACACTAGTCAGAAACACAGGGGTCAGAAACACACTGGTCAGAAACACAGTGGTCATAAACACAGTGATCAGAAACGCAGGGGTCACAAACACACCAAAAGCATAGAAGTCAGAGAACCAGTGGTCAGAAACACAGTGGTTAGAAACAAACTGGTCAGAAACACACTGGTCAGAAACACACTGGTTAAACAGTGGTCAGAAACACAGTGGTAAGATACACAGTGGTCAGAAACACAGTGGTCAGAAACACATAAGTCAGAAACACAGTGGTCAGAAACGCAGTGGTCAGAAACACACTGGTCAGAAACAGAGTGGTCAGAAACACAGTGGTCATAATCACAGTGGTCAGAAACACAGTGGTCAGAAACACGGTGGTCAGAATCACAGTGGTCAGAAACACAGGGGTCAAAACCACAGCGGTCAGACCACAGTGGTAAAAAACACAGTGGTCAGAAACACAGTGGTCAGAAACACTCTGGTCAGAAACACACTGGTTAGGAACACACTGGTCAGAAACACACTGGTCAGAAACACAGTGGTTAACAACACAGTGGTCAGGAACACAGTGGCCAGAAACACAGTGGTCAGAAACACACTGGTCAGAAACACACTGGTCAGAAACACAGTGGTCAGAAAACAGTCGTCAGAAACACAGTCCTCAGAAACACAGCTGTCAAAAAACACAGTGGTCAGAAACAAAGTGGTCAGAAACACAGTGGTCAGAAACAAACTGGTCAGAAACACAGTGGTCAGAAACACACTGGTCAGAAGCACACTAGAGAGAAACACAGTGAATAAAAAGACACTGGTAAGAAACAGAGTGGTCAGAAACACACTGGTCAGAAACAGACTGGTCAGAAACACCGTGGCCAGAAACACAGTTGTCAGAAACACAGTGGTCAGAAACGCAGTAATCACAAACGCAGTGGTCAGAAACACAGTGGTCAGAAACACAGTGGTCAGAAACACAGTGGTCAGAAACACAGTGGTCAGAAACACAGTGGTCAGAAATACACTGCTCAAAATCAAACTGGTCAGAAACACACTGGTCATAAACACACTTGCCAGGAACACAGTGGTCAGAAACACACTGGTGAGAAACACAGTGGTCAGAAACACAGTGGTCAGAAACACAGTTGTCAGAAACACAGTGATCAGAAACACAGTGGTCAGAAACATAGTGGTCAGAAACACTGTGGTCAGAAACACAGTGGTCAGAAACACGGTGGTCAGAAACACAGTGGTCAGAAACACATTTGTCAGAAACACACTGGTCAGAAACACACTGGTCAGGAACACACTGGTCAGAAACACACTGGTCAGAAACACAGTGCTGAGAAACACACTGGTAAGAAACACACTGGTCAGAAACACAGTTTTCAGAAACAAATGGGTCGAAAACACACTGGTCAGAAACACAGTGGTCAGACCACACTGGTCAGAAACACAGTGGTCAGAAACATGGTCGTCAGAAGTACACTGGTCATAAACACAGTGGTACGAAACACAGTGGTCAGAAACACTGGGGTCAGAAAAACACTAGTCAGAAATACATTGGACAGAAACACACTGGTCATAAACACACTGGTCAGAAACACAGTGGTTAGAAACACAGTGGTTGGAAACACTGTGGTCATGAACACACTGGTCAGAAACACACCGGTAAGAAACACACTGGTCAGAGACACACTGGTCACAAACACAGTGGTCAGAAACACACTGGTCAGAAACACAGTGGTCAGAAACACAGTGGTCAGAAACACACTGGTCAGAAACACAGTGGTCAGAAAGACAGTGATCAGAAACGCAAGGGTCAGAAACACACTGGTCTGAAACATAGTGGTTAGAAACACACTGGTCAGAAACACACTGGTCATAAACACACTGGCTAAACAGTGGTCAGAAACACGGTGGTCAGAAACACAGTGGTCAGAAACACAGTGGTCAGAAACACAGAATTCAGAAACACAGTGGTCAGAAACACAGTGGTCAGAAACACAGTGGTCAGAAACACACTGGTCAGAAATACAATGGTGAGAAACACAGTGGTCAGAAAAACAGTGGTCAGAAACACAGTGGTCAGAAACACAGTGGTCAGAAACACAGTGGTCAGAAGCACAGTGGTCAGAAACACAGCAGTCAGAAACACAGCGGTCAGAAACACAGTGGTCAGAAACACAGTGGTCAGAAACACGATGGTCCGAAACACAGTAGTCAGAAACACAGGGATTTGAAACACAGAAGTCAGAAACACAGTGGTCAGAAACACAGTGGTCAGAAACACAGTGGACTGGAACACACTGTTCAGAACCACACTGGTCAGAAACACAGTGGTCAGAAACACAGTGGGCAGAAACACAGTGGTCGGAAACACACTGGTCAGAAACATACTAGTCAGAAACACAGTGGTCAGAAACACCCTGGTCAGAAGCACAAGAGTCAGAAACACAGTGGTCGGAAACACAATGGTCAGAAACACAGTGGTCAGAAACATAGTGGTCAGAAAGACAGTTGTCAGAAACACAGTGGTTGGAAACACAGTGGTCAGAAACACACTGGTCAGAAACACAGTGGTTAGAAACACAGTGGTTGGAAACACAGTGGTTGTAAACACACTGGTCAGAAACACAGTAGTAAGCAACATACTGCTCAGAGACACACTGGTCACAAACACAATGGTCAGAAACACACTCGTCAGAAACACAGTGGTTAGAAACACAGTGGTCAGTAACACACTGGTCAGAAACACAGTGGTCAGAAAGACAGTGATCAGAAACGCAGGGGTCAGAAACACACTGGTCTGAAGCACAGAGGTCAGAGAACCAGTGGTCAGAAACATAGTGGTTAGAAACACACTGGTCAGAAACACATTGGTCAGAAACACACTGGTTAAACAGTTGTCAGAAACACAGTGGTCAGAAACACAGTGGTCAGAAACACAGTGGTCAGAACCACAGAAGTCAGAAACACAGTGGTCAGAAACACAGTGGTCAGAAACACACAGGTCAGAAATACAATGGTGAGTAACACAGTGGTCAGAAACACAGTGGTCAGAAACACATTGGTCAGAAACACAGCGGTCAGAAACACAGTGGTCAGAAACACAGTGGTCAGAAACACGGTGGTCCGAAACACAGTAGTCAGAAACACAGGGATCAAGAACACAGAAGTCAGAAACACAGTGGTCAGAAACACAGTGGTCAGAAACACAGTGGACGGGAACACACTGTTCAGAAACACACGGGTCAGAAACACAGTGGTCAGAAACAAAGTGGGCAGAAACACAGTGGTCGCAAACACACTGGTCAGAAACATACTAGTCAGAAACACAGTGGTCAGAAACACCCTGGTCAGAAACACAATAGTCAGAAACACAGTGGTCGGAATCACACTGGTCATAAACACAGTGGTCAGAAACATAGTGGTCAGAAAGACAGTTTTCAGAAACACAGTGGTTGGAAACACAGTGGTCAGAAACACACTGGTCAGAAACACAGTGGTTAGAAACACAGTGGTTGGAAAGACAGTGGTCATAAACACACTGGTCAGAAACACAGTGTAAGCAACACACTGGTCAGAGACACACTGGTCACAAACACAGTGGGCAGAAACACACTGGTCAGAAACACAGTGGTCAGAAACACAGTGGTCAGAAACACACTGGTCAGAAACACAGCGGTCAGAAAGACAGTGATCAGAAATGCAGGGGTCAGAAACACACTGGTCTGAAGCACAGAGGTCAGAGAACCAGTGGTCAGAAACATAGTGGTTAGAAACACACTGGTCAGAAACACATTGGTCAGAAACATACTGGTTAAACAGTGGTCAGAAACACAATGGTCAGAAACACAGTGGTCAGAAACACAGTGGTCAGAAACATAGAAGTCAGAAACACAGTGGTCAGAAACACAGTGGTCAGAAACACACTGGTCAGAAATACAATGGTGAGAAACACGGTGGTCAGAAACATGGTGGTCAGAAACACAGTGGTCAGAATCACAGTGGTCAGAAACACACTGGTCAGAATCATAGTGGTCAGAAACACACTGGTCAGAAACACAATGGTTAGAAACACAGTAGTCACAAACACACTGGTCAGGAACCCAGTGGTCAGAGACACAGTGGTCAGAAACACTGTGCTCAGAAACACAGTGGTCAGAAACACACTGATCAGATTTACAGTGGTCAGAAACACAGTGGTCCGAAACACAGTGGTCAGATACACAGTGGTCTGCGACAAAGTGGTCAGAAATACAGTGGTCAGAAACGCAGTGGTCAGAAACACACTGGTCAGAAACACACTGGTGAGAAACACACTGGTCAGAAACATAGTGGTCAGAAACACAGTGTTCAGAAACACAGTGGTCAGAAACACAGTGGTCAGATACACAGTGTTCAGAAATACAGTGGTCAGAAACACAGTGGTCAGATACACAGTGGTCAGAAACACACTGGTCAGAAACACATTGGTCAGAATCACAGTGGTCAGAAACACAGTGGTCAGATACACAGTGGTCAGAAACAAAGTGGTCAGAAATACAGTGGTCAGAAGCGCAGTGGTCAGAAACACACTGGTCAGAAACACACTGGTCAGAAACACAGTGCTCAGACACACACTGGTCGGAAAGACACTGTTCAGCAACATAGTGGTCAGAAACACAGTGTTCAGAAACACAGTGGTCAGAAACACAGTGGTCAGATAGACAGTGGTTCGAAACACAGTGGTCAGAAACACACTGGTCAGAAACACGGTGGTCAGAAACACACTGGTCAGAAACACACTGGTCAGAAACAAACTGGTCAGAAACACACTACTCAGAAACAAAATGGTCAGAACTACATTGGTCAGAAACACAGTGGTCAGAAACACACTGGTCAGAAACACAGTTGTCAGAAACACAGGGGTCAGAAACACACTAGTCAGGAACATAGTGGTCAGAAACACAGTGGTCAGAAACACAGTGGTAAGAAACAGACTGGTCACAAACACACTGGTCACAAACACAGTGGTGAGAACACAGTGGTCAGAAACACACTGGTTAGAACCACACTGGTCACAAACACAGTGGTGAGAAACACACTGGTCAGAAACACACCGATCAGAAACACAGTGCTCAGAAACAGAGTGGTCAGAAACACAATGGTCCGAAACACATTGGTCAGAAACACACTGGTCAGAAACACTCTGGTTAAACAGTGGTCACAATTACAGTAGTCAGAAATACAGTGGTCAGAAACACATTGGTCAGAAACACAGTGGTCAGGAACACAGTGGTTAGAAAAAGAGAAGTCAGAAAGACAGTGGTAAGAAACACAGTGGTCAGAAACACAGTGGTCAGAAATACAGTGGTCAGCAACATGGTGGTCACAGACATTGTGGTCAGAAACACAGTGGTCAGAAATGCACTGGTCAGAAACACAGTGGTCAGAAATACAGTGGTCAGAAATACAGTGGTCAGAAACACACTGGTCAGAAACACAGTGGTCAGAAACACACTGGTCAGAAAGACACTGGTCGGAAACATAGTTGTCAGAAACACAGTGTTCCGAAAGACAGTGGTCAGAAACACAGTGGTCAGATACACAGTGGTCAGAAACGCAGTGGTCAGAAACACACTGGTCAGAAACACAGTGGTCAGAGAAAAACTGGTGAGAAACACAGTGGTCAGAAACACACTGGTCAGAAACACACTGGTCAGAAACAAACTGGTCAGAAACACACTACTCAGAAACATAATTGTCAGAAACACATTGGTCAGAAACACAGTTGTCAGAAACACACTGGTCAGAAACACAGTTGTCTGAAACACAGGGGTCAGAAACACACTAGTCAGAAACACAGTAGTCAGAAATACAGTGGTCAGAAACACAGTGGTCCGAAACACAGTGGTCAGAAACACAGTGGTAAGAAACAGGCTGGTCACAAACACACTGGTCACAAACACAGTGGTGAGAACACAGTGGTCAGAAAGACACTGGTCAGAACCACACTGGTCACAAACACAGTGGTGAGAAACACACTGGTCAGACACACACCGATCAGAAACACAGTGCTCAGAAACACAGTGGTCAGAAAAACAATGGTCAGAAACACATTAGTCAGAAACATACTGGTCAGAAATACTCTCGTAAAACAGTGGTCACAAACACTCTGGTTAAACAGTGGTCATAAAGACAGTGGTCATAAATACAGTGGTCAGAACCCATTGGTCAGAAACACAGTGGTCAGAAACACAGTGGTCAGAAACATAGAAGTCAGAAAGACAGTGGTCAGAAACACAGTGGTCAGAAACACAGTGGTCAGAAATACAGTGGTCAGCAACATGGTGGTCACAAACATAGTGGTCAGAAACACAGTGGTCAGAAATACAGTGGTCAGAAACACAGTGGTCAGAAACACAGTGGTGAGAAATACAGTGGTCAGAAACACACTGGTCAGAAACACACTGGTCAGAAACACAATGGTCAGAAAGACACTGGTCAGAAGCATAGTGGTCAGAAACACAGTGTTCAGAAACACAGTGGTCAGAAACACAATGGTAGGATACACAGTGGTCAGAAACGCAGTGGTCAGGAACACACTGGTCAGAAACACAGTGGTCAGAGAAAATGTGGTCAGAAACACAGTGGTCAAAAACACACTGGTCAGAAACACACTGGTCAGAAACAAACTGGTCAGAAACACACTACTCAGAAACATTATGGTCAGAAACACATTGGTCAGAAACACAGTGGTCAGAAACACACTGGTCAGAAACACAGTTATCAGGAACACAGGGGTCAGGAACACACTAGTCAGACACACAGTGGTCAGAAACGCAGTGGTCAGAAACACAGTGGTGAGAAACACAGTGGTAAGAAACAGACTGGCCACAAACACACTGGTCACAAACACAGTGGTGATAATTACAGTGGTCATAAACACACTGGTCAGAACCACACTGATCACAAACACAGTGGTGAGAAACACACTACTCAGAAGCACACTAACAATAAACACAGTGGTCAGAAACACAGTGGTCAGAAACACACTGTTCAGAAACACACTGGTTAAACAGTGGTCAGAAACACTCTGGTTAAACAGTGGTCAGAAACACAGTGGTCAGAAACACAATGGTCAGAAACACACTGGTCAGAAACACAGTGGTCAGAAACACATTGGTCAGAAACACAGAGTTCAGAAACACAGTGGTCAGAAACACTGTGGTCAGAAACACAGTGGTCAGAAATACAGTGGTCAGCAACATGGTGGTGAGAAACATAGTGGTCAGAAACACAGTGGTCAGAAATACACTGGTCAGAAACACAGTGGGCAGAAACACAGTGGTCAGAAACACAGTCGTCAGAAACACAGTGGTCAGAAACACTGTGGTCAGAAACACAGTGGTCAGAAATACAGTGGTAAGAAACACACTGCTCAGAAACACACTGGTCACAAACACGGTTGTCAGAAACACAGTGGTCAGAAACACAACGGTCAGAAACACAGTGGTCAGAAAGACAGTGGTCATAAACACAGCAAACAGAAACACAGTGGTCAGAAACATAGTGGTCAGAAACATAGTAGTCAGAAACACAGTGGTCACAAACACGGCGGTCAGAAACACACTGGTAAGAAACACTCTGGTCAGAAACACAGTGGTTAGAAACACAATGATCAGAAACACAGTGGTCAGAAACACACTGGTAAGAAACACTCTGGTCAGAAACACAGTGGTTAGAAACACAATGATCAGAAACACAGTGGTCAGAAACACAGTGGTCAGAAACACACTGGTCATAAACACAGTCGTAAGAAACACACTGGTCAGAAACACAGTGGTCAGAAACACTGAGGTCAGAAACACATTGGTCAGAAACACATTGGTCAGAAACACAATGGTCAGAAACAGAGTGGTCAGAAACACACTGGTCAGAAAGACAGTGGTCAGAAACACTGTGGTCAGAAACACACTGGTCAGAAACACACTGGTCAGAGACACAATGGTCAGAAACACAGTGGTCAGAAACACACTGGTCAGAACCACACTGGTCAGAAACACACTGGTAAGATTCACAGTGGTCAGAAACACAGTGGTCAGAAACACAATGGTCAGATACACAGTGGTGAAAGACAAAGTGGTCAGAAATAAAGTTGTCAGAAACGCAGTGGTCAGAAACACACTGGTCAGAAACACACTGGTCAGAAACACAGTGGTCAGAAACACACTGGTCAGAAAGACACTGGTCAGAAACACAGTGGTCAGAAACACACTGGTCAGAACGACACTGGTCAGAAACACAGTTGTCAGAAACACAGTGTTCAGAAACACAGTGGTCAGAAACACAGTGGTCAGAAACACGATAGTCAGAAACACAGTGGTCAGAAACGCAGTGGTCAGAAACACACTGGTCAGAAACACAGTGGTCAGAGAAAAAGTGGACAGAAACACAGTGGTCAGAAACACACTGGGCAGAAACACACTGGTCAGAAACAAACTGGTCAGAAACACACTGGTCAGAAACACAATGGTCAGAAACACATTGGTCAAAAACACGGTGGTCATAAACACACTTGTCAGAAACACAGTGGTCAGAAACACGGGGGTCAAAACTACATTAGTAAAAAACACAGTGGTCAGAAACACGGTGGTCAGCAACACAGTGGTCAGGAACACAGTGGGCAGAAACACAGTGGTAAGAAACAGACTGGTCACAAACACACTGGTCACAAACACAGTGGTGAGAACACAGTGGTCAGAAACACACTGGTGAGAAACACACTGGTCACAAACACAGTGGTGAGATACACACTGGTCAGAAACACACCGATCAGAAACACAGTGGTCAGGAACACAGTGGTCAGAAACACAATGGTCAGAAACACAGTGGTCAGAAACACACTGGGCAGAAACACACTGGTCAGAAACACACTGGTCAGGAACACACTGGTCAGAAACACACTGGTCAGAAACACAGTGGTCAGAGAAAAAGTGGACAGAAACACAGTGGTCAGAAACACACTGGGCAGAAACACACTGGTCAGAAACACACTGGTCAGGAACACACTGGTCAGAAACACACTGGTCAGAAACACAGTGGTCAGAGAAAAAGTGGACAGAAACACAGTGGTCAGAAACACACTGGTCAGAAAGACACTGGTCAGAAACACAGTGGTCAGAAACACAGTGGTCAGAAACACAGAAGTCAGAAAGACAGTGGTCAGCAACACTTTGGTCAGAAAGACAATGGTCAGAAACACAATGGTCAGAAACATACCGGTCAGAAACACAGTGGTCAGAAACACAGTGGAAAGAAACACAGTGGTCAGAAAGACGGTGGTCAGAAACACAGTGGTCAGAAACACACTTGCCAGAAACACACTGGTCAGAAACACAGTGCTCATAAACACAGTTGTCACAAACACAGTTGTCAGAAAAACCATGGTAAAAAATACAGTGGTAAGAAACACACTGCTCAAAAACACACTGGTCACGAACACAGTTGTCAAAAACACATTGGTCAGAAACACAGTGGTCTGAAAGAGGGTGGTCAGAAACACTGTGGTCAGAAACACACTTGTCAGAAATACACTGGTCAGAAACACAGTGGTCATAACCACAGTTGTCAGAAACACAGTGGTCAGAAACACAGTGGTCAGAAACACTGTGGTCAGAAACACACTTGTCAGAAATACACTGGTCAGAAACACAGTGGTCATAACCACAGTTGTCAGAAACACAGTGGTCAGAAACACAGTGGTCAGAAATACAGTGGTAACAAACACACTGCTCAGAAACACACTGGTCACAAACACAGTTGTCTGAAACACAGTGGTCAGAAACACAACGGTGAGAAACACAGTGGTTAGAAAGACAGTGGTCATAAACACAGAAAACAGAAACACAGTGGTCAGAAACATAGCGGTCAGAAACACAGTAGTTAGAAACACAGTGGTCACAAACACGGCGGTCAGAAACACACTGGTAAGAAACACTCTGGTCAGAAACACAGTGGTTATAAACACAATGTTCAGAAACAGTGGTCAGAAACACACTGGTCAGAAACACACTGGTCATAAACACAGTCGTAAGAAACACACTGGTCAGAAACACAGTGGTCAGAAACACTGAGGTCAGAAACACAGTGGTGAGAAGTACAGTGGTCAGAAACAGAGTGGTCAGAAACACACTGGTCAGAAAGACAGTGGTCAGAAACACTGTGGTCAGAAACACACCGGTCAGAAACACACTGGTCAGAGACAAACTGGTCAGAAACACAGTGGTCAGAAACACACTGGTCAGAAACACACTGGTCAGAAACACACTGGTCAGATTCCCAGTGGTCAGAAACACAATGGTCAGAAACACAGTGGTCAGATACACAGTGGTCAGAGACAAAGTGGTCAGAAATACAATGGTCAGAAAGGCAGTGGTCAGAAACACACTGGTCAGAAACACACTGGTCAGAAACACAATGGTCAGAAACACACTGGTCAGAAACACAGTGGTCAGAAACACACTGGTCAGAAAGACACTGGTCAGAAACACAGTTGTCAGAAACACAGTGTTCAGAAACACAGTGGTCAGAAACACAGTAGTCAGATACACAGTGGTCAGAAACGCAGTGGTCAGAAACACACTGGTAAGAAACACAGTGGTCAGAGAAAAAGTGGTCAGAAACACAGTGGTCAGAAACACACTGGTCACAAACACACTGGACAGAAACAAACTGGTCAGAAAAACACTGGTCAGAAACACAATGGTCAGAAACACATTCGTCAAAAACACGGTGGTCATAAACACACTTGTCAGAAACACACTGGTCAGAAACACATTGGTCAGAAACACAGTGGTCAGGAAGACAGTGGTCAGAAACACAGTGGTAAGAAACAGACTGGTGACAAACACACTGGTCACAAAAACAGTGGTGAGAACACAGTGGTCTGAAACACACTGGTCAGAACCACACTGGTCACAAACACAGTGGTGAGAAACACTCTGGTCAGAAACACACCGATCAGAAACACAGTGGTCAGAAACACAGGGGTCAGAAACACAATGGTCAGAAACACATTCGTCAGAAACACACTGGTCAGAAACACTCTGGTTCAACAGTGGTCAGAAACACTCTGGTTTAACAGTGGTCACAAACACAGTGGTCAGAAATGAAGTGGTCAGAAACACATTGGTCAGAAACACAGTGGTCAGAAACACAGTGGTCAGAAACACAGAAGTCAGAAAGACAGTGGTCAGCAACACTTTGGTCAGAAAGACAATGGTCAGAAACACAATGGTCATAAACACAGTGGTCATAAACACAGTGGTCAGAAACACAGTGGTCAGAAAGAGGGTGGTCAGAAACACAGTGGTCAGAAACACACGTCAGAAACACACTGGTCAGAAACACAGTGGTCAAAAACACAGTTGTCAGAAACACAGTGGTCAGAAAAACCGTTGTCAGAAATACAGTGGTAAGAAACACACTGGTCACAAACACAGTTGTCATAAACTCAGTGGTCAGAAATACAACGGTCAGAAACACAACGGTCAGAAACACAGTGGTCAGAAAGACAGTGGTCAGAAACACAGTAAACAGAAACACAGTGGTCAGAAACAAAGTGGTCAGAAACATAGTAGTCAGAAACACAGTGGTCACAAACACGGCGGTCAGAAACACACTGGTAAGAAACACTCTGGTCAGAAACACAGTGGTTAGAAACACAATGATCAGAAACACAGTGGTCAGAAACACGGGGGTCAGAACTACAGTAGTAAGAAACACAGTGGTCAGAAACACAGTGGTGAGAAACACACTGGTCAGAAACACACTGGTGAGAAACACACTGGTCAGAAACACACTGGTGAGAAACACACTGGTCAGAAACACACTGGTGAGAAACACACTGGTCAGAAACACACTGGTGAGAAACACACTGGTCAGAAACACACTGGTGAGAAACACACTGGTCAGAAACACACTGGTGAGAAACACACTGGTCAGAAACACACTGGTGAGAAACACACTGGTCAGAAACACACTGGTGAGAAACACACTGGTCAGAAACACACTGGTGAGAAACACACTGGTCAGAAACACACTGGTGAGAAACACACTGGTCAGAAACACACTGGTGAGAAACACACTGGTCAGAAACACACTGGTGAGAAACACACTGGTCAGAAACACACTGGTGAGAAACACACTGGTCAGAAACACACTGGTGAGAAACACACTGGTCAGAAACACACTGGTGAGAAACACACTGGTCAGAAACACACTGGTGAGAAACACACTGGTCAGAAACACACTGGTGAGAAACACACTGGTCAGAAACACACTGGTGAGAAACACACTGGTCAGAAACACACTGGTGAGAAACACACTGGTCAGAAACACACTGGTGAGAAACACACTGGTCAGAAACACACTGGTCAGAAACACACTGGTAAGATTCACAGTGGTCAGAAACACAGTGGTCAGAAACACAATGGTCAGATACACAGTGGTGAAAGACAAAGTGGTCAGAAATAAAGTTGTCAGAAACGCAGTGGTCAGAAACACACTGGTCAGAAACACAGTGGTCAGAAACACAGTGGTCAGAAACACACTGGTCAGAAAGACACTGGTCAGAAACACAGTTGTCAGAAACACAGTTTTCAGAAACACAGTGGTCAGAAACACAATGCTCAGATACACAGTGGTCAGAAACGCAGTGGTCAGAAACACACTGGTCAGAAACACAGTGGTCAGAGAAAAAGTGGTCAGAAACACAGTGGTCAGAAACACACTGGTCAGAAATACACTGGTCAGGAACAAACTGGTCAGAAACACATGGAACAGAAACACAATGGTCAGAAACACATTGGTCAAAAACACGGTTGTCATAAGCACACTTGTCAGAAACACAGTGGTCAGAAACACGGGGGTCAGAACTACACTAGTAAAAAACACAGTGGTCAGAAACACAGTGGTCAGAAACACAGTGGTCAGGAACACAGTGGTCAGAAACACAGTGGTAAGAAACAGACTGGTCACAAACACACTGGTCACAAAGACAGTGGTGAGAACACAGTGGTCAGAAACACACTGGTCAGAACCACACTGGTCACAAACACAGTGGTGAGAACACAGTGGTGAGAAACACACTGGTCAGAAACACACTGATCAGAAACACAGTGGTCAGAAACACAGTGGTCAGAAGCACAATGGTGAGAAACACATTGGTCGGAAACACACTGGTCAGAAACACTCTGGTTAAACAGTGGTCAGAAACACTCTGGTTAAACAGGGTCAGAAACACAGAAATCAGAAAGACAGTGGTCAGAAACACAATGGTCAGAAACACAGTGGTCAGAAATGCAGTGGTCAGCAACATGGTGGTCACAAACATAGTGGTCAGAAACACAGTGGTCAGAAATACACTGGTGAGAAACACAGTGGTAAGAAACACAGTGGTCAGAAATACAGTGGTCAGAAACACACTGGTCAGAAACACAGTGGTCAGAAACAGACTGGTCAGAAAGACACTGGTCAGAAACATAGTGGTCAGAAACACAGTGTTCAGAAATACAGTGGTCAGAAACACAGTGGTCAGATACACAGTGGTCAGAAACGCAGTGGTCAGAAACACACTGGTCAGAAACACAGTGGTCAGAGAAAAAGTGGTCAGAAACACAGTGGTCAGAAACACGCTGGTCAGAAACACATTGGTCAGGAACAAACTGGTCAGAAACACACTACTCAGAAACATATTGGTCAGAAACACATAGGTCAGAAACACAGTGGTCAGAAACAAACTGGTCAGAAACACAGTTGTCAGAAACACAGGGGTCAGAAACACACTAGTCAGAAACACAGTGGTCAGAAACACAGTGGTCAGAAACACAGTGGTCAGAAATACAGTGGTCAGAAACACAGTGGTAAGAAACAGACTGGTCACAAACACACTGGTCACAAACACAATGGTGAGAAACACAGTGGTCAGAAACACACTGGTCAGAACCACACTGGTCACAAACACAGTGGTGAGAAACACACTGGTCAGAAACACACTGACCATAAACACAGTGGTCAGAAACACAGTGATCAGAAACACACTGGTCAGAAATACAGTGGTCAGAAACACACTGTTCAGAAAGACTCTGGTTAAACAGTGGTCAGAAACACTCTGGTTGAACAGCGGTCAGAAACACCGTGGTCAGTAACACAGTGGTCAGAAACACACTGGTCAGAAACACAGTGGTCAGAAACACAGTGGTCAGAAACACAGAAGTCAGAAACACAGTGGTCAGAAACACAGTGGTCAGAAACACAGTGGTCAGAAAGACAGTGGTCATAAACACAGCAAAGAGAAACACACTTGTCATAAACACACTGGTCAGAAACATAGTGGTCAGAAACACAGTGGTCAGAAATACACTGGTCAGAAACACAGTGGGCAGAAACACAGTGGCCAGAAACACAGTGGTCAGAAAGAGGGTGGTCAAAAACACAGTGGTCAGAAACACACTGGTCAGAAATACACTGGTCAGAAACACAGTGGGCAGAAACACAGTGGCCAGAAACACAGTGGTCAGAAAGAGGGTGGTCAAAAACACAGTGGTCAGAAACACACTGGTCAGAAATACACTGGTCAGAAACACAGTGGGCAGAAACACAGTGGCCAGAAACACAGTGGTCAGAAAGAGGGTGGTCAAAAACACAGTGGTCAGAAACACACTGGTCAGAAATACACTGGTCAGAAACACAGTGGGCAGAAACACAGTGGCCAGAAACACAGTGGTCAGAAAGAGGGTGGTCAAAAACACAGTGGTCAGAAACACACTGGTCAGAAATACACTGGTCAGAAACACAGTGGGCAGAAACACAGTGGCCAGAAACACAGTGGTCAGAAAGAGGGTGGTCAAAAACACAGTGGTCAGAAACACACTGGTCAGAAATACACTGGTCAGAAACACAGTGGGCAGAAACACAGTGGCCAGAAACACAGTGGTCAGAAAGAGGGTGGTCAAAAACACAGTGGTCAGAAACACACTGGTCAGAAATACACTGGTCAGAAACACAGTGGTCAGAAACACAGTGGTCAGAAATACAGTGGTCAGCAACATGGTGGTGAGAAACATAGTGGTCAGAAACACAGTGGTCAGAAACACAGTGGTCAGAAATACAGTGGTAAGAAACACACTGCTCAGAAACACACTGGTCACAAACACGGTTGTCAGAAACACAGTGGTCAGAAACACAACGGTCAGAAACACAGTGGTCAGAAAGACAGTGGTCATAAACACAGCAAAGAGAAACACACTTGTCATAAACACACTGGTCAGAAACATAGTGGTCAGAAACACAGAAGTCAGAAACACAGTGGTCACAAACACGGCGGTCAGAAACACACTGGTAAGAAACACTTTGGTCAGAAACACAGTGGTTAGAAACACAATGTTCAGTAACACAGTGGTCAGAAACACAGTGGTCAGAAACACACTGGTCATAAACACAGTCGTAAGAAACACACTGGTCAGAAACACAGTGGTCAGAAACACTGAGGTCAGAAACACAGTGGTCAGAAAAACAATGGTCAGAAACAGAGTGGTCAGAAACACTCTGGTCAGAAAGACAGTGGTCAAAAACACTGTGGTCAGAAACACACTGGTCAGAAACACACTGGTCAGAGACACACTGGTCAGAAACACAGTGGTCAGAAACACACTGGTCAGAAACACACTGGTCAGAAACACACTGGTCAGATTCACAGTGGTCAGAAACACAGTGGTCACAAACACAGTGGTCAGATACACAGTGCTCAAAGACAAAGTGGTCAGAAATACAGTGGTCAGAAACGCAGTGGTCAGAAACACACTGGTCAGAAATACACTGGTCAGAAACACAGTGGTCAGAAACACACTGGTCAGAAACACAGTGGTCAGATACACACTGGTCAGAACGACACTGGTCAGAAACACAGTTGTCAGAAACACAGTGTTCAGAAACACAGTGGTCAGAAACACGATAGTCAGAAACACAGTGGTCAGAAACGCAGTGGTCAGAAACACACTGGTCAGAAACACAGTGGTCAGAGGAAAAGTGGACAGAAACACAGTGGTCAGAAACACACTGGGCAGAAACACACTGGTCAGAAACAAACTGGTCAGAAACACACTGGTCAGAAACACAATGGTCAGAAACACATTGGTCAAAAACACGGTGGTCAGAAACACACTTGTCAGAAACACACTGGTCAGAAACACAGTGGTCGTAAACACAGTTGTCAGAAACACAGTGGTCAGAAACACAGTGGTCAGAAGCACAATGGTGAGAAACACATTGGTCGGAAACACACTGGTCAGAAACACTCTGGTTAAACAGTGGTCAGAAACACTCTGGTTAAACAGTGGTCAGAAACACTCTGGTTAAACAGTGGTCAGAAACACTCTGGTTAAACAGTGGTCAGAAACACTCTGGTTAAACAGTGGTCAGAAACACTCTGGTTAAACAGTGGTCAGAAACACTCTGGTTAAACAGTGGTCAGAAACACTCTGGTTAAACAGTGGTCAGAAACACTCTGGTTAAACAGTGGTCAGAAACACTCTGGTTAAACAGTGGTCAGAAACACTCTGGTTAAACAGTGGTCAGAAACACTCTGGTTAAACAGTGGTCAGAAACACTCTGGTTAAACAGTGGTCAGAAACACTCTGGTTAAACAGTGGTCAGAAACACTCTGGTTAAACAGTGGTCAGAAACACTCTGGTTAAACAGTGGTCAGAAACACTCTGGTTAAACAGTGGTCAGAAACACTCTGGTTAAACAGTGGTCAGAAACACTCTGGTTAAACAGTGGTCAGAAACACTCTGGTTAAACAGTGGTCAGAAACACTCTGGTTAAACAGTGGTCAGAAACACTCTGGTTAAACAGTGGTCAGAAACACTCTGGTTAAACAGTGGTCAGAAACACTCTGGTTAAACAGTGGTCAGAAACACTCTGGTTAAACAGTGGTCAGAAACACTCTGGTTAAACAGTGGTCAGAAACACTCTGGTTAAACAGTGGTCAGAAACACTCTGGTTAAACAGTGGTCAGAAACACTCTGGTTAAACAGTGGTCAGAAACACTCTGGTTAAACAGTGGTAACAAACACAGTGGTCAGAAATACAGTGGTCAGAAACACAGTGGTAAGAAACACAGTGGTCAGAAACACAGTGGTCAGAAACACACTTGTCAGAAACACACTGGTCAGAAACACATTGGTCAGAAACACAGTGGTCAGGAAGACAGTGGTCAGAAACACAGTGGTAAGAAACAGACTGGTGACAAACACACTGGTCACAAACACAGTGGCGAGAACACAGTGGTCTGAAACACACTGGTCAGAACCACACTGGTCACAAACACAGTGGTGAGAAACACTCTGGTCAGAAACACACCGATCAGAAACACAGTGGTCAGAAACACAGTGGTCAGAAACACAGTCGTCAGAAACACACTGGTCAGAAACACTCTGGTTCAACAGTGGTCAGAAACACTCTGGTTTAACAGTGGTCACAAACACAGTGGTCAGAAATGAAGTGGTCAGAAACACATTGGTCAGAAACACAGTGGTCAGAAACACAGTGGTCAGAAACACAGAAGTCAGAAAGACAGTGGACAGCAACACTTTGGTCAGAAAGACAATGGTCAGAAACACAATGGTCATAAACACAGTGGTCAGAAACACAGTGGTCAGAAACACAGTGGTCAGAAACACAGTGGTCAAAAAGAGGGTGGTCAGAAACACAGTGGTCAGAAACACACGTCAGAAACACACTGGTCAGAAACACAGTGGTCATAAACACAGTTGTCAGAAACACAGTGGTCAGAAAAACCGTGGTCAGAAATACAGTGGTAAGAAACACACTGGTCACAAACACAGTTGTCATAAACTCAGTGGTCAGAAACACAACGGTCAGAAACACAGTGGTCAGAAAGACAGTGGTCAGAAACATAGTGGTCAGAAACATAGTAGTCAGAAACACAGTGGTCACAAACACAGCGGTCAGAAACACACTGGTAAGAAACACTCTGGTCAGAAACACAGTGGTTAGAAACACAATGATCAGAAACACAGTGGTCAGAAACACAGTGGTCAGAAACACACTGGTCAGAAACACACTGGTAAGAAACACTCTGGTCAGAAACACAGTGGTTAGAAACACAATGATCAGAAACACAGTGGTCAGAAACACAGTGGTCAGAAACACACTGGTCATAAACACAGTCGTAAGAAACACACTGGTCAGAAACACAGTGGTCAGAAACACTGAGGTCAGAAACACATTGGTCAGAAACACATTGGTCAGAAACACAATGGTCAGAAACAGAGTGGTCAGAAACACACTGGTCAGAAAGACAGTGGTCAGAAACACTGTGGTCAGAAACACACTGGTCAGAAACACACTGGTCAGAGACACAATGGTCAGAAACACAGTGGTCAGAAACACACTGGTCAGAACCACACTGGTCAGAAACACACTGGTAAGATTCACAGTGGTCAGAAACACAGTGGTCAGAAACACACTGGTCAGAACCACACTGGTCAGAAACACACTGGTAAGATTCACAGTGGTCAGAAACACAGTGGTCAGAAACACTATGGTTAGATACACAGTGGTCAGAGACAAAGTGGTCAGAAATAAAGTGGTCAGAAACGCAGTGGTCAGAAACACACTGGTCAGAAACACACTGGTCAGAAACACAGTGGTCAGAAACACACTGGTCAGAAAGACACTGGTCAGAAACACAGTTGTCAGAAACACAGTTTTCAGAAACACAGTGGTCAGAAACACAATGTTCAGATACACAGTGGTCAGAAACGCAGTGGTCAGAAACACACTGGTCAGAAACACAGTGGTCAGAGAAAAAGTGGTCAGAAACACAGTGGTCAGAAACACACTGGTCAGAAACACACTGGTCAGGAACAAACTGGTCAGAAACACACGGAACAGAAACACAATGGTCAGAAACACATTGGTCAAGAACACGGTGGTCATAAGCACACTTGTCAGAAACACAGTTGTCAGAAACACGGGGGTCAGAACTACACTAGTGAAAAACACAGTGGTCAGAAACACAGTGGTCAGGAACACAGTGGTCAGAAACACAGTGGTAAGAAACAGACTGGTCACAAACACACTGGTCACAAACACAGTGGTGAGAACACAGTGGTCAGAAACACACTGGTCAGAACCACACTGGTCACAAACACAGTGGTGAGAAACACACTGGTCAGAAACACACTGATCAGAAACACAGTGGTCAGAAACACAGTGGTCAGAAGCACAATGGTGAGAAACACATTGGTCAGAAACACACTGGTCAGAAACACTCTGGTTAAACAGTGGTCAGAAACACTCTGGTTAAACAGGGTCAGAAACACAGAAGTCAGAAAGACAGTGGTCAGAAACACAATGGTCAGAAACACAGTGGTCAGAAATGCAGTGGTCAGCAACATGGTGGTCACAAACATAGTGGTCAGAAACACAGTGGTCAGAAATACACTGGTCAGAAACACAGTGGTAAGAAACACAGTGGTCAGAAATACAGTGGTCAGAAAGACACTGGTCAGAAACACAGTGGTCAGAAACAGACTGGTCAGAAAGACACTGGTCAGAAACATAGTGGTCAGAAACACAGTGTTCAGAAATACAGTAGTCAGAAACACAGTGGTCAGATACACAGTGGTCAGAAACGCAGTGGTCAGAAACACACTGGTCAGAAACACAGCGGTCAGAGAAAAAGTGGTCAGAAACACAGTGGTCAGAAACACGCTGGTCAGAAACACACTGGTCAGGAACAAACTGGTCAGAAACACACTACTCAGAAACATATTGGTCAGAAACACACTGGTCAGAAACACAGTTGTCAGAAACACAGGGGTCAGAAACACACTAGTCAGAAACACAGTGGTCAGAAACACAGTGGTCAGAAACACAGTGGTCAGAAATACAGTGGTCAGAAACACAGTGGTAAGAAACAGACTGGTCACAAACACACTGGTCACAAACACAGTGGTGAGAAACACAGTGGTCAGAAACACACTGGTCAGAACCACACTGGTCACAAACACAGTGGTGAGAAACACACTGGTCAGAAACACACTGACCATAAACACAGTGGTCAGAAACACAGTGATCAGAAACACACTGGTCAGAAACACAGTGGTCAGAAACACACTGTTCAGAAAGACTCTGGTTAAACAGTGGTCAGAAACAATCTGGTTGAACAGCGGTCAGAAACACAGTGGTCAGTAACACAGTGGTCAGAAACACACTGGTCAGAAACACAGTGGTCAGAAACACAGTGGTCAGAAACACAGAAGTCAGAAACACAGTGGTCAGAAACACAGTGGTCAGAAACACACTGGTCAGAAACACAGTGGTCAGAAACACAGTGGTCAGAAACACAGAAGTCAGAAACACAGTGGTCAGAAACACAGTGGTCAGAAACACAGTGGTCAGAAATACAGTGGTGAGCAACATGGTGGTGAGAAACATAGTGGTCAGAAACACAGTGGTCAGAAATACACTGGTCAGGAACACAGTCGGCAGAAACACAGTGGCCAGAAGTACAGTGGTCAGAAACACAGAGGTCACAAACACAGTGGTCAGCAACACTTTGGTCAGAAAGACAATGGTCAGAAACACAGTGGTCAGAAACACAGTGGTCAGAAACACAGTGGTCAGCAACACTTTGGTCAGAAAGACAATGGTCAGAAACACAGTGGTCAGAAACACAGTGGTCAGAAACACAGTGGTCAGAAAGAGGGTGTTTTGAAACACAGTGGTCAGAAACACACTTGTCAGAAACACACTGGTCAGAAACACAGTGGTCACAAACACAGTTGTCAGAAACACAGTGGTCAGAAAAACAGTGGTCAGAAATACAGTGCTAAGAAACACACTTCTCAGAAACACACTAGTCGCAAACACAGTTGTCAGAAACACAGTGGCCAGAAACACAACGGTCAGAAATAGAGTGGTCAGAAAGACAGTGGTCATAAACACAGTAAACAGAAACACAGTGGTCAGAAACATAGTGGTCAGAAACACAGTAGTCAGAAACACAGTGATCACAAACACGGCGGTCAGAAATACACTGGTAAGAAACACTCTGGTCAGAAACACAGTGGTGACAAACACACTGGTCATAAACACAGTCGTAAGCAACACACTGGTCAGAAACACAGGGGTCAGAAACAAAAAGGTCAGAAACACAATGGTCAGACACACACTGGTCAGAAAGACAGTGGTCAGAAACACTGTGGTCAGAAACACACTGGTCACACACACACTGGTCAGAGACACACTGGTCAGAAACACAGTGGTCAGAAACACAGTGGTCAGAAACACACTGGTCAGAAACACACTGGTCACACACACACTGGTCAGAGACACACTGGTCAGAAACACAGTGGTCAGAAACACAGTGGTCAGAAACACACTGGTCAGAAACACACTGGTCAGATTCACAGTGGTCAGAAACACAGTGGTCAGAAACACAGTGGTCACATGCACAGTGGTCAGCGACAAAGTGGTCAGAAATACAATGGTCAGAAACGCAGTGGTCAGAAACACACTGGTCAGAAACACACTGGTCAGAAACACAGTGGTCAGAAACACACTGGTCAGAAACACACTGGTCATAAACACACTGGTCAGAAAGACACTGGTCAGAAATACTGTTGTCAGAAACACAGTGTTCAGAAACACAGTGGTCAGAAAACAATGGTCAGATACACAGTGGTCAGAAACGCAGTGGTCAGAAACACACTGGTCAGAAACACAGTGGTCAGAGAAAAAGTGGTCAGAAACACAGTGGTCAGAAACAAACTGGTCAGAAACACACTTGTCAGAAACAAACTGGTCAGAAACACACTGGTCAGAAACACAATGGTAAGAAACACATTGGTCAAAAACACGGTGGTGATAAACACACTTGTCAGAAACACAGTGGTCAAAAACACGGGGGTCAGAACTACACTAGTAAAAAACACAGTGGTCAGAAAGACAGTGGTCAGGAACACAGTGGTCAGAAACACAATGGTCAGAAACAGACTGGTCACAAACACACTGGTCACAAACACAGTGGTGAGAAACATAGTGGTCAGAAACACACTGGTCAGAAACACACTGGGCACAAACACACTGGTGAGAAGCACACTGGTCAGAAACACATTGGTCAGAAACACTCTCGCTAAACAGTGGTCAGAAACACTCTGGTTAAACAGTGGTCAGAAACACAGTGGTCAGAAACACAGTGGTCAGAAACACATTGGTCAGAAACACAGTGGTCAGAAACATAGTGGTCAGAAACAAAGAAGTCAGAAACACAGAAGTCAGAAACACAGTGGTCAGAAACACAGTGGTCAAAAACACAGTGGTCAGAAATACTGTGGTCAGCAACACAGTGGTCAGAAACACAGTGGTAAGAGACACAGTGGTCAGAAACACACTGGTCAGAAACACGGTGGTTAGAAACACAGTGGTCAGAAATACAGTGGTCAGAAACATAGAGGTCACAAACACATTGGTCACAAACATAGTGGTCAGAAACACAGTGGTCAGAAACACAGTGGTCAGAAACACAGTGGTCAGAAACACAGTGGTCAGAAACACAGTGGTCAGAAAGAGGATGGTCAGAAACACAGTGGTCAGAAACATACTCTTCAGAAACACAGTGGTCAGAAACACAGTAGTCACAAACACAGTGGTCAGAAACACACTGGTGAGAAACACACTCGTCAGAAACACATTGGTTAGAAACACAATGTTCATAAAAACAGTGGTCAGAATTACACTGGTCATAAACACAGTCGTAAGAAACACACTGGTCAGAAACACGGTGGTCAGAAACACAGTGGTCAGAAACACATTGGTCATAAACACAGTGGTCTGAAACACAGTGGCCAGAAACATAGTGGCCAGAAACAAACTGGTCAGAAACACAGTGGTCAGATATACCGTGGTCAGAAACACAGTGGTCAGAAACACACTTGTCAGAAACACACTGGTCAGAAACACACGGTCAGAAACACACTGGTCAGAAACACAGTGGTCAGAAACACAATGGTCAGAAACATATCGGTCAGAAACACAGTGGTCAGAAATACATTGGTCAGAAACACACTGGTTGGAAACACACTGGTCAGAAACACAGTGGTGAGAAGCACAGTGGCTAGAAACACAGTGGTCACAAACACAGT
>SZWC01000021.1:298884-317502 GCA_023375785.1 Penium margaritaceum | reverse complement strand
TGGTCAGAAACACACTGGTCAGAAACACAGTGGTCAGAAACACAATGGTCAGAAACATATCGGTCAGAAACACAGTGGTCAGAAATACATTGGTCAGAAACACACTGGTTGGAAACACACTGGTCAGAAACACAGTGGTGAGAAGCACAGTGGCTAGAAACACAGTGGTCACAAACACAGTGGTCAGAAAAACACTGGTCAGAAACACAGTGGTCAGAAACAGAGTAGTCAAAAACACGGTGTTCAGAAAAACTGCAGTCAGAAACACTGTGGTCAGAAACATAGTGGTCAGAAACACAGTGGTCAGAAACACACTGGTCAGAAACACAGTGGTCAGAAACACATTGATCAGAAACACAGTGGTCAGAAACACACTAGTCAGAAACACACTGGTCAGAAACACACCGGTCAGAAACACAGTGGTTAGAAACACAGTGGTCAGAAACACAGTGGTCTGAAACACACTGTTCAGAAAGACAGTGGTCAGAAACACAATGGACAGAAACATAGTGGTCAGAAACACTCTGGTAAAAAACACAGTGGTCAGAAACACAGTGGTCAGAAACACAGTGGTCAGAAACACACTGGTCAGAAACACAGTGGTCAGAAACACGATGGTCAGAAACAACATGTAAGTGCATGTAAGTACGTGTAAGTGCGTGTAAGTGCGTGTAAGTGCGTGTAATTGCGTGTAAGAGTATGTACGTTTGGTAAGTGCGTGTAAGTACGTATAAGTGCGTGTAAGTGCGTGTAACTGCGTGTAAGTGCGTGTAAGTGCGTGTAAGTGCGTGTAAGTGCGTGTAAGTGCGTGTAAGTGGGTGTAAGTGCTTGTAAGTGCGTGTAACTGCGTGTAAGTGTGTGTAAGTATGTGTAAGTGCATTCAAGTGTTTGTAAGTACGTGTAAGTACGTGTAAGTGCGTGTAAGTGTGTGTAAGTTCGTCTAAGTATGTGTAAGTGCGTGTAAGTGCAATTAACTGCGTGTAAGTGAGTGTAAGTGTGTGTAAGTGCATGTAAGATCTTGTAGGTGCGTGTAAGTGTGTGCAAGTGCGTGTAAGTACGTGGAAGTGCGTATAAGTATGTGTAAGTGCATGTAATAGCGTGTAAGTACGTGTAAGTGCGTGTAAGTGTGTGTAAGTACGTGTAAGTTCGTGCAAGTACATGTAAGTGCGTGTAAGTACGTGTAAGTGCGTGTAAGTATATGTAAGTGCGTGTAAGTGCATCTAAGTGCGTGTAAGTGCGTGTAAGTGCATGTAAGTGCGTGTAAGTGCATGTAAGTGCGCGTAAGTGCGTGTAAGTGCGTGTAAGTACGTGTAAGTGCGTATAAGTGCATGTAAGTGCGTATAAGTGTATCCTAGTGTGTGTAAGTGCGTGCAAGTTCGTGTAAGTGCGTGTAAGTGCTTGTAAGTATGTGTAAGTACGTGTAAGTGCCTGTAAGTGCGTGTAAGCATGTGTAAGTGCGTATACGTACGTGTAAGTGCGTGTAAGTGCGTGTAACTGCGTGTAACTGCGTGTACGCGCGTGTATGTGCGTGTAAGTGCCTGTAAGTGCGTGTAAGTGCGTGTAAGTATGTTTAAGTGCGTATAAGTGTGTGTAAGTGCATGTAAGTATTTGTAAGTGCGTGTATGTGCGTGTAAGTGCGTGTACGTTTGTGTAACTACGTGTAAGTGCGTGTAAGTTCAACTAACTGCACCTAAGTGCGTGTAAGTGCGTGTAAGTGTGTGTAAGTGCCTGTAAGTGCATGGAAGTGCGTGTAAGTGCGTGCAAGTGCGTGTGAGTGCGTGTAAGTGCGTGTAAGTGTGTATAAGTGTGTGTAAATGCGTGTAAGTATGTGTAAGTATTTGTAAGTGCGTGTAAGTACGTGTAATTGCGTATACGTGCGTCTAAGTTCGTGTAAATGTGTGTAAGTGCGTGTAAGTGCAATTAGCTGTGTGTAAGTGCATGTAAGTGCGTGTAAGTGCATGTAGGTGCCTGTAAATGTATGTAAGTGCGTGTAAGTGCGTGTAAGTACGTTTAAGTACGTGTAAGTGCGTGTAAGTACGTATAAGTACGTGTAAGTGCGTGTTCGTGCATGTAAGTGTGTGCAGGTGCGTGTAAGTGCGTGTAAGTGCATGTTAGTGTGTGTAAGTGGGTAAGTGTGTGTAAGTGCGTGTAAGTGTGTGTAAGTGTGTGTAAGTGCGTGTAAGTACATATAAGTGCGTGTAAGTACGTGTAACTGCGTGTAAGTGCGTGTAAGTGCGTGTAAGTATGTGTAAGTGTTTGTAAGTGCGTGTAAGTACATGTCATTGCGTGTACGTGCTTGTAAGTTCGTGTAAGTGCGTGTAAGTGCGTGTAAGTACGTGTAAGTACGTGTAAGTGCGTGTAAGTACGTGTAAGTACGTGTAAGTGCGTGTAAGTACGTGTAAGTACGTGTAAGTGCGTGTAAGTACGTGTAAGTACGTGTAAGTGCGTGTAAGTACGTGTAAGTACGTGTAAGTGCGTGTAAGTACGTGTAAGTACGTGTAAGTGCGTGTAAGTACGTGTAAGTACGTGTAAGTGCGTGTAAGTACGTGTAAGTACGTGTAAGTGCGTGTAAGTACGTGTAAGTACGTGTAAGTGCGTGTAAGTACGTGTAAGTACGTGTAAGTGCGTGTAAGTACGTGTAAGTACGTGTAAGTGCGTGTAAGTACGTGTAAGTACGTGTAAGTGCGTGTAAGTACGTGTAAGTACGTGTAAGTGCGTGTAAGTACGTGTAAGTACGTGTAAGTGCGTGTAAGTACGTGTAAGTACGTGTAAGTGCGTGTAAGTGCATGTAAGTGCGTGTAAGTACGTGTAACTGCGTGTAAGTGCGTGTAAGTGCGTGTAAGTATGTGTAAGTGTTTGTAAGTGCGTGTAAGTACATGTCATTGCGTGTACGTGCTTGTAAGTTCGTGTAAGTGCGTGTAAGTGCGTGTAAGTGCGTGTAAGTACGTGTAAGTGTGTGTAAGTATGTGTAAGTGTGTGCAAGTGCGTGTAAGTGCGTGTAAGTGCGTGTAAGTGCGTGTACGTGCGTGTAAGTGCATGTAAGTGCCCGTAAATGCATGTAAGTGCGTGTAAGTGCATGTAAGTACCTGTAAGTACGTTTAAGTGCCCGCAAGTACGTGTAAGAACGTGTAAGTGCGTGTAAGTGCATGTAAGTGCATGTAAGTGAGTGTAAGTACGTGTAAGTGCATGTAAGTGTGTGTAAGTGGGTAAGTGCGTCTACGTGCGTGTGAGTGCGTGTAAGTGCGTGTAAGTGCGTATAGCTACATGTAAGTACGTGTAAGTGCATGTAAGTGTGTTTAAGTGTGTGTAAGTGCGTGTAAGTGCGTGTAACTACGTATGAGTATGTGTAAGTGCTTGTAAGTATGTGTAAGTGCGTGTAAGTACGTGTAAGTGCATGTAACTATGTGTAAGTGCGTTTAACTACGTGTAATTGTGTGTAAGTACGTATAAGTGTGTGTAAGTATATGTAAGTGCGTGTAAGTGCGTGTAAGTAAGTGTAAGTACGTATATGTACGTATACATGCGTATAGGTGCGTATAAGTATGTGTAAGTATGTGTAAGTGTGTAGAACTGCGTGTAAGTACGTGTAAGTGCGTGTAAGTGCATGTAAGTGCGTGTAAGTGCGTGTTAGTGCATGTAAGTGTGTGTAAGTACGTATAAGTACGTGTAAGTACGTGTAAGTGTTTGTAAGTGCGTGTAACTGCGTATAACTGTGTGGAAATGCGTAGAAGTGCGTGTAAGTGCGTCTATGTGCGTGTAAGTGCATGTAATTGCGTGTAAGTGTGTGTACGTATGTGTAAGTATGTGTAAGTGTATGTAAGTGCATGTAAGTGCGTGAAAGTGCGTGTAAGTGTATGTAAGTGTGTGTAAGTGCGTATAAGTACGTGTAAGTGCCTGTAGGTACATAGAAGTGCGTGTAAGTGCGTGTAACTATGTGTAACTGTGTGTAAGTGCGTGTAAGTGTGTGTAAGTGCGTGTGAGTGCGTGTAAGTACATGTAAGTGGGTGTAAGTGCTTGTAAGTGCGTGTAAGTACGTGTAAGTGCGTGTAATTGCGTGTAATGATGTATAACTACGTGTAACTGTTTGTAAGTGTGTGTACGTGTGTGTAAGTGAGTGTAAGTGCGTGTAAGTGTGTGTAAGTGCGTGTAAGTGCGTGTAAGTGTGTGTAAGTACATGTAAGTGCTTGTAAGTACGTGTAAGTGCATGTAAGTGTTTGTAAGTGCGTGTAAGCACGTGTAAGTACGTGTAAGTGCCTGTAAGTTTGTGTAAGTATGTGTAAGTGGGTGTAAGCGCAGTTAATTGCGTGTAAGTGTGTATTACTATGTGTAAGTGCGTGTAAGAGCGTATAAGTGGGTGTAAGTGTGTGCAAGTGCGTGTAAGTACGTGTAAGTGGGTGTAAGTGTGTATACGTACGTGTAAGTGTATGTCAGTACATGTAATTGCATGTAAGAGCGTGTAAGTATGTGTATGTGCGTGTAAGTGTGTGTAAGTGCGTGTAAGTACGTAAAAGTACGTATAAGTGTATGTAAGTGCGTGTAAGTAAGTGTAAGTACTTGTAAACATGTGTAAGTGCGTGTACATGCGTGTAAGTGTGTGTAAGTACATGTGAGTGTGTGTAAGTGCGCGCAACTACATGTAAGTGCGTGTAAGTGCGTGTAAGTGCGTGTAGATGTGTGTAAGTATGTGTAAGTGTATGTAACTGCGTGTAAGCAATGTAAGTGTGGATAAGTGCGTGTAAGTTTGTGTAAGTGCGTGTAACTGCGTATAAGTGCGTGTAACTGCGAGTAAGTATGTATAAGTACGTGTAAGTAGGTGTAAGTGCGTGTAAGTGCGTGTAAGTGTGTATAAGTGAAAAAAACTGCGTGTAAGTGTGTGTAACTGCGTGTAAGTGCGTGTAAATGCGTGTATGTGAGTGTAAGTATGTCTAAGTACGTGTAAGTGCGTGTAAGTGCATGTAAATGTGTGTAAGCACGTGTAAGTACGTGTATGTGCGTGTAAGTTCGTGTAAGTATGTGTAAGTGGGTGTAAGTACAACTAATTGTGTGTAAGTGTGTATTATTGTGTGTAAGTGTGTGTAAGAGCGTGTAAGTGGGTATAAGTGTGTGCAAGTGTGTGTAAGTACGTATAAGTGCGTGTTAGTGCGTATCAGTACGTGTAAGTGCATGTAAGTGCGTGTAAATGCGTGTAAGTGCATGTAACTATGTGTAAGTGCGTGTAAGTGTGTGTAAGTGCGTGTAAGTACGTATAAGTGCGTACAAGTGCATGTAAGGGCGTGTAAGCAAGTGTAAGTGCGTGTAAATGTGTGTAAGTGCATGTAAATGCGTGTAAGTGTGTGTAAGTGTATGTAAGTGTGTGTAAGTGCGCGTCATTGCATGTAAGTACGTGTAAGTGTGTGTAAGTGCGTGTAAGTGTGTATAAGTGTGTGTATGTGTGTGTAAGTGTGTGTAAGTGCGTGTAAGCAGTGTAAGTGTTGATAAGTGCGTGTAAGTGCGTGTAACTGCGTGTAAGTGCGTGTAACTACGTGTAAGTATGTGTAAGTACGTGTAAGTGCGTGAAAGTGCGTGTAAGTGCGTGTAATTACATGTAAGTGTTTGTAAGCACGTGTAAGTTTGTGTACGTGTGTGTAAGTGCATATAAGTGCAAAAAACTGTGTGTAAGTTCGTGTAAGTACGTGTAAGTGCGTGTATGTACGTGTAAGAGTGTGTAAGTGTTTGTAAGTGTGTGCAAGTGCGTGTAAGTACGTGTAAGTGCGTGTAAGTGCATGTAAGTGTGTGTAGGTACGTATAAGTACGTGTAAGTACGTGTAAGTGTGTGTAAGTGCGTGTCACTACGTATAACTGTGTGGAAGTGTGTAGAAGTGTGAGTAAGTACGTATAAGTGCATGTATGTGCATGTAACTGCGTGTAAGTGCGTGTAAGTATGTGTAAGTATGTGTAAGTGTGTGTAAGTGCATGTAAGTGCGTGAAAGTGCGTGTTAGTTAATGTTAGTGTGTGCAAGTGCTTGTAAGTGCATGTAAGTGCGTGTAGGTACATATACGTGCGTGTAAATGCGTGTAACTGCGTGTAACTATGTGTAAGTGCGTGTAAGTGTGTGTAAGTGCATGTAAGTGGGTGTTAGTGCTTGTAAGTACGTGTAAGTACGTGTAAGTGCGTGTAATTACGTGTAACAATGTGTAACTATGTGTAACTATGTGTAAGTGTGTGTAAAAGTGTGTATGTGTGTGTAAGTGCGTGTAAGTGTGTGTAAGTGCGTGTAAGTGCGTGTAAGTGCGTATAAGTACATGTAACTGCGTGTAAGTACGTGTAAGTGCATGTAAGTGTTTGTAAGTGCATGTAAGTACGTGTACATACGTGTAAGAACGTGTAAGTTTGTGTAAGTATGTGTAAGTGGGTGTAAGTACAATTAGCTGCGTGTAAGTGTGTATTACTATGTGTAAGTGCGTGTAAGAGCGTATAAGTGGATGTAAGTGTGTGCAAGTGCGTGTAAGTACGTATAAGTGGGTGTAAGTGCGTGTAAGTAAGTGTAAGTACTTGTTAATGTGTGAAAGTGCGTGAAAATGCGTGTAAGTGTGTGTAAGAGCATGTGAGTGTGTGTAAGTGCGCGTAACTGTGTGTAAGTGCGTGTAAGTGCGTGTAAGTACGTGTAAGTGTGTGTAAGTGCGTGTAAGTGTATGTAATTGCATGTAAGCAGTGTAAGTGTGGATAAGTGCGTGTAAGTGTGTGTAAGTGGGTGTAACTGCGTATAAGTACGTGTAACTGCGTGTAAGTATGTGTAAGTACGTGTAAGTGTGTGGAAGTGCGTGTAAGTGCGTGTAAGTACATGTAAGTTAATGTAATTACGTGTAATTACATGTAAGTGTTTGTAAGTACATGTAAGTATGTGTAAGTGCGTGTAAGTGTATAAAAGTGCAAAAGACTGCGTGTAAGTGTGTGTAATTGTGTGTAAGTGCGTGTTAATGTGTCTAAGTGAGTGTAAGTATGTGTAAGTACGTGTAAGTGCATGCAAGTGCGTGTAAATGTGTGTAAGTGCGTGTAAGACGTGTACGTGCGTGTAAGTTGGTGTAATTATGTGTAAGTGGATGTAAGTGCAATTAACTGTGTGTAAGTGTGTATTACTGTGTGTAAGTGCGTGTAAGAGCGTGTAAGTGGGTGTAAGTATGTGCAAGTGCGTGTAAGTATGTATAAGTGCGTGTAAGTGCGAATACGTACGTGTAATTGCATGTAAGTATGTGTTAGTGTGTGTAAGTGTGTGTAAGTGCGTGTAAGTACGTGTAAGTGCGTATAAGTGTATGTAAGTACGTGTAAGTAAGTGTAAGTGCGTGTAAATGTGTGTAAGTGCGTGTAAATGTGTGTAAGTGTGTGTAAGTGCATGTTAGTGTGTGTAAGTACGCGTAATTGCATGTAAGTACGTGTAAGTGCGTGTAAGTGCGTGTAAGTGCGTGTAAGTGCGTGTAAGTGCGTGTAAGTGCGTGTAAGTGTGTGTAACTGCGTGTAAGTGTGTGTAACTGCATGGAAGTATGTGTAGGTACGTGTAAGTGCATGTAAGTGCGTGTAAGTGCGTGTAAGTGCATGTAAGTTAATGTAAGTGCATGTAATTACGTGTAAGTATTTGTTAGTGCGTGTATATTTGTCTAAGTGCGTGTAAGTGCGTATAAGTGCAAAAAACTGTGTGTAAGTGCGTGTAAGTACGTGTATGTGCGTGTATGTGTGTGTAAGAGCGTGTAAATGCGTGTAAGTGTGTACAACTGCGTGTAAGTGCGTGTAAGTGCGTATTAGTACGTGTAAGTATATGTTAGTGCGTGTAAGTACGTGTAAGTGCGTGTAAGTGCGTGTAAGTGCGAGTAAGTGCGTGTAAGTGCATGTAAGTGCGTGTAAGTACGTGTAAGTATGTGTTAGTGCATGTGAGTGCGTGTAAGTGTGTGGAAGTACGTGTAAGTGTGTGTAAGTGTATGTAAGTGCATGTAAGTGCGTGTAAGTGCGTGTAAGTACGTGTAAGTATTTGTAAGTACGTGTAAGTATGAGTACGTATATATAAGTGCGTGTAAGTTTGTGTAAGTGCGTGTAAGTGCATGTAAGCGCAATCAACTGTGTGTAAGTACGTGTAAGTGCATGTAAGTGTGTGTAAGTGCGTGTAAGTGCGTGTAAGTGTGTGCAAGTACGTGTAAGTGCGTGTAAGTGCGTGTAAGTACATGTATGTGCGTGTAAGTACGTGTAAGTGCATGTAAGTACGTGTAAGTGTGTGTAAGTACGTGTAAGTGCGTGTAAGTGTGTGTAGGTGCGTGTAAGTGTGTGTAAGAGCGTGAAAGTGCGTGTAGGTGCGTGTAAGTGCGTAAGTGTGTGTAAGTGCGTGTAAGTACATGTAAGTGCGTGTAAGTGCATATAACTGCGTGTAAGTGTATGTAAGTGCATGTAAGTGCGTGTAAGTGCGTATAAGTGCGTGTAAATGCTTGTAAGTGTGTGTAAGTGCGTGCAAGTACATGTAAGTGCGTGTAACTGCGTGTAAGTGCGTATAACTGCGTGTAAGTATGTGTAAGTGCATGTAAGTCCGTGTAAGTACGTGTAAGCACGTGTGAGTGCATGTAAGTACGTGTAAGTGTGTGTAAGTGCGTGTAAGTGCGTGTAAGTGCGTATAAGTACATGTAAGTTTGTGTAAGTACGTGTAAGTGCGTGTACGTACAACAAACTGTGTGTAAGTGCGTGTAAGAGTGTGTAAGTGCGTGTAAGTGCGTGTAAGTATGTGTCAGTGTGTGCAAGTGCATGTAAGGGCGTGTAAGTGTTTGTAAGTGTGTGTAAGTGTGTGTAAGTGTATGTAAGTGCGTGTAAGTGCGTGCAAGTGCGTGTTAGTATGCATAAGTGGGTGTAAGTGCATGTAAGTGCGTGTAAGTTCTTGTAAGTGCGTATAAGTGGGTGTAAGTGCGCGTAAGTACGTGTAAGTGCATGTAAGTGCGTATAAGTGTGTGTAAGTACGTGTAAGTGTGTGTAAGTACGTGTAAGTGCATGTAAGTGCGTGTAAGTGGGTGTAAGTGCATGTAAGTGCATGTAAGTGTGAGTAAGTGGGTGTAAGCATGTGTAAGTGTGTGGAACTGTGTGTACGTGCGTGTAAGTGCGTGTAAGTGCGTGTAAGTACGTGTAAGTGCGTGTAAGTGCGTGTAAGTGCGTGTAAGTGCGTTTAGGTATGTGTATGTGCATGTAAGTGCGTGTAAGTACGTGTAAGTACGTGTAATTGCGTGTAACTGCATGTTAGTGTGTGTAAGTGCCTGTAAGTGCGTATACATGCGTGTAAGTGCATGTAATTGCGTGTAAGTACGTGTAAATGTGAGTAAGTATGTGTGTGTATAAGTGCATGTAAGTGCGTGTCAGTGTGTGTAAGTGCGTGTAAGTATGTGTAAGTACGTACAAGTGCGTGTAAGTATGTATAAGTTTGTGTATGTGCATGTAATTGCGCGTAACTGCGTGTAAGTGGGTATAAGTGCGTGTAAGTGCGTGTAAGTGCGTGTAAGTGCGTGTAAGTGCGTGTAAGTGGATATAAGTGCTTGCAAGTGTGTGTAAGTGCGTGTAAGTACGTGTAAGTGCATGTAACTATGTGTAACTGCGTGTAATTGTGTATAACTGTGTGTAAGTGTGTGTAAGTACGTGTAAGTGCATGTAAGTTCGTGTAAGTGCTTGTTAGTGCGTGTGAGTGTGTGTAAGTGCATGTAAGTGTGTGTAAGTGCATGTAAGTATTTGTAAGTGCGTGTAAGTTCGTCTAAGTGCGTGTAAGTGCGTGTAAGTGCGTGTAAGTGCGATTAACTCCATGTAAGTGTGTGTAAGTGCGTGTAAGTGTGTGTAAGAGCGTGTTAGTGTTTGTAAGTGTGAACAAGTATGTGTAAGTGCGTGTAAGTGCGTGTAAGTACGTGTAAGAACATGTAAGTCTGTGTAAGTGCGTGTAAGTGCGTGTAAGTGCGTGTAAGTATGTGTAAGTGCGTATAAGTGCATGTAAGTGTGTGTAAGTACGTGTAAGTATGTGCAAGTGTGTGTAAGTGTATGGAAGTGCGTATAAGTACATGTAAGTGCGTGTAAGTACGTGTAAGTATCTGTAAGTGCGTGCAAGGACGTGCAAGTGCATGTCATTCTGTGTAAGTTTGTGAAAGTGCGTGTAAGTGCGTTTAAGTGTAACTAACTGCGTGTAAGTGCGTATAAGTGCGTGTTAGTTTGTGTAAGTGTGTGTAAGTGCGTGTAAGTGTGTGCAAGTACGTCTATGTGCGTGTAAGTCCATGTAAGTATGTGTAAGTGCGTATATGGGCATGTAAGTGCGTGTAAGTGCGTGTAAGTGTGTGTAAGTGTGTGTAAGTGTGTATAAGTGTGTTTAAGTGTGTGTAAGTATGTGTAAATGTGTGAAAGTGTGTATAAGTGTGTGTAAGTGTGTGTAAGTGCATGTAAGTGCGTGTAAGTGCATGTAAGTGCATGTAAGTGCGTGTAAGTGTGTGTAAGTGTGTATAAGTATGTGTAAGTGTGTGTAATTGCGTGTAAGTGGGTGCAAGTACATGCAAGTTCCTATAAGTGAGTGTAAGTGCGTGTAAGTGCGTGTAAGTTCACGTAAGTACGTGTAAGTGTATGTAAGTGCTTGTAAGTGCGTGTAAGTACATGTAAGTACGTGTAAGTGTGTGTAAGTGCATTTAAGTGTGTGTAAGTATGTGTAAGTGCGTACAAGTGCGTGCAAGTACGTGTAAGTGCTTGGAACACTGTGTAAGTATGTGTAGGTGCGCGTAAGTGCGTGCAATTACGTGTTAGTGCGTGCAAGTACACGTATGTGGGTGTATGTGCGTGTAAGTACGTGAAAGTGCATGTAAGTGCGTGTAAGTGTATGTAAGTGTGTGTAAGTGCGTGTAAGTTTGTGTAAGTGTGTATAACTATTTGTAAGTGTGTATAAGTGTGGGTGAGTGCATTTAAGTGTATGTAAGTGCGTGTCAGTGCGTGTGAGTACGTATAATTGTGTGTAAGTACGTATAAGTACATATAAGTGTGAGCAAGTGCGTGTAAGTGCGTGTAAGTGTGTGTAAGTGTGTGTAAGAGTGTGTTAGTGCGTGTAAGTACGTGTAAGTGCGTGCAAGTGTGTGTTACAGTGTGTAAGTGCGTGTGAGTGTGTGTAAGTGCGTGTAAGGATGTGTAAGTACGTGTAAGAGTTTGCAAGTGCGTATAAGTGTATGTAAGTGCGTGTAAGTGCGTGTAACTGCGTGTAAGTACGTGTAACTGCGTGAAAGTGTGTGTAAGTGCGTGTAAGTGTGTGTAAGTACATGTAAGTGCGCGTAAGTGCATGTGAGTACGTGTAAGTGTGTGTAAGTGCGTGTAATTGCGTGTAAGTGTTTGTGCGTGCATGTAAGTATGTTTAAGTGCGTGTAAGTGTGTGTAAGTTTGTGCAAGTGTGTGTAAGTGCGTATAAGTGTAATTAATTGCGTATAAGTGCGTGTAAGTACGTGTAAGTGCGTGTAAATTCGTGTAAGTGTGTGTAAGTATGTGTAAGTGTGTGCAAGTGTGTGTAAGTGCGTGTAAGTGAGTGTAAGTGTGTGTAAGTGCACGTAAGTGTGAGTAAGTGTGTGTAAGTGCGTGTAAGTGCGTGTAAGGGCACGTAAGTGCGTGTAAGTGGGTGTAAGTGCGTGTAAGTTCTTGTAAGTGCTTGTGAGTGTGTATAACTATGTGTAAGTGCGTATAAGTGCATGTAAGTACGTGTAAGAGCATGTAAGTGTGTGCAAGTGCTTGTAAGTGCGTGTAAGTGAGTGTAAGTGAGTGTAAGTGCGTGTAAGTATGTGTAAGTAGGTGTAAGTGCATGTAAGTGTGTGTAAGTGTGTGTAAGTGTGTGTAAGTGCGTGTAATTGCGTATAAGTACGTATAAGTGCGTCTAAGTGCGTGTAAGTGCGTGTAAGTGCGACTAAGTGCATGTAAGTACGTGTAAGTGCGTATACGTGCGTATAAGTGCGTGTAAGTGTGTGTAAGTGTGTGTAAGTGTGTATAAGTATGTGTAAGTGTGTGTAACTGCGTGTATGTGCATGTAAGTGCGTGTAAGTGTGTATAAGTGCGTGTAAGTGCGTGTAAGTACGTGTAAGTGCGTATAAACACGTGTAAGTGCATGTAAGTGCGTATAAGTACGTTGTCACGCACAATATTGCCGCAGCTCCGCGGAAGAAGTGACCGGCGGAATAGGGATCGAGGAGGCAGAGGGTCTGCGCATGGTATGCTGGCTCCCGCGGATGCGGTTGAGCGAGGGGTAAGCGCGGATCCGGGGGAGGCAGGGGTCAGGGTACCGGTGGAAGGGCCGCCGCATACGAACATTTGTCTGCGACGGTTCTTCTCAGCCGAAGAATTTGTGGCCAGGCGGGAAGCAGCGAAGGGAGGGGCCGCAGTGCAAAGGGAACAGGGACAAGCTGAAGCAGGATCCGCGACCACTAACGAAGCGTAGGTAGGACAGTGGAGGAATTGAGCAATCAGAGGAGAAAACAACGAATCAGCACAAGTGACCAAGCATCAATTACGGAAGAGTCTCGGGACACGCACCGCGGAAGACGAAGATTCAGGGAAGAACACGAAGAGCACGAGCCGCGGATGAAGAAAGTGACCAGCAGAATAAACAGTGTGTGTAGGACGAGACCCGCGGTACGTAGCCGCACCGTGTGGAGTCCGAGTAGGAGGAAGAAGGATGATGTGAGAAGGACAAGACCGACAGCGTGTAGACACGCTACGCGGAATCCAAAGTAGAAAAGGGCCTCATTAGCAAAAGCACAAGTGCAACTCAGACCTGCTTGCCTTCCGAAGTATTCCATGTACTCCGCAATCAGCTTTATCAAAGTCATTGGCCTACTCTCATTCATGTGCTCCGCCCATTGCCCTCTTGCCCTCAGTTGCTCTCGGAGTCCGGTCCGCGGACTATGGGAGTATGTGCGTGAAGAACCAAAAGTCCGAGTGAGGTGGGCTGCCGGCGGTGTCCCTTGCTTGCACACATCCGCGGAACGGGGTTCCGCGGAGAGGAGTCGGACGCCACGAGGTGGTGGACTCCCGTGTGGGAAGAAGTGGAACGCGGAGCATCACTCATCGGTGAGGTGCCTGCGCAGAAGCCTAGAACTGTGGTCCGCGGAATAGCTGATAGTCGGGGGTTTTCCATTGTGGGTTGCCGTACTCTAGTGGCTCGCGGAGTGTCACTTCTCATTAAGGTGTATGCGCAGCAGTCCCAAACTCGTGGNCATTAGCAAAAGCACAAGTGCAACTCAGACCTGCTTGCCTTCCGAAGTATTCCATGTACTCCGCAATCAGCTTTATCAAAGTCATTGGCCTACTCTCATTCCTGTGCTCCGCCCATTGCCCTCTTGCCCTCAGTCGCTCTCGGAGTCCGGTCCGCGGACTATGGGAGTATGTGCGTGAAGAACCAAAAGTCCGAGTGAGGTGGGCTGCCGGCGGTGTCCCTTGCTTGCACACGTCCGCGGAACGGGGTTCCGCGGAGAGGAGTCGGACGCCACGAGGTGGTGGACTCCCGTGTGGGAAGAAGTGGAACGCGGAGCATCACTCATCGGTGAGGTGCCTGCGCAGAAGCCTAGAACTGTGGTCCGCGGAATAGCTGATAGTCGGGGGTTTTCCATTGTGGGTTGCCATACTCTAGTGGCTCGCGGAGTGTCACTTCTCATTAAGGTGTATGCGCAGCAGTCCCAAACTCGTGGTCCGCGGAGTAGCCTCTAGCCTGGGGGTGGCAACCGTGTCTTACTGATCACTTGTAGGAAACTTGTAGTAGTGAATGGAGTAATCCGCGGAGATCCGCGGAGAGTTGCCGTCCGCGGAAAAATCAGGGACGCGGCAAAATTGGGGGTATCAGTGTCATGGAGAGGTGAGCGTGGAAAGTTCTTTGCTCTTTGCGAGCAAAACTGCACATGCCTCTCAGATCAGTCGTTCATGTCGGCGGCCAAATTCGTGCATCAAGACATCAGGGAACGGCAGCAGCAGTCATCAGCGCGGTGCTTACTGCCACGACGGGCCGCGACCTGCGCGAAAAACCGGGACTCCTCACCTCTGTTGTCCCGCGCACCAGTCAGCTCCTCACCAGGCTCCGATCCGCTCGCCCAGCACCGACGAGTGACCGAGTGGTTGGAGCAGCTGCGCTGGCATCGCATTATGGATGCGCTGGCTGAACACATGGAGGTGGAGAGTGTCCACAGTCTCGACAGCCATGGGTCGGCCTAGCATCAACAGGGCCTGGAGGGCCAGCCAAATGTGCCACTTGGGGCGCAGTGGTTCTCCGATGCGCCACCTTCCCTGTAGGAATCCTCCGCTAGTGGAGAGCTCGAGGTCTACCAAGGACTGGTGTATCGGCGTCCGGGCGGGCAGCAGCAACAGGTCCCTGGCAGAACACAGGCGCAGCACGTGCCCCCGCCAGCACACCCGCAACCCTTACCGCTGAGCCCAGAGGATTCAGGGATCCCCAAGGTACCAGCACCGGACGAGCAGTGGATGTCAGCACAGTAGTAGAGGGTGGGACTCCTAAATCCCGCCCTTGGGATGCCTCAGGACACGAACCCGCCGTAGCAGCCGGCCGGGGCAATCACGGGCGCTCTGACTGCGGAACCGCCTGTGCCCGGATTACAGCAGCAGCAGATGATCGTATCCGCACAACCTACAGGAGGCATGCAGATGAGGATGCCTATGTCCATGCGGGCATCAGGAGTTGTCCAGCCACCAGTGAACCAACTCCCCGTGGGTCTTGCTCCTCTGACCATAGGAACACCCGCGGCAGAAGCGGCCGCGCAGCTCCAAGCAATTCGAGTGGTCCAGCTACCGGGATATCCGCGGCAGCAGCACACAGGGAGTGGATAGGCAAGTACGGCGCAACAGCCCCCAACATCACAACCAAACCCGATCACCCTGCCAACCGGGACACCCCCGCAGCCACCTGCGCCGAGTACGCCAATACAACAGCAGATGATGATGAGCACCATGCAGGCGGCGGCCATGTCGCATCCGCTCACGACGCGGCCACAGCAGGTGCCTCAGCCTGGCAGTGGAGTCAACCACCAAGGGAACACGGTCGAGCCTCTGCTGACCGGGACCCAACCATCGAGTCAGCAGCAGCAAACGACTGGAGCTGGAACACAACCGACTACGACGCAACCCCCTGCGGCTATGCCAGCCCTGTGGACGACCCAAACACAGCAGCAGATGGGTCCGATGCCGATGGGAATGGTGCCGCAGACGATCGCGCCCAACATGATCCCGCTGCCACACATGCCCACCTACCAGCTGCTCCACCACCAACAGCTGGTGGGAACAATGCCAATTGGGGCACCTCCCCAGGCCTCGCTGCCAATACCACAACAAACTGCACAGAGCCATTTGTACCTACCCCCACAGTAGCTGCAAGGGAATCCGCACCCGACCACCAGCACCGGAGTTGCAGCTCCTCTCCACACCGTGGCCACGGTCCCACCGGCCCCGATGTACTGGATATCGCAGACAGCGGCACCACCGGTGCAGGGAACCCAGATGCTGCCGCCTGGGACGGCATTCTTCTCCACACTCTACACCACCTCCACAACTGCTCCCTCTTCCTGGTATATGCCTCTCCCTCCCACGCAAGCAAGTCTTCCCATGCTCGCGGGGCAGCTCCAGATGCCGATCCATACAAGTGGATATTCCGCAGCTCCACCTGCAGCCCCCCCCCACCTGCTGTGACTGCATTGACGACTAACCGCAGCACCGTCCCGCAGCTGCAATACATCCGTTCCGAGCCTGCCAACATTCCTCGGCTGGACTCTTTCAAAGGTGCCCCAGAGGAAGACCCCTGGGTCTGGCTCAAACAAATCACCCTCTATGCTAGCATCGGCCGGATTCCGCCCAACCTCTGCCTCGCCACCGCGGAACTCCACCTTCAGGGAGCAGCAGCGGATTGGTACAACGCACAGGCACCTTTTCCATCTTTCGAGGACTTTGGCAACGCCCTCATAGAACACTTTAAACATCTGACAAAGGAAGAGGCGCTGCGGAAGATTGAGAAGGAGGTCATGCGCAAGGACGACGACATCCGCAGATTCTTGGACCAGTTCCTGACACGGGCCTCAGTGGCCAAGAGTCCATAGGGGGAAGGACTGCCGCTGTGGGTTTTATTGCACATGTCCTCGTCCGCGCTCTTCCGGATGATATCAGCAGTCTCATGATCGCTGACCGCTACCCATCCTTGCAAGACGCGGTGCGGGACGCCACGGATATCTTCACCAGGCAACGGTCGACCCGACAATACCACTGCGCCGATACCCACGCACCCTCATCTTTACCTGCTCCACCTCCGCAGCAGCAGAAACCGAAAGCCTGTTACACGTGCCAAAGCCTAGAACACATCGCTCGGGACTGCCCTCGAAAGAGACAAGCGGCTCCGCGCCCTGAACCAGCTTCCCACGATCCTTTGGTCCAGCAGTGGCAGCAGTACTATAACCAGGCGTGGCCCAGCCAATAGCAGCAGCATCAGCCACAGCAGGCACAGCAACAGCTACAGCCACTAAATCCGCCGCCCACTGGACAAGACAAGGCGGCTCAGGGAACGGGTGAGGGTCTCGTGCCAAATCCGCAGCAAAATCTCGCGGCCGGCGCTCGCAATGTGAAGCTAGGATTGCCCATGGCAGAGGATGAGACCACCAAGGTGGCACCAACACCCGAGGAAACGGAGCTCATCACACGTGCGCGTCGAATCAAGCTCCGTGGGTGGGATCTGCAGGAGGCTGCACAGTTGCAGGACGATCTGCGGCGACAAGCGGAAGTTGCCGATCCCGGCTGCAAGAGGCCATCACGGCCCGCTCAATGCGACCCCTAGAGAAGCGCCGCCAACCTGATCCCAAGCCTGCGGTAGCGGTTGCGAACCACTCACCTGCATCTCAGCCTACTCCCACCCCTGCAGCGGATTCCACTGATCCGGTCCACAAACTCTTCACCACCCCCATTGCCTCTGTCAATTTCTTTGACTTCCTTCGCCTTCATCCCGAACTGGCTCCGCGGCTCCGAGAAGAGTTCACCAACGCCAATCATCGCCTCCAGGCCGTGGGAATCTCCCTTGCATGCACCACTCCGCCCCATGGCACTCAGAACACCCGACGCGTTCTGGCAAAGGTGCCACCGGCATTAACTACAGAAGAAATAGAATGGGGGTGGACACCCCAACCCCTGGAACCACCCCGCCGCAACGACCGCCATTACGAGGTGGCCTGGTGTGTGGTCTGGATCTGTGGCCGCAAATTCCTGGCCATCATTGACACCGGGGCGACTCACACTACGGTGGCCCTCCGCGTTCTCTGCCTCATTGGATGGAAAGACCGCGTCATCCCAACGAGGCAGCTGTTCAGTAACTCCGCGGGAGGGCTCGATTACGGGGATGGCAAAGTACGAGACTTGCCCTTGCAAGTGGGCACTCTGCATGAGCCAATGGATGTCCAAGTGACCCAGGCGCGGACCTATGATGTTCTCCTGAGCATGGACTTTCTCCTTCCACGATGAAGCAACCTTCTATTTTCCCTAGGTGTCATGCAGCTTGCATCCGCCACGGGCACAAAAGACCACGCCCTCATCACCGTGGGCGATTGTGTCACGGTGCCAGTGACCGAGGCTCCAACCTACTCCCTCTCTGATGCGGCACAGGAAGATGCCACCGCACGTTCCCTGAGCAACCTGACACCGGCGGATGATGTTCTGGATGCGGAACTGGTTCATGTCGAAGAGTGGCGTGAACTTTTTGCGAAACACGCGGAAGCAGGGGTGCGTGCCAACCTTCTGGGGCTATGGCAACAAGGCGAGCACGCATTCGGCCCAGGCCTTCCCCTGGACGAGGATGACGACTTCTACCCCATCCGTGAGCAATTGTCACCTCCGCCACCGCGGTGGGACCACATCCTTCACCCTCGTCTCTCACCATCCCAGAAGCAGGACTTCCGGGATTTGCTGGACTCCTTCACCGATATGTTTGCTGGGGTGGTGAAAGACCTTGGGGCAGTCAACACCTCTCATATCATCAACACCGGTTCAGCTCTCGCGGTGAAGCAGAAGGTCCGCCGAATCCTTACGGACCAAGAGCAGATCATGAATGACGGTCTCGCGGAATTGAAGGCCCAACGCGTGATCGTGCCCATCGTCAGCCCCTGTCGTGCCAACTTGGTCATCGTCGGAAAGCCAAATGGCTCCAAACGCTTCTGTGTTGACTTCCGCGACCTCAACCGTGTCACCGAGGAAGATGCCTATCCCATGCCGCTGATCGTTGACATACAGGAGCGTTAATAGGGGCGCGGATGGTTTGCAAAGCTCGATGTCAAAGCAGCCTTCCACGCCGTCCCCATGCATCCGGACTCCATCGTCAAAACAGTTTTTGTCACCCCTGAAGGCCTCTACGCTTTCACCCGCATGCCCTTTGGTCTCCGCAATGCTAGCGCCACGTTCCAGCGCGTCATGGATTCTACCCTCCGCGGCATTCCCAATGTGAGCTGCTACATCGACGACATCATGGTTGCCGCCCACAGCTTCGAGGACCTCTTCTCCTCCCTCTCTGCTGTCTTTGCTGCACTCCGCGCTGCAAACCTCAAACTCAAGGCTGCCAAGTGATCCATTGGTGCTGCGGAGATGGAGTTCTT
>SZWC01000021.1:273891-297082 GCA_023375785.1 Penium margaritaceum | reverse complement strand
CTCTCGCCGCCACCGGTCTTCAGCTTGCCCGCCGCTTCAACCCTACCATCCGCGGCTGGACATTGGAGGACGTCGCAGCACACATTCCCTCTCGCCCCTCTCGGCCATCATCCCGCCGGACTCCCACGACCGCACCGGTGGCCATCGCTTCTTCTCCAATGACCCCTCCATCCACTGCCTCCCCTCTTCTCGACACGCGGCACTCCCTCTCCTTGGTCGACTTCCTTCTTCATTCCCCCGCATCTGCGGAACAACTGCAGACACTCTTTTCCTCCTACAACCCCTCCCTCTCCCTCGTCGGCATTCGCCTCTCTTGCACCCTCACCCATGATACAGGTGTCTGCATGGTAGCACATGCAATCGTCACAGCACACTCCCGCATCCGCGAGGATGCCTGCCAAGCACCATGTACATGGGCCCCCGCACCGTTGACCACCGGTCCACCAACGCCGGCCGAAATCCACATGGCATGGTGTTATGTGTGGGTGTGTGACCGCAAGTTCGTGGCCATCGTGGACACCGGCGCCACCCACACTACCATCGCGCTGCGGATGGCCCGCACCCTGCGTCTCGACCACCTCATTGTGCCCACTCGACTCCGCTTCTCCATCTCCACCGGCGCCTTCGATGCACCCATCGGACAACTCGAGGCCCTGCCCATCCAGGTGGCCAACGTGCATGCACCGCACACCGTGCAAGTGTGTGACGTCCGCACATATGACATGCTCCTGGCGGCCGACTGGCTCGCGCCGCGCCAGGCAGATGTATTACTCGAAGCGGACATTCTCGGTCTCATTTCTGCTGCCGGTATTCGATCGTTCACCCCGCTCTTCACTTCGGCTCGACCACTCTCCGTACTTTCTCCTATGGTTCTCACGCCGCCCGCTTCTGGCACTCAGTTCACCTGTCGTGTTACTCGCAATTCCAGCACCACCTGCGGCACAGCATCCGCAATGGCTTGCCCTTCTGGCACGGGGACCGCGCCCTCAAATGGGGGGGGTGAGCGTGCCACGAGACAGACCTTCTGACGAGAGCCCGCGGGCCGTGTTACAACTGGTGCAAGACGGTCCGCATCACCAGCGGTAGCAGCATCCGGTGCAACCCCAGGAGCACCTCTAGCATGAGGCCCGTCCGCGTAAGCAGTAGCGTCACCTAGAGCCCCTCCGGCCCCAACTCCTGCGGCAACAGCAGGGGCGGCGACATATGAAGCCTCGACGGCACCAGGTCCCCCCGCGGCAACGGAAGCCTCAGCGGCATTCGAAGCAGCAGCATTACCCGGAGGCCTTCCGGCACCGGGCCATTCCGCGGCACCAGACGTAGCAGCATCCCCTGGGGCACCCCCGGCACCAAGCCTCACCGCAGCGATAGCGGCAGCGTCATCTAGTACGCCTCCGCCATCTGGCCCTGCTGCATCCCCGGTGGTGATGACAGCTGCGGGAGCACCGCCACCATCCGGCCCATCTGCACCAACCGCGCACTCCTCCTCTCCACCGGCCTCACGTGGAACCCTACGCCCCTTGCTCAGTGCCGGCACAATCATGGAAGGCGCACAGACACGTCTGGAGGAAAGCTCTGGGGACAGTGGAGATCATCCCAAGACGGATTACCTGCTGGACGTGGTAAGCAGCGTGATCATCCACTTACTCGACGAGCTCCTGGAGGCAGTCCGCGCAAGCTTGGGGGACTCCTTCTTCAATCCCGCCTGGCAAATGGCACTGAAGGGAGCGGCCAAGACCGCCCTCGCCTTGGGGCCGCAAGCGCAACAGGTACAGTTACTGGAAACAGCGGGGACCGAGCGTCTCCTTTTGATGTGGCGGGTGTGGCAACGCTCCTGGACACGGTACAACCTGATCATAATGTGGATGCTGCCCGCGAATGGTGGCTCCTGGTCTGCCGTGACCAGACCGCGAATCTCACACGCCGCTATGTACATCTACTCAAGGAGCGCGCCCGGGCACTCACGGTATACCACGCCGCCCGCATGCCGGCAGGAACAATGGAAGTACCGGACCGCAAGGCAACAACGGAACTCTGGAGGTGGGGCTACCTATTTGGGCTTACCTCCCGCAGGTGGGGACTGCAGTACACCGCGGCATAACTGGCAGCCATCTCCGCGGCGGAGCAGCAACATGAGCATTGGTTCACCGCTATCGCCAACGCCTAGCAGCTGACTCAAGACAACGCCACGCGCCAACGGGCTGTGACTGAGGTAGCGAAAGGGTTATGGAAATCCCTTCAGGGAACCCGCACAGCACTAACAGAAGAGGCAGTACGTCACTGGGCCCGTGAAGCAGTCAACGTGTGTCGCGAGGAAAAGAACCGCACCCACTGTGAAACTGAAGAGGCGCAAGAGTATCTCCGCGACTCCTCCGAGCTCACAAGCATGAGGGAGCGGCTGCGTGCACTTTGGCATGAGATGGCAAAAGAATGGAGGCGGAAGGAAGAAACTGCAGTGGAGCAGAGGGAGGCGCAAGAGGCAGAAGCTGTGGTGGAAGCTGTGGTTGCGGCCGCGGAACGCGAAGCAGGTGTGGAAGACCCAACAGGACAAGAGACAAAAACCGCTTTGGAGGCAGAGGCGGCAGATGTAACGGAGGCGGCGACCGCGGCAAAACAAGCAGCAGTGGCACAGGCAGCAGAGCAGCAGGAAGAGGCACAAGGGGAAAGCGGGGGTCGAGCCCAGGACGTGCTCGTATACGCCAAGGCGGCGGCAGCCAGAAGAGGAGCGCGGAAGAACACCCCACAACTGACTCTCTCCCCGGCTCTGCTCGACAGAAGAGCCAAACTCCAGCGTACAGCCAGAAGAGCTACAGTATCCGCGGCTCCCCGGGAGCAGGCGGTCCCAGTTCACTCGGCGTCAGTCAGCCGAGAGGCTGAGCCATAAAAGGACTCCGCTGCGAAGAAACAGACGCCGTCAACGGAGACTACACCAACATCCCACCGCAAGGAAAAAGGGAAACGGACCATTGAGGACAGCTCCACGACCATCACCCCCGCCAAACGCAGTAAACAAGCCCGCCCCACCCCAGGAATTGGTCAGCCTATTGACCTGGAACAACTTGCGCAGGTCCAGCGGAGCGTCGCCCAAGCAATGGAGCTGCTCCTGGCAGTATCCCGCAACGTACCATTGCCGGCCGGATCGGTCCCGGCTTAACTTCAGCCCCTCCTGGGAAGCGCATGCACTACACCACAACACAAGCAGGGGATTGAAGAAGGTGCTACCGTGACTGCGGGGAAATAGAAGGCAGGTGGGGTGGTGATCTCCGAACTCAGCGAGTCACCATCACCTGACAAGGACCAGCCAATCATGAAGGGGCGGGGCCTGCTGGGACTCCCCGAGGCAGCATCGGAACAGAAGGCAGAACCAGAGGCAGGCGAGGTCCGCGGAGCACGAGGTCGACGGAATGGAACAGTGCCCAAAATGACACTACGAAGCCAATAGGATGAAGGCGATCTCCGCGCAGTAGGAATTCTGCGCATCTTCCCCGCCCCGGACAGCTGGGACAGGGAACCCCCCGTCTATAACGAGAAAAACCAACGGCGCCTGCAGACAATGAAGGCGAAACAAGATGCGAGGAGGGCCCAGGCGCTGCCGGCGCTGGAAAAGGAGAAGAAGAGGCAGCAGGGAGAAGGCGCCGCGGGAAAGGTGGTGAAGGAGAAGCCCGCCGAGACGCAGGACTGGAGGATCTCGCAAGCTGGGCACATCCTGCTCCGCGCCACAACCAAGAAACAGCAGAAGGTGGAGGCGGAGAAGGTGTACAAGGCCCTGGGGGCGCGGATGGGGGTGGAATATGACAGGAGGAAGAAGGATGATCTCGCCCACACCTGCAAACAGTACGCGTGGGAGGGTGGCCGTCTGTGGCGGACCAAGCCACACGTCTCGTGGATGCCCCCATCCACCTTGCAACGAGCGGTGGTCGAAACATACCATCAACACCACCACACTGGCGTCCAGGCACTCAAGGAGCGTCTCACCCCCATCCTGTACATAACAAACCTCCTGGCAATAGTGAAAGACGTAGTGCAACACTGTGCCCCATGTGAACGCCACCGCAAGATAATACCGCGGGACATGCCGCTCTTCTTACCCTCCCCCATCGGCGAGCCGTTGTACCGTATCATCATTGACTTCCACGGACCTCGTCCTCGCCGTGCCCAAGGAGAGCGGTACTGGATTGCAGTCGTGGATCATTTCACCAAGTACATGTGGGTCTGGGCCATTCCCGACAAGTCCTCGGAGCTTGCGGCACGCTTCATCAGGGAAGAGGTGTTCTACAAATTCGGAGGATGTCGTGCGGTGCACAGTGACAACGGCACTGAGTTTGTAGGGGCGTTCCGCGAAGAGCTTGCGGAGTGGGAAGTGCAGCATGTGCATTATGGATGATACCGACCTCAATCCCAAAGCCAGGTCAAGCGGCTGCACGAGATCCTGGAGCGGGCAGTGGCCACCGCGGAGGTCACAGACTGGGGGGAGACCCTCAAAAAGACCGCCCACTTCATCAACATCACCCCTAGCCGCGCCACCACATTCTCGCCACATGCCCTCCTCTTCGGGCAGCCTCCGCGCGCGGCACTTGGCATGCCGCAGCCCCCACTACTGCTGCCACTGGACCCGGAGCAGCAGCAAGATGGAGGCTCAGAGAAGGAGCGGGAGCTGGCAAGGGACAAGGAAGTGCAGGAGTGGTACCGGGCGCGATGCCAGAAAACCGCCGCGGTGAGGGCAGAGGCACGCCTCCGAGCCTCGGTTTCGGCTTGGCGCGGATGTGATGTCGNAGACCCTCAAAAAGACCGCCCACTTCATCAACATCACCCCTAGCCGCGCCACCACATTCTCGCCACATGCCCTCCTCTTCGGGCAGCCTCCGCGCGCGGCACTTGGCATGCCGCAGCCCCCACTACTGCTGCCACTGGACCCAGAGCAGCAGCAAGATGGAGGCTCAGAGAAGGAGCGGGAGCTGGCAAGGGACAAGGAAGTGCACGAGTGGTACCGGGCGCGATGCCAGAAAACCGCCGCGGTGAAGGCAGAGGCACGCCTCCGAGCCTCGGTTTCGGCTTGGCGCGGATGTGATGTCGCCAACCGATGCCTCAACCACGGGGCAATTGAGGAAGGAAACCTGGTGTACATCCGCCCCTTCCCCGGCACAGTGCATGAACCAGAGGAGGCGCGGCAGGTGTATCGCGTGGCCGCAATGGACGCGAGACGAGTGTGGCTCGAAGGGCCAGACGGGTTCAGTGAGCGGAGCTACCCTGCAACAGAGTTCGTTTTGCTACCCCCGACCTGGCAGACTCACATAACCGGTACGGGTGGAGAACTCCCTGCGCTGGAGGCGCGCAAGGGATCAAGGGGATGGCGCGTGGAGGAGGTGCTGGAGCAGTGCGAGACCCAAGTGTCGGAGCAGGAGGAAGTGTGGAGTCAAGAACCTCCGAAGGAACCAACGGACGGCTCTGATGTGCAGGAAGTCTCCGCGGAAGGAAGACGCGCGGTACATGAGCAGCAAGAGCAGCGGGAGCAGTAGGAGCAACAGGAGCTGCAGGAACAATAGGAGCAACTAGAACAGCAGCAGTCAAGATCACAACAGACGGGCAGCGGAAAAATAACCCCACAAGGGGTCACCGATGCTCCACGGAAGAACGTCCCCATGAGCCCCCGCGCCCTGGCTGCCTACACGGGGCCCTCCGCCGTCTGTGGGGAGAACCTGCCCGAGGAAAATCTCCTGAAAGTTTTCTGTCGCGCCTGTGGCCAGCCCGTGCATCAGGGGCTGGCCAAGAGCTGTATTGGTTGGAACCACACCTGTCTGTGGTGCATGAGTGAAGACCAAGGGGAGGAACCGGAGCAGAAAAAGGAAGAAGGCGGCGAAGCCGGCCTTGGTTCCGGCGGCAGAGCCGGCCCAGGCTCCGGGGGAGGAGAAGCGCGAGGAGGATGGGACCCCGATGAGGAAGAAGAAGAGGAGGGAGAGGAAGCAGCAGGGATGCGGCAAGGGCCACGTACGGTGACGGGGGCCACCATGCGACAATGGCAAGAGGAAGGTCGGATGGTAGCGGCGGAGCAGGCCCAGAAGAAGAAGGCACGCCAGACGTGTGCTCAATGCGGGCACCGCTGGGGCAGACGGGTGCAGGACTGTGAAGGATGCCACCAAAGGATATGCGATGAGTGCCTACAGCAGCCGCGGAACGCAAAAGGGGAACAGAGCGGATCAGAAAAATGTCGAAGGTGCCGCCAAGAGATCGAGCGCAAGCTCGGGATCCGGAAGCCGATGCGTGTCACCGCAGAGGGAGAGGAGGTTGATTCGGAAGATGAGGACGAACAGGACCTGCCCGCACCTGCCGCAGAAAACTGCCCCACCAGCATAAAGGCTGTCCGCACAGGGGAGCGATGCACCCAGTGTGGTCGGATAGCTCATCAGAGCTGCTTGGTGACGGGTAGCTCGGTATGGGCAGGACAGTGTCAAAGATGTGTGGGAGTGGAAATCGTGGAAGCAGGGGCCTCACTATCCTACGCTACTGAAACTTTAACCCCACTCTGCGAAGGATGTGAAACAGAGCTGACCGAATTCGGCAAACCCTGCGGCATGTGTCGAACCATGTGCCACGTGCGGTGTGGCAAACACGGGAAGGAGGGCATCTGGACCTGCAGCAATTGTTGCAACAAGCCGTGGAGGATGAAATGGAAGTTCTCCACCAAGCGCCTCTGCACGGGGGACAACTGCCTTGGGCGGCTCGAGGGGTCAATCTACTGATGCGAGCACTGTGGATGCCTGGCACATGAATCCTGCGTCAAGGAGGTGGGGCGGAGCAGCGAAGGCAACCAAATCTACCGATGCTCAAGCTGCCAAAAGTACGAGCGCGCGTCACACTGCTCCTCATGCAATAACTTGGTCGACGCGCCCACGATCGGAGCGCGGTGTGAAGGATGCCGGCTATTCGTCCATGATGAGTGCGCGGTGAAGCTCAAGCGGAGGGCAGGAACGGTGGAAAGATACTGCAGGTCGTGCCAGGAGCGGGGTCGCCCCAAGCCCCACAAGTACTTCACGCAGAAAGCGCGCTGAGAGACTCTGGGATAGAGTCTCGGAAAAGGGGGGGGGGGGTTGGGGGCATCAGTGTCACGCACAATCATGCCGCAGCTGCGCGGAAGAAGTGACCGGCGGAATAGGGATCGAGGAGGCAGAGGGTCCGCGCATGGGATGCTGGCTCCCGCGGATGCGGTTGAGCGAGGGGTAAGCGCGGATCCGGGGGAGGCAGGGTACAGGGTACCGGTGGAAGGGCCACCGCAGACGAACATTCGTCTGCGGCGGTTCTTCTCAGCCGAAGAATTTGTGGCCAGGCGGGAAGCAGCGAAGGGAGGGGCCGCGGTGCAAAGGGAACAGGGACAAGCTGAAGCAGGATCCGCGACCACTTACGAAGCGCAAGCAGGACAGTGGAGGAATTGAGCAATCACACGAGAAAACGACCAATCAGCACAAGTGACCAAGCATCAATTACGGAAGAGTCTCGGGAGACGCACCGCGGAAGACGAAGATTACAGGAAGAACACGAAGAGCACGAGCCGCGGATGAAGAAAGTGACCAACAGAATAAACAGTGTGTGTGGGACAGGACCCGCGGTGCGTAGCCGCACCGCGTGGAGTCCGAGTAGGAGGAAGAAGGATGATGTGAGAAGGACGAGACCGACAGCGTGTAGACACGCTATGCGGAATCCAAAGTAGAAAAGGGCCTCATTAGCAAAAGCACAAGTGCAACTCAGACCTGCTTGCCTTCCGAAGTATTCCATGTACTCCGCACTCAGCTTTATCAAAGTCATTGGCCTACTCTCATTCATGTGCTCCGCCCATTGCCCTCTTGCCCTCAGTCGCTCTCGGAGTCCGGTCTGCGGACTATAGGAGTATGTGCGTGAAGAACCAAAAGTCCGAGTGAGGTGGGCTGCCGGCGGTGTCCCTTGCTTGCACACGTCCACAAAACGGGGTTCCGTGGAGAGGAGTCGGACGCCACGAGGTGGTGGACTCCCGTGTGGGAAGAAGTGGAACGCGGAGCATCACTCATCGGTGAGGTGCCTGCGCAGAAGCCTAGAACAGTGGTCCGCGGAATAGCTGATAGTCGGGGGTTTTCCATTGTGGGTTGCCATACTCTAGTGGCTTGCGGAGTGTCACTTCTCATTAAGGTGTATGCGCAGCAGTCCCAAACTCGTGGTCTGCGGAGTAGCCTCTAGCCTGGGGGTGGCAACCGTGTCTTGCTCATCACTTGTAGTAAACTTGTAGTAGTGAAGGGAGTAATCCGCGAAGATCCGCAGAGAGTTGCCGTCCGCGGAAAAATCAGGGACGCGGCAAATTTGGGGGCATCATACGTGTAACTGCGTGTAACTGATGTAAGTGCGTGTAAGTGCATGTAAGTGCGTATAAGTGGATGTAAGTACATGTAACTGTGTGTAAGTGCATGTAAGTGTGTGAAAGTATATGTAAGTGTGTGTAAGTGCGTGTAAGTGCGTGTAAGTGCGTTTAGGTACGTTTAAGTACCTGTAAGTGCGTGTAAGTACATGTAAGTCCATGTAAGTGTGTGTTACCGTGTAAAACTGCGTCTAAGTGCGTGAAAGTGCATGTAAGTGAGTGTAAGTGCTTCTAGGTATGTGTGAACATGCGTAAGTACGTATACGTGCGTATAAGTGCGTACAAGTGCGTGTAAGTGCGTGTAAGTGTGTGTAAGTGCGTGTAAGAATGTGTAAGCATGTGTAACTGCGTGTTAGTGCGTGTAAGTGAGAGCAAGTGCGTGTAAGTGCGTGTAACCATGTGTAAGTGCGTGTAAGAGCGTGTTATTGCGTGCAAGTCTTTGTAAGTGCGGGTAGGTACGTGTAAGTGTGTGTAAGTGCGTGTAAGTTTGTGTAAGTGCATGTAAGTGCGTGTAAGTGCAATTAACTGTATGTAAGTACGTGTAAGTGCGTGTAAGTACATGTAAGTACGTGTAAGTGTGTGCAAGTGCGTGTAAGTGCGTGTAAGTGTGTGTAAGTGTGTGTAAGTGTGTGTAAGTGTGTGTAAGTACGTGTAAGTGTATATAAGTACACGTAAGTCCGTGTAAGTGCGTGTAAGTGTGTGTAAGTGCGTGTAAATGCGTATAAGTGCATATAAGTGTGTGCTAGCATGTGTAAGTACGCGTAATTGCGTGTGAGTGCATATAAGTGCGTGTAAGTGCGTGTAAGTGTGTGGAAGTACGTGTACGTGCATGTTAGTGTATGTAAGTGCATGTAAGTGCGTGTAAGTGCATGACGTTTGTCTAAGTGCGTGTAAGTGCATGTTAGTACATGTAAGTGCGTGTAACTACATGTAAGTTCGTGTAAGTGCGTGTAAGTGCGTGTAAGTACATGTAAGTGCGTATAAGTGCATGTAAGTGCGTATAAGTATGTGTAAGTGCGTGTAAGTGTGTGTAACTATGTATAAGTGCGTGTAAGTGGGGATAAGTGCGTGTAAGTGTGTATAAGTATGTATAAGTGTGTGTCAGTGCGTGTAAGTATGTGTAAGTGTGTGCAAGTGCGTGTAAGTGTGTGCAAGTGAGTGTAAGTGCCTGTAACTGTGTGTAACTGGGTATAAGTGCGTGTAAGTGCATGTAAGTGCGTGTAAGTGAGTGTAAGTGCGTGTAAGTGCTTGTAAGTGCGTGTAACTGCGAGTAAGTGCGTATACATGCGTATAAGTGCGTGTAAGTGCGTGTAAGTGTGTATAAGTGCGTGTAAGTACATGTAAGTATGTGTTACTGCGTGTAATTGTGTGTAAGTATGAGCAAGTGTGTGTAAGTGCATGTAAGTGCGTGTAAGTGCGTGTAAGTACGTCTTATTGCGTGCAAGTCTTTGTAAGTGTGTGTAAGTACGTGTAAGTGTGTGTAAGTGCGTGTAAGATTGTGTAAGTATGTGTAAGTGCGTGTAAGTGCAATTAACTGCGTATAAGTGTGTGTAAGTGCGTGTACGTACGTGTAAGTACGTGTAAGTTTGCGCAAGTGCGTGTAAGTACATGTAAGTGTGTGTAATTGCGTATAAGTGCATGTAAGTGCGGATAAGTGCGTGTGAGTGCGTGTAAGTATGTATAAGTGCGTGTAAGTGCGTGTAAGTGTGTGTATGTGTGTATAAGCATGCGTAAGAGTGTATAAGTGCGTGTAAGTGCATGTAAGTTCTTATAAGTTCTTGTAAGTGCGTGTAATTGTGTGTAAGTGCGTATAAGTGCGTTCAAGTACGTGTAAGTGCGTGTAAGTGTGTGTAAGTGCTTGTAAGTGGGTGTAAGTGCGTGTAAGTGCGTGTAAGTGCGTGTACATGCGTGTAAGTACGTGTGAGTACATGTAAGTGCGTGTAAGTGTGTGTTAGTGGGTGTAAGTGTGTGTAAGTGCGTGTAAGTACGTGTAGGTTCATGTAAGTCCGTGTAAGTGCACGCAAGTACTTGTAAGTGCGTGCAAGTATGTGTAAGTGTGTGTAAGTGTGTGTAAGAGTGTGTAAGTGTGTATAAGTGCGTGTAAGTGCATGTAAGTACGTGTAAGTGCGTGTAAGTGTGTGTAAGTGTGTAGAACTGCGTGTAAGTACGTCTAAGTGCGTGTAAGTGCATGTAAGTGCGTGTAAGTGCGTGTTAGTGCATGTAGGTGCGTGTATGTGTGTGTAAGTGCGTAGAAGTACGTGTAAGTGTGTGTAAGTGTATGTAAGTGCATGTAAGTACGTGTAAGTGCGTGAAAGTTCGTTTAAGTGCGTGTAAGTGCATGTAAGTACGTGTAAGTGCGTATAAGTGCCTGTAAGCTTTTACAATTGCGTGTAAGTGTGTGTATGTGCATGTAAGTATGTGTAAGTGTGTCTAACTATGTATAAGTGCATGTAAGTGCGGATAAGTGCGTATAAGTGTGTGTAAGTACGTATAAGTGTGTATAAGTGCATGTAAGTGCGTGTAAGTGTGTGTAAGTGTGTTCAAGTGCGTGTAAGTACGTGTATGTGCGTGTAAGTGTGGGTAAGTTTGTGCAAGTGCACGTAAGTTGGTGTAACTACAATTAATTGCGTGTAAGTATGTGTAAGTGTGTGTAAGTGTGTGAAAGTAGGTGTAAGTAAGTGTAAGTGTGTGGAAGTGCGTATAAGTGCGTGTAAGTATGTGCAAGTGCACTTAAGTGTGTGTAAGTGCGTGTAAGTGCGTGTAATTGCATGTAAGTGCGCATAAGTGCGTGTCAGTGCGTGTAAGTGCGTGTAAGTTCTTGTAAGTGCTTGTAAGTACATGTAATTGCGTGTAAGTGTGTATCAGTGCATGTAAGTGCGTGTAAGAGCGTGTATGTGTGTGCAAATGCTTATAAGTGCATGTAAGTGAGTGTAACTGCGTGTAAGTGCGTGTAAGTGCGTGTAAGTGCGTGTAAGTACGTGTAAGTGTGTATAAGTATTTGTAAGTACGTGTAAGTGTGTGTAAGTGCGTATAAGTGCATGTAAGTGTGTGTAAGTGCGTGCAAGTACGTGTAACTGTGACTAAGTGCATGTAAGTACGTGTAAGTGCATATACGCACGTATAAATGCCTGTGCGTGCATGTAAGTGCGTGTAAGTGTGTGTAAGTACGTGTAAGTGTGTGTAACTACGTGTAAGTACATGTAAGTACGTGTAAGTTTGTGTAGGTATGTGAAAGTGCGAATATGTACGTGTAATTGCGTATAATAATGTGTAAGTGCGTGTAAGTGCGTATAAGTGTGTGTAAGTGCATGTAACTGCGTGTAAGTAAGTGTAAGTGCGTGTAAGTGTGTATAAGTACGTATAAGTGCATGTATCTGCGTGTAAGTGCGTGTAAGTGCGTGTAAGTACGTGTAAGTGTGTGCAAGTGCGTGTAAGTGCATGTAACTATGTGTAACTGGGTATAAGTGCGTGTAAGTGCATGTAAGTGCGTGTAAGTGCGTGTAAGCGCGTGTAAGTGCTTGTAGGTGCGTGTAAGTGTGAGTAACTGCGTATACGTGCGTATAAGTGCGTGTAAGTGCGTGTGAGTGCGTGTAAGTACGTGTAAGTGTGTGTAACTGCGTGTAAGTGTCTGTAAGTATGAGCAAGTGCGTGTAAATGCGTGTAAGTGCGTGTTATTGCGTGCAAGTCTTTGTAAGTGCGTGTAAGTACGTGTAATTGTGTGTAAGTACGTGTACGTTTGTGTAAGTACGTGTAAGTGCTTGAAACTGCAATAAACTACGTGTAAGTGCCTGTAAGTGTGTGTAAGTACGTGTAAGTGTGTGTTAGTTTGTGCAAGTGCGTGTAAGTGCGTGTAAGTGTGTGTAACTGCGTATAAGTACGTGTAAGTACGGATAAGTGCGTGTAAGTATGTGTAAGTATGTATAAGTGCGTGTAAGTGTGTGTAAGTGTGTGTAAGTGTGTGCAAGTGTGTGTAAGTACGTGTAAGTGCGTGTAAGTGTGGATACGTTTGTGTAAGTGCATGTAAGTTCGTGTAAGTGCAATTAATTACGTGTAAGTGCGTGTAAGTGTGCGTAAGTGCGTGTAAGTGCGTGTAAGTACGTGTAAGTTTGTGCAAGTGCGTGTAAGTGCATGTAAGTACGTGTAAGTGTGTGTAAGTGCACATAAGTGTGTGTAAGTGTGTGTAAGTGCGTGTAAGTGTGTATAAGTATGCGTAAGTGCGTCTAAGTGCGTGTAAGTACGTGTAAGTCTGTGTAAGTTCTTGTAAGTGCTTATAAGTGCGTGTAATTACGTTTAAGTGCGTAAAAGTGCATCTAAGTGTGTGTAAGAGTATGTAAGTGCGTGCAAATGCTTCTAAGTACGTGTAAGTGAGTGTAAGTGTGTGTTAGCGCGTGTAAGTGCGTGTAAGTGCGTGTAAGTGCGTGTAAGTGCATGTAAGTGCGTGTAAGTGCGTGTAAGTCTGTGTAAGTACAACTAAGTGCATGTAAGTACTTGTAAGTGCGTATACGTGCGTACAAGTGCGTGTACGTGCGTGTAAGTGCGTGTAAGTGTGTGTAAGTACGTGTAAGTGTGTGTAACTGTGTGTAAATGCATGTAAGTGTGTGTAAGTGTGTGTAAGTGCGTGTAAGTGCGTGTATGTACGTGTATGTGCGTATAAGTACATGTAAGTACGTGTATGTGCGTATAAGTACGTGTAACCGCGTGTAACTACGTGTAAGTCTGTGTAAGTGCGTGTAAGTATGTATAAGTGCGTATAAGTGATGTAACTACGTGTAAGTGTGTGTAAGTGTGTGTAAGTATGTCTAAGTGTGTTTAAGTGCGTGTAAGTGCGTGTAAGTATGTGTAAGTGCGTGTAAGTGCCTATAAGTGCGTATACGTATGTGTAAATGCGTGTAAGTGCGTGTAACTGTGTGTAACTGGGTGTAAGTGCGTGTAAGTGCATGCAAGTGTGTGTAAGTACATGTAACTACGTGTAAGTGCTTGTAAGTGCCTGTAAGTGCGAGTAAGTGCATATACGTGCGTATACGTGCGTGTAAGTGTGTGCAAGTGCATGTAAGTGCGTGTAAGTGCGTGTACATGCGTGTTGTTACGTGCATGTCTTTGTAAGTGCGTGTTCGTGCGTGTAAGTGTGTGTAAGTGTGTGTAAGTTCGTGTAAGTGCGTGTAAGTATGTGTAAGTGGAATTTACTGTGTGTAAATGCGTGTAAGTTCGTGTAAGTGCGTGTAAGTACGTGTAAGTGTATGCAAGTGCGTGTAAGTGCGTGTAACTGTGTGTAAATGTGTGTAAGTGTGTGTAAGTGTGTGTAAGTACGTGTACGTACGCGTAAGTATGTATAAGTGTGTGTAAGTTCGTATAAGTTCTTGTAAGTGTGTGTAAGTGCATTTAAGTGTTTGTAAGTGCGTGGACGTACGTGTAAGTGCGTGTAAGTACATGTAAATTTGTGTAAGTGAATGTAAGTGCGCGTAAGTATAGTTAACTGCATGTAAGTGTGTGTAAGTGCGTGTAGGTGTGTGTAAGTCTGTGTAAGGGTGCGTAAGTGCGTGTGAGTGCGTGTAAGTACGTGTAAGTGTGTGTAAGTTCTTGTAAGTGCTTTTAAGTGCGTGTAATTACGTTCAAGTGCGTAAAAGTGCATATAAGTGCGTGTAAGAGCATGTAAGTGCGTGCAAATGCTTGTAAGTGCGTGTAAGTGAGTGTAAGTGTGTGTAAGCGCATTTAAGTGCGTGTAAGTGCGTGTAAGTGCGTGTAAGTGCGTGTAAGTGCGTGTAAGTGTGTGTAAGTGCGTATAAGTGCATGTAAGTGCGTGTAAGTGCGTGTAAGTCTGTGTAAGTACAACTAAGTGCATGTAAGTACGTGTAAGTGCGTATACGTGCGTACAAGTGCGTGTACATGCCGGTAAGTGCGTGTAAGTGCGTGTAAGTACGTGTAAGTGTGTGTAACTGTGTGTAAATGCATGTAAGTGTGTGTAAGTGTGTGTAAGTACGTGTAAGTGCGTGTATGTACGTGTAAGTGCGTATAAGTACGTGTAAGTACGTGTAAGTGCGTATAAGTACGTGTAACTGCGTGTAACTACGTGTAAGTCCGTGTAAGTGCGTGTAAGTATGTAGAAGTGCATATAAGTGTATGTAACTTCGTGTAAGTGTGTGTAAGTGTGTGTAAGTATGTGTAAGTGTGTTTAAGTGCGCGTAAGTGCGTGTAAGTGCGTGTAAGTGCGTGTAAGTGCCTGTAAGTGCGTATGCGTATGTGTAAATACGTGTAAGTGCGTGTAACTGTGTGCAACTGGGTGTAAGTGCGTGTAAGTGCATGCAAGTGTGTGTAAGTACATGTAACTACGTGTAAGTGCTTGTAAGTGCCTGTAAGTGCGAGTAAGTGCATATACGTGCGTATACGTGCGTGTAAGTGTGTGTAAGTGCGTGTAAGTGCTTGTAAGTGCATGTACATGCGTGTTGTTATGTGCAAGTCTTTGTAAGTGCGTGTTCGTACGTGTAAGTGTTTGTAAGTGTGTGTAAGTTCGTGTAAGTGCGTGTAAGTATGTTTAAGTGGAATTTACTACGTGTAGGTGCATGTAAGTTCGTGTAAGTGCGTGTAAATACGTGTAAGTGTATGCAAGTGCGTGTAAGTGCGTGTAACTGTGTGTAAATGTGTGTAAGTGTGTGTAAGTGTGTGTAAGTACGTGTATGTACGCGTAAGTATGTATAAGTGCGTGTAAGTTTGTATAAGTTATTGAAAGTGCGTGTAAGTGCGTGTAACTACGTGTAAGTGTGTGTAAGTGCATTTAAGTGTTTGTAAGTGCGTGGACGTACGTGTAAGTGCGTGTAAGTACATGTATATTTGTGTAAGTGAATGTAAGTGCATGTAAGTACAATTAACTGCATGTAAGTGTGTGTAAGTGCGTGTAGGTGTATGTAAGTCTGTGTAAGGGTGCGTAAGTGCGTGTAAGTGCGTGTAAGTGCGTGTAAGTGCATGTAAGTGTGTGTAAGTGTGTGTAAGTACGTGTAAGTGGTTGTAAGTGCGTATAAGTGCGTATAAGTATGTGTAGGTGTGTGTACGTGCGTGTAAATGTGTGTAAGCGCATGTAAGTGCATGTAAGCACGTGTAAGTGCGTATAGCTGTGTGTAACTGCATGCAAGTGCGTCTAAGTGCATGTAAGTGTATGTAAGTGCATGTAAGTATGTGTAAGTGCGTGCAAGTTTGTGTACGTGCGTGTGAGTGCATGTAAGTTCGTGTAAGTGCGTGTAAGTACATGTAAAGTTCTTGTAAGTGCGTGTAAGTGTATGTAAGTGCATGTAAGTGCGTGTAAGTGCATGTAAGTGTGTGTAAGTACGTGTAAGTGTGTTTTTTGCATGTAAGTGCGTGTAACTGCATGTACATGTGTGTAAGTGTGTGTAAGTGCATATACGTGTGTGTAAGTGCCTATAAGTGCGTGTAAGTGCGTGTAAGTGAATGTAAGTGCGTGTAAGTACGTGTAAGTATGTGTAAGTGTTTGTGAGTGCGTGTAAGTACGTGTAAGTGTGTGTAAGTTTGTGTAAGTGTGTGTAAGTGCGTGTAAGTGTAATTCACTGTGTGTAAGTGCGTATACGTGTGTGTAAGTGAGTGAAAGTGCGTGTAAGTGCGTGTAATTGCATGTATGTGTGTGTAAGTGTGTATACGTACGTGTAATTGCGTGTGAGTGCGTGTAAGTACGTGTAAGTGCGTGTAAGTGCGTGTCATTGTGTGTAAGTCTTTGTAAGTGCGTGTCAGTACATGTAAGTGCGTGTAAGTGCATGTAAGCTTGTGTAAGTACGTGTAAGTGCGAGTAAGTACAATTTACTGCGTGTAAGTGCGTGTAAGTATGTGTAAGTGCGTGTAAGTGCGTGTAAGTATGTATAAGTGCGTGTAAATTTGTGAAAGTGCATGTAAGTGCGTGTAAGCACGTGTACGTATGTGTAACTGCGTGTAAGTGCGTGTAAGTTCATGTAAGTGCGTGTAAGTGCGTGTAAGTGCGTGTAAGTGCGTGTAAGTGTAGGTAATTACGTGTAAGTGCGTGTAAGTACGTGTTAGTTTGTGTAAGTGCGTGTAAGTGCATGTAAGTGCGTGTAAGTGTGTGTAGGTGCGTGTAAGTGTGTGGAAGTGTGTGTACATATGTGTAAGTATGTGTACGTATGTGCAAGTGTGTGTAACTACATGTGAGTGCCTGTAAGTGCGTGTAATTGCATGTAAGTGCGTGTAAGTATGTGTAAGTATGTGTAAGTACGTGTAAGTGTGTGTAACTCCGTGTAAGTGTGTGTAAGTGTGTGTAAGTGTGTGTAAGTATGTGTTAGTATGTGTAAGTGCGTGTAAGTGTGTGTAACTGTGTGCAAGTGTGTATGAGTATGTATAAGTGCGTGTAATTGCGTGTAAGTGCGTGTAAGTGTGTGTAAGTGCTTGTAAGTGCGTATAAGTGAGTGTAAGTGCATGTAATAGCATGTAACTGCGTGTAAGTGTGTGTAACTGCGTGTACATGTGTGTAAGTGCGTGTAAGTGTTTATAAGCGCATATAAGTGTGTGTAAGTGCGTGTAAGTACGTGTAAGTGCGTGTAAGTGCGTGTAAGTGCGGGTAAGTACAATTAACTGTGTGTAAGTGCATGTAAGTGCATGAAAGTGTGTGTAAGTACGGGTAACTGTGTGCAAGTATGTGTAAGTACGTGTAAGTGTGTGTAAGTACGTGTAAGTGTGTGTAAGTGTGTGTAAGTGTGTGTAAGTATGCGTAAGTGCGTGTAAGTGCGTGTAAGTGCGTGTAAGTGCGTGTAAGTGCGTGTAAGTGCGTGTAAGTGTGTGTTAGTGCGTGTATGTGCGTGTAAGTGTGTGTAAGTACGTGTAAGTGCGTGTAAGTGTGTGTAAGTGTGTGTAAGTACGTGTAAGTGTGTGTAAGTATGTGTAAGTACGTGTAAGTGTGTGTAAGTACGTGTAAGTGTGTGTAAGTATGTGTAAGTACGTGTAAGTGTGTGTAAGTACGTGTAAGTGTGTGTAAGTATGTGTAAGTACGTGTAAGTGTGTGTAAGTACGTGTAAGTGTGTGTAAGTATGTGTAAGTACGTGTAAGTGTGTGTAAGTACGTGTAAGTGTGTGTAAGTATGTGTAAGTACGTGTAAGTGTGTGTAAGTACGTGTAAGTGTGTGTAAGTATGTGTAAGTACGTGTAAGTGTGTGTAAGTACGTGTAAGTGTGTGTAAGTATGTGTAAGTACGTGTAAGTGTGTGTAAGTACGTGTAAGTGTGTGTAAGTATGTGTAAGTACGTGTAAGTGTGTGTAAGTACGTGTAAGTGTGTGTAAGTGCGTGTAAGTACGTGTAAGTGTGTGTAAGTGTGTGTAAGTGTGTGTAAGTATGCGTAAGTGCGTGTAAGTGCGTGTAAGTGCGTGTAAGTGCGTGTAAGTGCGTGTAAGTGCGTGTAAGTGTGTGTTAGTGCGTGTATGTGCGTGTAAGTGTGTGTAAGTACGTGTAAGTGCGTAAGTGTGTGTAAGTGCGTGTAAGTACCTGTAAGCGCTTATAACTGCGTGTACGTGCGTGTAAGTGCGTGTAAGTACGTATAAGTGTGTGTAAGTACGTGTAAGAGCGTGTAAGTGTGTGTAAGTGTGTGTAAGTGTGTGTAAGTGTGTGTAAGTGTGTGTAAGTGCGTGTAAGTATGTGTAAGTACATGTAAGTATGTGTAAGTGCGTGTAGCTGCGTGTATGTGGGTGTAAGTGCATGTAAGTTTGTGTAAGTACCTGTAAGGGCATGTAAGTGCGTGTAAGTGCGTGTAAGTGCGCGTAAGTGCGTGTAAGTACATATAAGTGTATTTAAGTGCGTGTAAGTGCATGTTAGTGCGTGTAAGTGCGTGTAAGTGTGTGTAAGTGCATACAAGTGCGTGTAAGTGCATGTAAGTACGTGTAAGTATGTGTATGTGCGTGTAAGTGCATGGAACACTGTGTAAGTAGGTGCATGTGCGTGTTAGTGTGTGTATGTGCATGTAAGTGCGTCTATCTGCGTGTAAGTGCGTGTAATTGCATGTAAGTGCATGTAAATCCGTGTAAGTGCGTGTAAGTGCACATAAGTACGTGTAAGTGTGTGTAAGTGCATAAACGTGCATGTAAGTGTGTGTAAGTGCGAGTTAGTATGTGGAACTGCGTATAATTGCATGTAAGTGCGTGGAAATGCGTGTAAGTTCTTGTAAGTGCTTATAAGTGCGTGTAATTACGTGTAAGTGCGTATAAGTGCGTGTAAGTACGTATAAGTGCGTGTAAGTGCGTGTAAGTGCTTGTAAGTACGTGGAAGTATGTGTAAGTGCGTGTAAGTGCGTGTAAGTACGTGTAAGTACGTGTAAGTGCATGTAAGTGTGTGTAAGTGCGTGTAAGTACGTGTAAGTACGTGTAAGTACGTGTAAGTACGTGGAAGTATGTGTAAGTGCGTGTAAGTGTGTGTAAGTACGTGTAAGTGCGTGTAAGTGCGTGTAAGTGTGTGTAAGTGTGTGTAAGTTCATGTAAGTGCGTATCAGTATGTGTAAGTGCATGTAAGTGTGTGTAAGTACGTGTAAGTGCGAGTAAGTGCGTGTAAGTACGTGTAAGTGTGTATTCGTGTGCATAAGTGCCTGTTAGTGCGTGAAAGTGCATGTAAGTATGTGTACATGTGTGTCACTATGTGTAAGTGCGTCTAAGTGCGTGTAAGTGCATATAAGTGTGTGTACGTACATGTAACTGCATGTAAGTGTATTTAAGAGTGTGTAAGTACGTTTAAGTGTGTGTATGTACGTGTAAGTGCGTGTAAGTACGTATAAGTATGTATGAGTACGTGTAAGTGCGTGGAAATGCGTGTAAGTGCGTGTAAGTGCATGTAAGTATGTATAAGTACGTGTAAGTGCATGTAAGCATGTGTATGTTCATGTAAGTGCGTATAAGTATGTGTAAGTACGTGTAAGTGTGTGTAAGTGCATGTAAGTGCGTGTAAGTGTCCGTAACTGCTAGTAAGTGTGTGTAAGTGCGTGTAAGTGCGTGTAAGTACGTGTAAGTGCGTGTAAGTGCTTGTATGTGCGAGTAAGTATGTATAAGTGTGTGTAAGTACGTTTAACTACATGTAAGTACGTGTAAATACGTGTAAGTGTGTGTAAGTTTGTGTAAGTGCATGTTAGTGCGTGTAAGTGCGTGTGAGTGCGTATAACTACGTGTAAGTGTGTGTAAGTGCATGTAAGTGTTTGTAAGTGCGTGAAGGTAAGTGTAAGTGCATGTAAGTGCGTGTAAAGTTGTGTTAGTGTGTGTAAGTGCGTGTAAGTACAATTAACTCCATATAAGTGCGTGTAAGTGCGTGTAAGTACATGTAAGTGCGTATAAGTGTGTGTAGGTATGTGCAAGTGCGTGTAAGTGCGTATGTGTGTGTGCAAGTGTGTGTAAGTGCGTATAAGTAAGTTTAAGTGCGTGTAAGTGCGTGTAAGTGCGTGTAAGTGTGTATAAGTGCGTGTGAGTGTGTGTAAGTACGTGTAAGTGCATGTACGTGTGTGTAAGTCCGTGTAACTGCGCATAAGTGCGTGTAAGTGTGTGTAAGTACGTGTAAGTGTGTGTAAGTGTGTGTAAGTGGATGTAAGTGCATGTAAGTGCGTGTAAATGCATGTAAGTGCGTGTAAGTACGTGTAAGTGTATATAAGTGCGTGTAAGTATGTGTAAGTGCGTGTAAGTATGTGTAAGTTTGTGTAAATGCGTGTAAGTGCGTGTAAGTACAGTTAACTGTATGTAAGTGCGTGTAAGTGTGTGTAAGTATGTGTAAGTGCGTGTAAGTATGTGTAAGAGTGTGCAAGTATGTATAAGTGTGTGTAAGTATGTGTAAGTGCGTGTAAGTACGTGTAAGTGCGTGTAAGTATGTGTAAGTATGTGTAAGTGTGTGTAAGTGCGTGTAAGTCCATGTATGTACATGTAAGTGCGTGTAAGTGCGTGTAAGTACGTGTAAGCACGTTTAAGTGTGTATAACTGCGTGGAAGTACGTGTAAGTGCGTGTAAGCGCGTGTAAGTGCATGTAAGTGTATGTAAGTACGTGTAAGTGCGTGTAAGTGCGTGTAAGTACGTGTAAGTGCGTGTAAGTGGTTCTAAGTGCATGTAAGTACATGTAAGTGCGTGTAAGTGAATGTTACTGCGTGTAAGTGTGTGTAACTGCGTGTAAGTGCGTGTAAGTGCGTGTAAGTGCGTGTAAGTACGTGTAAGTGCGTGTAAGTGCGTGTTAGTACGTATAAGCGTGTACAAGTATGTGTAAGTATGTGTAAGTGTGTGTAAGTATGTATAAGTGCGTGTAAGTGTGTGTAAGTATGTGTAAGTATGTGTAAGTGTGTGTAAGTATGTATAAGTGCGTGTAAGTGTGTGTAAGTATGTGTAAGTATGTGTAAGTGTGTGTAAGTATGTATAAGTGCGTGTAAGTGTGTGTAAGTATGTGTAAGTATGTGTAAGTGTGTGTAAGTATGTATAAGTGCGTGTAAGTGTGTGTAAGTATGTGTAAGTATGTGTAAGTGTGTGTAAGTATGTATAAGTGCGTGTAAGTGTGTGTAAGTATGTGTAAGTATGTGTAAGTGTGTGTAAGTATGTATAAGTGCGTGTAAGTGTGTGTAAGTATGTGTAAGTATGTGTAAGTGTGTGTAAGTATGTATAAGTGCGTGTAAGTGTGTGTAAGTATGTGTAAGTATGTGTAAGTGTGTGTAAGTATGTATAAGTGCGTGTAAGTGTGTGTAAGTACGTGTAAGTGCGTGTAAGTGAATGTTACTGCGTGTAAGTGTGTGTAACTGCGTGTAAGTGCGTGTAAGTGCGTGTAAGTGCGTGTAAGTACGTGTAAGTGCGTGTAAGTGCGTGTTAGTACGTATAAGCGTGTACAAGTATGTGTAAGTATGTGTAAGTGCGTGTAAGTGTGTGTAAGTACGTGTGAGTGCGTGTAAGTGTGTATAAGTGCGTGTAAGTGCGTGTAGGTGCGTGTAAGTGCGTGTAGGAACGTGTAAGTACGTGTAAGTGTGTGTAAGTGTGTGTAAGTACGTGTAAGTGCGTATAAGTGCATGTAAGTGTGTATACGTGCGTATAAGTGTGTGTAAGTATGTGTAAGTGCACGTAGGTACATGTAAGTCCGTGTAAGTGCACGTAAGTGCGTGTAAGTGGGTGTAAGCGCGTGTAAGTGTGTATAAGTGTGTGTAAGTACACGTAAGTCCGTGTAAGTGTGTGTAAGTGCGTGTACGTTTGTGTAAGTGTGTATATGTGCGTGTAAATGTGTGTAAGTGCATGTAAGTGTGCGTAAGTACGTGTAAGTGCATGTAACTGTGTATATGTGCGTGTACCTACGTGTAAGTGTAAGTGCGTGTAAGTGTGTGTATGTGCATGTAAGTGCGTATGAGTGCGTATAAGTGCGTGTATGTAGGTGTAAGTGCGAGTAAGTGCGTGTAAGTACGTGTAAGTGTGTGTAAGTACATGTGAGTGCGTGTATGTACGTGTATGTCTGTGTAAGTGCGCATAAGTGCGTGTAAGTGCATGTAAGTGCAGGTGTGTGTAAGTTTGTGTAAGTGCGTGTAAATGCGTGTAAATGCGAGTAAGTGTGGGTAAGTGCATGTAAGTACGTGTAAGTGTGTGTATGTGCGGGTAAGTGTGTGTAAGTGCGTGTAAGTGCGTGTGAGTGCGTGCGAGTGCGCGTGAGTGTGTGTGAGTGAATTTAAGTGCATGTAAGTGCGTGTAAGTGCGTATAAATGTGTGTAAGGGCATGTAAGTACGTATAAATGTGTATAAGTGCGTGTAAGTGCGTGTAAGTTTTTGTAAGTGCGTATTAGTACGTGTAAGTGGGTGTAAGTGTGTGTAACTGCGTATTAGTGTGTGTAACTGCTTGTAAGTTCGTGTAAGTACGTGTAAGTGCGTGTAAGTGTGTGTAAGTATGTGTAAGTGTGTGTAAGTGCGTGTAAGTACGTGTAAGTGTGTACGTCCGTATAAGTACATGTAAGTGCGTGTAAGTACATGTTAGTGCGTATAACTACGTGTAACTGTGTGTAAGTGTGTGTAAGTTTGTTTAAGTGCGTATAAGTGCATGTAAGTGCATGTAACTGCGTGTAAGTGCGTGTAAGTACATATGAGTATGTGTAACTACGTGTAAGTGCGTATAACTACGTGTAAGTGTGTGTAAGTACGTGTAAGTGCGTGTGAGTGCGTGTAAGTACGTGTAAGTGCGTGTAAGTTTGTGTAAGTATGTGTAAGTGTGTGTGAGTACAATTAACTGCGTGTAAGTGCGTGTACGTACGTGTACGTGTGTGAAAGTGTGTGTAAGTACGTGTAAGTGCGTGTAAGTGCGTATAAGTATGTGTAAGTGTGTATAAGGACGTGTAACTCCGTGTAAGTGTGTGTAAGTGTGTGTAAGTGCGTGTAACTACGTGTAAGTACATGCAAGTGCGAGTAAGTGCATATACGTGCATGTAAGTATATATAACTATGTGTAAATGCGTGTAAGTGCGTGTAAGTGCGTGTAAATGTCTGTAAGTGCTTGTAAGTGCGTGTAAGTACGTGTAAGTGCATGTAAGTGCGTGTAAGTGCGTGTAAGTGCGTGTAAGTGTGTGTAAATGCGTGTAAGTGTGTGTAAGTGTGTGCAAGTGTGTGTAAGTGTGTATAAGTACGTGTAAGTGTGTGTAAGTGTGTGTAAGTGTCATTAAATACGTGTAAGTGCGTGTAAGTGCGTGTAAGTGCGTGTAAGAGCATGTAAGTGTGTGTAAGTGTGTGCAAGTGCGTGTAAGTGTGTGTAAATTCATGTACGTGCGTGTAAGTGCATGTATGTGTATGTAAGTGCGTGTAAGTGCGTGTATGTACGTGTAAGTACGTGTAAGTGTGTATAAGTGCAA
>SZWC01000021.1:255159-273620 GCA_023375785.1 Penium margaritaceum | reverse complement strand
AGTGCGTGTAAGTACGTGTAAGTGCGTGTAAGTGCGTGTAAGTGCGTGTAAGTGCGTGTAAGAGCATGTAAGTGTGTGTAAGTGTGTGCAAGTGCGTGTAAGTGTGTGTAAATTCATGTACGTGCGTGTAAGTGCATGTATGTGTATGTAAGTGCGTGTAAGTGCGTGTATGTACGTGTAAGTACGTGTAAGTGTGTATAAGTGCAATAAGCTGCATGTAAGTGCGTGTAAGTACGTGTAAGTACGTGTAAGTGAGTGTTAGTGCGTGTAAGTGTGTGTAAGTACATGTAAGTATGTGTAAGTGCGTATAAGTACGTGTAAGTGCATGTAAGTGTGTGTAACAGTGTACGACTGTGTGTAAGTACGTATAAGTGCGTGTAAGTGCGTATATGTGCGTGTAAGTTCATGTAATTGTGTGTAAATGCGTGTAAGTCATGTAAGTACGTGTAAGTGCGTGTACGTTTTTGTAAGTGTGTGTATACGTGTAAGTACATGTAAGTGCGTGTAAGTGCGTGTAAGCGTGTGAAAGTGTGTGTACATGTGTATAAGTGCGTGTAAGTGCGTGTAAGTGCGTGCAAGTGCGTGTAAGTGCATGTTAGTGCGTAAAAGTGTGTGTAGGGGTGTGTAAGTGCGTGTAAGTGCGTATAAGTGCATATAAGTGCATGTTAGTGCGTGTAAGTGCGTGTAAGTGTGTGTAAGTGCGTGTAACTATGTGTAAGTACGTGTAAGTGTGTGTAATTGCGTGTAAGTGTGTGTCAGTGCGTGTAACTGCGTGTAAGTGCGTATAACTGTGTAAACATGCGCGTAAGTACATGTAAGTACGTGTAAGTGGGTGTAAGTGCGAGTAAGGGCGTATAAGTGCGTGTAAGTGTGCATAAGTGTGCGTAAGTACATGTAAGTGTGTGTAAGTATGTGTAAGTGCGTGCAAGTGCGTGTAAGTATGTGTAAGTGCGTGTAAGTTTGTGTAAGTATGTGTAAGTGTGTGTAAGTGCAGTTAACTGGTTGTAAGTGCGTGTAAGTGCGTGTAAGTGCGTGGAAGTGTGTGTAAGTACGTGTAAGTGCGTATAAGTGCGTGTAAGTGTGTCTAAGTGTGTATAAGTACATGTAACTTCGTGTAAGTGTGTGTAACTGCGTGTATCTATGTGTAAGTACATGTAAGTGCGTGTAATTGCATATACGTGCGTGTAAGTATATGTAACTGCGTGCAAATGCGTGTAAGTGCGTGTAAGTGTGTGTAAATATGTGTAAGTGCTTGTAAGTGCGTGTAAGTACGTGTAAGTGGATGTAATTGCGTGTAACTGCGCGTAAGTACGTGTAAGTGTGTGTAAGTGTGTGTAAGTGTGTGCAAGTGCGTGTAAGTGTGTATAAGTGCGTGTAAGAATGTGTACGTGTCATTAAATGCGTGTAAGTGCGTGTAAGTGCATGTAAGTGCGTGTAAGTGCGTGTAAGTGTGTGCAAGTGCGTGTAAGTGTGTGTAAGTGCATGTAAGTAAGTGTAAGTGCATGTCAGTGTGTGTAAGTGTGTGTAAGTGCGTGTAAGTCTGTGTAAGTATGTGTGAGTGCATGTGAGTGCGTGTAATTGCCTGTAAGTGCGTGTCAGTGCGTGTAACTACGTGTAAGTGTGTGTAACTGTGTAAACGTGCGTGTAAGCATATGTAAGTACGTGTAAGTTCATGTAAGTGTGTTTAAGTGTGTGTAACGGTGTGTAAGTGCGTGTAAGTGCGCATAAATGTGCGTAAGTACATGTAAGTGTGTGTAAGTATGTGTAAGTGCGTGCAAGTGCGTGTAAGTACGTGTAAGTGCGTATAAGTGCGTGTAAGTACGTGTAAGTGCATGTAAGTGCGTATAAGTGTGTCTAAGTGCATGTTAGTGCGTGTAAGTGTGTATAAGTGTGTGTAAGTGCATGTAAGTATGTGTAAGTGTGTGTAACTGTGTGTAAGTGGGTGTAAGTGCATGTAAGTTCTTGTAAGGTTGTGTAATTGCGTGTAAGAGCATGTAAGTGCACGTAAGTGCGTATAAGTGCATGTAAGTGCGTGTAAGTGCGTGTAAGTACGTGTAAGCATGTGTAAGTATGTGTCAGTGTGTACAAGTGTATACAAGTGCGTGTAAGTGCGTGTTAGTGCGTGTAAGTGTGTGTAAGTGCATGTAAGTGCGTGGAACAATATGTAAGTACGTATAAGTGCGTGTAAGTGCGTGTAAGTGTGTGTAAGTGCGTGTAAGAATACGTAAGTGTGTATTATGTGCATAAGTGCATTAAAGTGCATATAAGTACATGTAATTGTATGTAAGTGTGAGTGTAAGTGTGTGTAAGTACGTGTAAATACGTGTTTGTATGTGTAACTACGTGTAAGTGCGTATAAGTGTAGGTAAGTGCGTGTAAGTGCGTGTAAGTGTGTGTTAGTGTGAGTAAGTGCGTGTAATTGCGTGTAAGTGCGTGTAAGTGTGTGTAAGTACATGTAAGTGCGTTTAAGTGTGTGTAAGTGCATATAAGTGTGTGTAAGTGCGTGTAAGTGCATATAAGTGTATGTAAGTTCCTGTAAGTTTGTGTAAGTATGTGTAACTGCTTGTAAGTGCATGTAAGTGCGTGTAAGTGGACGTAAGTGTGTGTAAGTGCATGTAAGTACGTGTAAGTGCTTGTAAGTACGTGTATGTGCGTGTAAGTGTGTATAAGTGTGTATAACCGTGTGTAAGTGCAGGTACATGCGTGTAAGTGTGTGTATGTGCGTGTAAGTGGATGTAAGTGCATGAAAGTACATGTAAGTCCGTGTAAGTGCGTGTAAGTGCGTGTAAGTACGTGTATGTATGTGTAATTGCGTATAAGTGTTTGTAAGTGCCTGTAAGTACATGTAAGTGCATGTAAGTGCCTGTAAGTTTGTGTAAGTGTGTTTAAGTACGTGTAAGTACAATTAACTGCGTGTAAGTGCGTGTGAGTGCGTGTAATTGCGTGTAAGGGTGTGCAAGTGCGTGTAAGTGCATGTAAGTACGTGTAAGTGCATGTAAGTGCGTGTAAGTATGTCTAAGTGCGTGTATGTACGTATAAGTGTGTGTAAGTGCGCGTAAGTGCGTGTAAGTGTGTGTAAGTGCGTGTAAGTTCTTATAAGTGCTTGTAAGTGTGTGTAATTGCGTGTAAGTACGTATAAGTGCGTGTAAGTGCGTGTAAGTGCGTGCAAGTGCGTGCAAGTACTTGTAAGTGCGTGTAAGTGCGTGTAAGTGCATGTAAGTGTGTCTAAGTATGTGTAAGTACATATAAGTGCGTGTTAGTACGTGTGAGTACGTGTAAGTGCGAGTACGTGCATGTGAGTGCGTGTAAGTGCGTATACGTGTGTATAAGTGCGTGTAAGTGTGTGTAATTACATGCAAGTACAGGTAAGTACGTGTAAGTGTGTGTAACTGTGTGTAAGTGCACGTAAGTGCAGGTTAGTGTGTGTAAGTGCTTGTAAGTACGTGTAAGTTCATGTAAGTGCGTGTAAGTGCGTATAAGGACGTGTAACTACGTGTAACTACGTGTAAGTGCGTGTAACTGCGTGTAACTGCGTGTAAGTGCGTATAAGTACGTGTAAGTGCGTAAAAGTGTGTGTAAGTGCATGTAACTGCATGTAAGTGTGTGTAAGTGCATATAAGTGCGTATAAGTGTGTGTAAGTACGTGTAAGTATGTGCAAGTACGTGTAAGTGCGTGTAAGTGCGTGTAAGTATATGTAATTGTGTGTAAATGTATGTAAGTGCGTGTAAGTGTGTGTAAGTGAACGTAAGTGCATCTAAGTGTGTGTAAGTACGTGTAAGTTTTCGTAAGTGCTTGTAAGTGTGTGTAATTGCGTGTAAGTGCGTATAAGTGCGTGTAAGTGCGTGTAAGTGCGTGTAAGTGCGTGCAAGTGCATGCAAGTGCGTGCAAGTGCTTGTAAGTGCGTGTAAGTGTGTGTAAGTGCATGTAAGTGTGTGTAAGCGTGTCTAAGTATGTGTACGTGCATATAAGTCCGTGTTAGTACGTGTGAGTACGTGTAAGTACAAGTCAGTGCATGGGAGTGCGTGTAAGTGGGTATATGTGCGTATAAGTGCGTGTAAGTGTGTGTAAGTGCGTGTAAGTATGTGTAAGTACGTGTAAGTGTGTGAAACTGTGTATAAGTGCATGTAAGTGCGTGTTAGTGTGTGTAAGTACTTGTAAGTACGTGTAAGTGCATGTAAGTGCATGTAAGTGCGTATACGTTTGTGTAATTATGTGTAGGTGCGTGTAACTACGTGTAACTATGTGTACGTGCGTATAAGTACGTGTAAGTGCATATAAGTGTGTGTAAGTGTATGTAACTACGTGTAAGAGTGTGTAAGTGCGTGTAAGTGCGTGTAAGTGCATGTAAGTATGTGTAAGTGCGTGTAACTATGTGCATGTCCATGTAAGTGCGTGTATGTGCGTAAAACTGCAAGTGCGTGTAAATGCGTGTAAGTTCATGTAAGTGCCTGTAAGTGCGTGTAAGTGTGTGTAAGTGAGTGTAAGTGTGTGTAAGTGCGTGTAAGTGTGTGTAAGTGCATGTAGGTGTGCATAAGTGCGTGTAAGTACGTGTAAGTGCGTGTAAGTGTACGTAAGTACGTGTACGTGTGTGTAAGTGTGTGTGAGTTCTTGTAAGTGCTTGTAAGTATGTGTAATTACGTGTAAGTGCATATAACTGCGTGTAACTGGGTGTAAGTGCGTGTAAGTGCGTGCAAGCGCTTGTAAGTGCGTGTAAGTGTATGTAAGTACGTGTAAGTGAGTGTAAGTATGTATAAGTGCATGTAAGTGCTTGTAAGTGTGCGTAAGTACGTGTAAGTGCATGTTAGTGCGTTCAAGTGCGTGTAAGTGCGTGTAAGTGCATGTAAGTATGTATTAGTGCGTGTAGCTACGTGTAAGTGGGTGTAAGTGCATGTAAGTTCTTGTAAGTTCGTGTAATTGCGTGTAAGTGCGTGTAAGGGCGTCTTAGTGTATGTAAGTACGTATAAGTGCATGTAAGTATGTGTAAGCGCGTGTAAGTGCATGTAAGTACGTGTAATTGCGTGTAAGTGTGTTTAAGTGTGTGTAAGTATGTGTCAGTAGGTACAAGTGTGTACAAGTGCGTGTAAGTGTGTGTAAGTGCGTGTAAGTGCATGGAACAATATATAAGTACGTGTAAATGCGTGTAAGTGCGTGTAAGTGTGTGTAACTGCGTGTAAGTGCGTATAAGTGAAGGTAAGTGCGTGTAAGTGCATGTAAGTGCGTGTAAGTGTGTGTAAGTGTGTGTAAGTGCGTGTAATTGCGTGTACGTGCGTGTAAGTGCGTGTAAGTACGTGTAAGTGCGTGTATGTGCATGTAAGTGCGTATAAGTGTGTGTAAGTGCGTGGAAGTGCGTATAGGTATATGTAAGTGCCTGGAAGTTTGTGTTAGTATGTGTAACTGTGTGTAAGTGCATGTAAGTACGTGTAAGTGCGTGTAAGTGTGTGTAAGTGCGTGTAAGTACGTGTAAGTGCTTGTAAGTGCGTGTAAGTACGTGTGAGAGCGTGTAAGTGTGTGTAACTGTGGGTAAGTGTATGTACGTGCGTGTAAGTGTGTGTAAGTGCGTGTAAGTGGGTGTAAGTGTATGTAAGTGCATCTAAGTGCGTGTAAGTGCGTGTAAGTGCGTGTAAGTGCATGTAAGTGCGTGTAAATGCGTGTAATTGCATGTAAGTTTGTGTAAGTGTGTTTAAGTACGTGTAAGTGCAATTAACTATGTGTAAGTGCGTGTAAATGCGTGTAAGTACGTGTAAGGGTGTGCAAGTGTGTGTAAGTGCATATAAGTGTATGTAAGTGCGTGTAAGTGTGTGTAAGTGCATGTAACTACGCGTAAGTGAATGTAAGTGTGTGTAAGTGCATGTAAGTGTGTGTAAGTGCGTGTAAGTTCTAGTAAGTGCTTGTAAGTGCGTGTAATTACGTGTAAGTACGTATAACTGCGTGTAAGTGTGTGTAAGTGTGTGTAAGTGCATGCAAGTGCATGCAAGTGCATGCAAGTGCTTGTAAGTGCGTGTAAGTGCGTGTAAGTGCGTGTAAGTGCGTGTAAGTGTGTCTAAGTATGTGTAAATGCGTATAAGTGCGTGTTAGTGCCTCTAAGTACGTGTAAGTGCGAGTAAGTGCATGTGAGTGCGTGTAAGTGTGTATACGTGCGTATAGGTGCGTGTGAGTGTGTGTAAGTGCGTGTAAGTATGATTAAGTACATGGAAGTGTGTGTAAGTGCATGTAAGTGTATGTTAGTGTGTGTAAGTTATTGTAAGTACATGTAAGTGCGTATACGTGCGTGTAAGGACGTGAAACTGCGTGTAAGTGCGTATAACTGCGTTCAACTACATGCAAGTGCATATAAGTGCGTGTAAGTGTGTGTAAGTGCATGTAACTATGTGTAAGTGCGTGTAAGTGCATGTAAGTGTGTGTAAGTGCGTGTAAGTACGTGTAAGTGTGTATAAGTGCGTGTAAGTACGTGTAAGTGCGTGTAAGTGTATGCAAGTACGTGTAAGTGTGTGTAAGTGCGTGTAAGTACGTGTAAATGTGTGTAAGTACGCATAAGTGCATGTAAGTATGTGTAAGTGCATGTAAGTTCTTGTAAGTGGTTGTAAGTGCGTGTAATTGCGTGTAAGTACATATAAGTGCGTGTAAGTACGTATAAGTGCGTGTAAGTGTGCGTAACTGCGTGTTAGTGCGTGCAAGTGCGTGCAATTGCTTGTAAGTACGTCTAAGTACGTGTAAGTGTGTGTAAGTGCGTGTAAGTGTGTCTAAGTATGTGTAAGTGCGTATAAGTGCGTGTTAGTGCGTATGAGTGCGTGTAAGCGCGAGTAAGTGCATGAGAGTGCGTGTAAGTGCGTATACGTGCGTATAAGTGCGTGTAAGTGTGTGTAAGTGTGTATAAGTATGTGTTACTGCATGTAAGTGCGTGGAAGTCCATATAAGTACGTGTAAGTATGTGTAAGTGCATGTACGTGCGTGTAACTACGTGTAACTACGTGTAACTGCGTGTATGTGTAAGTGCGTTTTAAGGTGTGTAAGTACATGTAAGTGCGTGTAAGTATGTGTAAGTGTGTGTAAGTGCGTGTAAGTACGTACAAGTACGTGTAAGTGCGTAAAAGTACGTGAAAGTGCGTGTAAGTGCGAGTAAATGCATGTAAGTACGTTTAAGTACGTATACGTGTGTATAAGTGCGTGTAAGTGCGTGTAAGTGCGTGTAAGTGCGTGTAAGTATGTGTAAGCATTTGAAACTGTGTGTATGTGCCTGTAAGTGCGTGTTAGTGCACGTAAGTGTGCATAAGTGAGTATAAGTACGCGTAAGTGCGTGTTAGTGCGTGTACGTGTGTGTAAGTGCATGTAAGTACGTGTAAGTGTGAGTAACTGCGTGGAAGTGCATGTAAGTGCGTGTAAGCACGAGTAAGTGTGTGTAAGTACATGTAAGTGCGTGTAAGTATGTATAAGTGCGCATAAGTGCGCGTAAGTGCGTGCAAGTGCGTGTAAGTGCGAGTAAGTTCATGGAAGTATGTTTAAGTGCATATACGTAGGTATAAGTACGTGTAACTGCGTGTAAGTGTGTCTAAGTGCGTGTAAGTACGTGTAAGTATGTGTAACTGCGTGCAAGTGAATGTAGGTGCATGTAAGTGCGTGTAAGTGTGTGTAAGTACGTGTAAGTGCGTATAAGTACGTATAAGTACGTGTAAGTGCGTGTAAGTGCGTGTAAGTGCGTGTAACTGCGTATAACTACGTGTAAGAGCGTGTAAGTATATGTAAGTGCGTACAAGTATGTGTAAGTGGATGTAATTTTGTGTAAGTGCATGTAAGTGTGTGTAAGTACGTTTAAGTGTATGTAAGTACGTGTAAGTGCGTGTAAGTGTATCCAAGTGTGCGTAAGTGCGTGTTAGTGTGTGTAAGTGCATGTAAGTACGTGTATGTATGTGTATGTGTGTGTAACTGTGTGTAACTGCGTGTAAGTGCGTGTAAGTGTGTGTAAGTGCGTGTAAGTGCGTGTAAGTGCGTATATGTGCTTGTAAGTGCATGTAAGTGCGAGTAAGTGCATGTAAGTGCGTGTAAGTGCATATATGTGCGTATAAGTGCATGTAAGTCCGTGCAAGTGCGTGTAAGTAGGTGTAAGCGTGTATAACTGCGTGTAAGTGTGTCTAAGTGAGTGTAAGTGCGTTTAAGAATGTGTAAGTGTGTGTAAGTGCTTGTAAGTTCATTTAAGTACGTATAAGTCCGTGTAAGTGTGTGTAAGTACGTGTATGTCCATGTAACTGCTTGCAAGTGCATGTAAGTGTGTGTATGTACGTAATAGTGCGTATAAGTGCATGTAACTGTGTGTAAGTACGATTGAGTATGTGTAAGTACGTGTAAATGTGTGTAAGTGCATGTAAGTGCGTGTAAGTGCGAGTAAGTGCGTCTAAGTGTGCGTAAGTACGTGTAACTTCGTGTAAGTATGTGTAAGTACATGTAAGTGCGCGTAACTACTTGTAAGTGTGTGTAAGTGGGTGTAAGTGCGTGTAAGTGCGTATATGTGCATGTAAGTGCATGTAAGTGGGTGTAAGTGCTTGTAAGTGTGTGGAAGTACATGTATCTACGTGTAACTGCGTATAACTGCGTGTAAGTGTTTGTAAGTGCATGTAAGTGTGTGCAAGTCTGTGTAAGTGTGTGCAAGGGCATGTAAGTGCGTGTAAGTACATATAAGTGCGTGTAAGTGTCTATAAGTACGTGTAAGTACGTGTAAGTGCGTGTAAGTGCATGTAAGTGCGTGTAAGTGTGTATACGTTCGTGTAAGTATGTGTAAGTACGTGTAAGTGCAATTAACTGTAAGTGCATGTAAGTGCGTGTAAGTGCGCGTAAGTGTGCATAAGTGCGTGTAAGCATGTGTAAGTGCACGTAAGTGCGTATAAGTGCGTGTACGTTTGTGTATGTATGTGTAAGTGCGTATAAGTGTGTGTTAGTGCGTACAAGTGTGTGTCATTGCGTGTAAATGCGCATAAGTGTGCGTAAGTACGTGTAAGTGTGTGTACGTGTGTATAAGTGCGTGCAAGTGTGTGAAAGTGCGTGTATATGCGTATAAGTGCGTGTTAGTGCGTGTAAGCGTGTGTAAGTGCGTGTAAGTGCGTGTAAGGGCGTGTAAATACGTGTAAGTGCGCATAAGTGTGCGTAAGTACTTGCAAGTATGTGTAAGTGCGTGTAAGTACGTGCAAGTGTGTGCAAGTACGTGTAAGTGCATATAAGTGCGTGTAAGTGCGTGTAAGTGCGTATAAGTGCGTATAAATGCGTGTAAGTGCATGTTAGTGCGTTCAAGTGCGTGTAAGTGCGTGTAAGTGCATGTAAGTATGTATAAGTGCGTGTAGCTGCGTGTAAGTGGGTGTAAGTGCATGTAAGTTCTTGGAGGTTCGTGTAATTGCGTATAAGTGCGTGTAAGGGCGTCTAAGTGTATGTAAGTACGTATAAGTGCATGTAAGTATGTGTAAGCGCGTGTAAGTGCATGTAAGTGCGTGTAAGTGTGTGTAAGTGTGTGTAAGTGTGTGTAAGTGTGTATCAGTAGGTACAAGTGTGTGCAAGTGCGTGTAAGTACGTGGAATTGCGTGTATATGTGTGTAAGTACGTGTAAGTACATGCAACAATATGTATGTACGTGTAAGTACGTGTAAGTGCGTGTAAGTATGTGTAACTGCGTGTAAGTGCGTATAAGTGCAGGTAAGTGCATGTAAGTGCGTGTAAGTGCGTATAAGTGTATGTAAGTGCGTGTAAGTGTGTATAAGTATATGTAAGTGCTTGTAAGTTCCTGGAAGTATGTGTAACTGCGTGTAAGTGCATGTAAGTGCGTGTAAGTGCGTATAAGTGTGTGTAAGTGCGTGTAAGTACATGTAAGTGCTTGTAAGTGCGTGTAAGTGCGTGTGAGTGCGTGTAAGTGTATGTAACTATGTGTAAGTGCATGTACGTGCGTGTAAGTGTGTGCAATTGCGTGTAAATGGGTATCAGTGCATGTAAGTGCATGTATGTGCGTATAAGTGCGTGTAAGTGCGTGTAAGTGCATGTAAGTGCGTGTAAGTACGTGTAATTGTGTGTAAGTTCGTGTAAGTGTGTTTAAGCATGTGTAAGTGCAATAAACTGCGTGTAAGTGTGTGTAAGTGCGTGTAAGTACGTGTAAGGGTGTGCAAGTGCGTGTAAGTGCGTGTAAGTGTATGTAAGTACGTGTAAGTGTGTGTAAGTGCATGTAAGTACGTGTAAGTGTATGTAAGTGTGCGTAAGTCCGTGTAAGTGTGTGTAATTGCGTGTAAGTTCTAGTAAGTGCTTGTAATTGCGTGTAATTACGTGTAAGTACGTATAAGTGCGTGTAAGTGCGTGTAAGTGCGTGTAAGTGCATGCAAGTACATGCAAGTGCTTGTAAGTACGTGTAAGTGCGTGTAAGTGCGTGTAAGTGCGTGTAAGTGCGTGTAAGTGTGTCTAAGTATGTGTAAGTGCGTATAAGTGCATGTTAGTGCCCGTGAGTATGTGTAAGTGCGAGTGAGTGCATGTGAGTGCGTGTAAGTGCGTATACGTGCGTATAAGTGCTTGTGAGTGTGTGTAAGTGCGTGTAAGTACGATTAAGTACATGTAAGGGTGTGTAAGTGCATGCAAGGGCATATAAGTGTGTGTAAGTGCTTGTAAGTACGTGTTAGTTCATGTAAGTGCGTGTCAGTGCGTATACGTACGTGTAAGTACGTGAAACTGCGTGTAAGTGCGTGTAACTTCGTTGAACTACATGTAAGTGCGTATAAGTGCGTGTAAGTGCGTATAAACGTGTAAGTGCATGTAACTGTGTGTAAGTGCGTGTAAGTGCATGTAAGTGTGTGTAAGTGCATGTAAGTACGTGTAAGTGTGTACAAGTGCGTGTAAGTGCGTGTAAGTGTATGCAAGTACGTGTAAGTGTGTGTAAGTACGCGTAAGTGCATGTAAGTGTGTGTAAGTGCATGTAAGTTGTTGTAAGTGCTTGTAAGTGCGTGTAATTGCGTGTAAGTACGTATAAGTGCGTGTAAGTGTGCGTAACTTCATGTTAGTGCGTGCAAGTGGGTGCAATTGCTTGTAAGTACGTCTAAGTACGTGTAACTGCGTGTGTAAGTGCGTGTAAGTGTGTCTAGGTATGTGTAAGTGCGTATAAGTACGTGTTAGAGCGTATGAGTGCGTGTAAGCCAAGTAAGTGCATGTGAGTGCGTGTAAGTGCGTATACGTGCGTATAAGTGTGTGTAAGTGTGTGTAAGTGCGTATAAGTATATGTAACTGCATGCAAGTGCGTGTATGTGCGTATAAGTATGTGTAAGTATGTGTAAGTGCGTGTAAGTGCGTGTAACTACGTGTAACTGCGTGTAAGTGCGTATACGTTTGTGTAAGTGTGTATAAGTGCGTGTAAGTGCATGTAACTATGTGTAAGTGCGTGTAAGTGCCTGTATGTGCATGTAAGTGCATGTAAGTGCGTGTAAGTGCGAGTAAGTACGTGTAACTGCGTGTAAGTATGTGTAAGTGCGTAAAACTGCGTGTAAGTGCATGTAAGTGCATGTAAGTGCGTGTAAGTGTGTGTAAGTGCATGTAAGTGCGTGTAAGTGGGTGTAAGTGTGTGTAAGTGTATGTAGGTGTGTACAAGTGTGTATAAGTATGTGTAAGTGTGTGTAAGTGTACATAAGTATGTATAAGCGTGTGTAAGTGCGTATAAGTTCTTGTAAGTGCTTGTAAGTATGTGTAATTGCGTGTAAGTGCATATAAGTGCATGTAAGTGGGTGTAAGTGCGTGTAAGTGCATGCAAGTGCTTGTAGGTGCGTATAAGTGTGTGTAAGTGCGTGTAAGTGTGTGTAAGTACGTATAAGTGCATGTAAGTGCGTGTAAGTGCGTCTAAGTGCATGTAAGTTCTTATAAGTGCGTGTAAGTGCATGTAAGTGCGTGTAAGTATGTGTAAGTGTGTATAAGTACGTGTAAGTGTGTGTAAGTGCGTGTAAGTGCATATACGTATGTGTTAGTGTATGTAAGTGTGTGTAAGTGCGAGTAATTGCATGTAAGTGCATGTAAGTACGTATACATACGTATAAGTTTGTGTAAGTGCATGTAAGTGCGTGTAAGTGCGTGAAAGTATGTGTAAGTTGGTGTAACTGTGTGTAAGTGCCTGTAAGTGCGTGTAAGTGCATATACGTATGTGTTAGTGTATGTAAATGTGTGTAAGTGCGAGTAATTGCATGTAAGTGCATGTAAGTACGTATACATACGTATAAGTTTGTGTAAGTGCATGTAAGTGCGTGTAAGTGCGTGAAAGTATGTGTAAGTTGGTGTAACTGTGTGTAAGTGCCTGTAAGTGCGTGTTAGTGCATATAGTTGTGTATAAGTGTTTATAAGTGCGTGTAAGTGCGTGTAAGTGCATGTAAGTATTTGTAAGTGCCTGTAAGTGCGTGTAAGTGCATGTAAGTGCGTGTAAGTACATGTAAGTGTGTGTAAGTGCGTGTAAGTACGTATAAGTACGTGTAAGTGCGTGTAAGTACGTGGAAGTGCGTGTAAGTGCGAATAAGTGCATGTAAGTAAGTTTAAGTACGTATACGTGTGTATAAGTGCGTGTAAGTGTGTGTAAGTGCGTGTAAGTGCGTGTAAGTATGTTTAAGTGTGTGTAACTGTGTGTAAGTGCCTGTAAGTGCGTGTTAGTGCATGTAAGTGTGTATAAGTGAGTATACGTACGTGTAAGTGTGTGTAAGTGCGTGTACGTCTGTGTAAGTGCATGTAAGTACGTGTAAGTGTGTGTAACTGCGTGGAAGTGCATGTAAGTGCGTGTAAGTACGAGTAAGTGTGTGTAAGTACATGTAAGTGCGTGTAAGTACGTAGAAGTGCGTATAAGTGCGTGTAAGTGCGTGTAAGTGCGTGTAAGTGCGAGTAAGTGCATGGAAGTGCGTTTAAGTGTGAATACGTGCGTATAAGTGCGTGTAACTCCGTGTAAGTGTGTCTAAGTGCATGTAAGTACGTGTAAGTGTGTGTAACTGCATGTAAGTGCATGTAGTTGCATGTAAGTGCGTGTAAGTGTGTGTAAGTACGTGTAAGTACGTATAAGTACGTATAAGTACGTGTAAGTGCGTGTAAGTGCGTGTAAGTGCGTGTAACTGCATATAACTACGTGTAAGTTCGTGTAAGTGTGTGTAAGTGCGTACAAGTACGTGTAAGTGCATGTAGTTTTGTGTAAGTACATGTAAGTGTGTGTAAGTACGTTTAAGTGTATGTAAGTACATGTAAGTGCGTGTAAGTGCGTCTGAGTGTGCGTAAGTGCGTGTTAGTACGTGTAAGTGCGTGTAAGTACGTGTATGTATGTGTAAGTGTGTGTAACTGTGTGTAACTGCCTGTAAGTGCGTGTAAGTGTGTGTAAGTGCGTGTAAGTGCGTGTAAGTACGTATAAGTGCTTGTAAGTGCATGTAAGTACGAGTAAGTGCATGGAAGAGTGTGTAAGTGCATATATGTGCATATAAGTGCATGTAAGTCCGTGCAAGTGCGTATAAGTATGTGTAAGTAGGTGTAAGCATGTATAACTGTGTGTAAGTGTGTCTAAGTGCGTGTAAGTGCGTGTAAGAACGTGTAAGTGTGTGTAAGTGCTTGTAAGTGCATTTAAGTACGTATAAGTCCGTGTAAGTGCGTGTAAGTACGGGTAAGTCCATGTAACTGCGTGCAAGTGCATGTAAGTGTGTGTATGTATGTAATAGTGCATGTAAGTGCATGTAACTGCGTGTAAGTATGTGTAAGTGTGTGTAAGTACGTGTAAATGTGTGTAAGTGCATGTAAGTGCGTGTAAGTGCATGGAAGTGCGTGTAAGTGTGCGTAAGTACGTGTAAGTACGTGTAAGTATGTGTAAGTAGTTGTAAGTGCGCATAACTGCCTGTAAGTGTGTGTAAGTGGATGTAAGTGCGTGTAAGTGCGTATATGTGCATGTAAGTGCATGTAAGTGGGTGTAAGTGCTTGTAAGTGTGTGGAAGTACATGTTTCTACGTGTAACTACGTATAACTGCGTGTAAGTGTTTGTAAGTGCGTGTAAGTATGTGCAAGTCCGTGTAAGTGTGTGTAAGGATGTGTAAGTGCGTGTAAGTACATATAAGTGCGTCTAAGTGTCTGTAAGTACGTGTAAGTACGTGTAAGTGTGTGTAACTGCTTGTAAGTGCGTGTAAGTACGTGTAAGTGCATGTAAGTGAGTATAAGTACGTGTAAGTACGTGTAAGTGCGTGTAAGTGCATGTAAGTGTGTGTAAGTGTGTGTAAGTACGTGTAAGTGCAACTAACTGTAAGTGCGTGTAAGTGCGTGTAAGTGCGCGTAAGTGTGCGTAAGTGCGTGTAAGTACGTGTAAGTGCACGTAAGTGCGTACAAGTGCGTGTACGTGTGAGTATGTACGTGTAAGTGCGTATAAGTGTGTGTTAGTGCATATAAGTGTGTGTAATTGCGTGTAAATGCGCATATAAGTGTAAGTGTGTGTACATGTGTATAAGTGCGTGCAAGTGCGTATAAGTGCGTGTAAGTGCGTATAAGTGCGTGTTAGTGTGTGTAAGTGCGTGTAAGTGCGTGTAAGTGCGTGTAAGGGCGTGTAAGTGCGTGTAAGTGTGCATAAGTGTGCGTAAGTACGTGTAAGTGTGTGTAAGTGTGTGTTGTGCAAGTGCGTGTAAGTACGTGTAAGTGCATATAAGTGCATGTAAGTGCGTGTAAGTGCGTGTAAGTGCGTATAAATGCGTGTAAGTGCATGTTAGTGCGTGTAAGTGCGTGTAAGTGCGTGTAAGTGCATGTAAGTATGTATAAGTGCGTGTAGCTGCGTGTAAGTGGGTGTAAGTGCATGTAAGTTCTTGTAAGTTCGTGTAATTGGATGTAAGTGCGTGTAATGGCGTCTAAGTGTATGTAAGTACGTATAAGTGCATGTAAGTATGTGTAAGTCCGTGTAAGTGCATGTAAGTGCGTATAAGTGCGTGTAAGTGTGTGTAAGTGTGTGTAAGTATGTGTCGGTAGGTACAAGTGTGTGCAAGTGCGTGTAAGTACGTGGAAGTGCGTGTAAGTGTGTGTAAGTGCGTGTAAGTGCGAATAAGTATGCGTAACTGCGTGTAAGTGCGTATAAGTGCAGGTAAGTGCGTGTAAGTGCATGCAAGTGCGTGTAAGTGTGTGTAAGTGTGTGTAAGTGCGTGTAATTGCGTGTAAGTGCGTGTAAGTGCGTGTAAGTACGTGTAAGTGCGTGTAAGTGCATGTAAGTGCGTAAAATTGTGTGTAAGTACGTGTAAGTGCGTATAAGTATATGTAAGTGCCCGCAAGTTCGTGTAAGTATGTGTCACTGCGTGTAAGTGCATGTAAGTGCGTGTAAGTGCATATAAGTGTGTGTAAGTGCGTGTGTGTACCTGTAAGTGCTTGTAAGTGCGTGTAAGTGCGTGTGAGTACGTGTAAGTGTGTGTAACTTTGTGTAAGTGCATGTACGTGCGTGTAAGTGTGTGTAAGTGCGTGTAAGTGGGTGTGAGTGCATGTAAGTGCATGTAAGTGCGTGTAAGTGCGTGTAAGTGCGTGTAAGTGCATGTAAGTGCATGTAAGTGTGTGTAATTGCGTGTGAGTTCGTGTAAGTGTGTTTAAGTATGTGTAAGTGCAATTAACTGTGTGTAAGTGCGTGTAAGTGCGTGTGAGTATGTGTAAGGGTGTGCAAGTGCGTGTAAGTGCGTGTAAGTGTATGTAAGAATGTGTAAGTGTGTGTAAGTGCATGTAAGTACGTGTAAGTGTATGTAAGTGTACGTAAGTGCGTGTAAGTGTGTGTAAGTGCGTGTGAGTTCTAGTAAGTGCTTGTATGTGCGTGTAATTACGTGTAAGTACGTATAAGTGCGTGTAAGTGCGTGTAAGTGCGTGTAAGTACATGCAAGTACATGCAAGTGCTTGTTAGTACGTGTAAGTACGTGTAAGTGCGTGTAAGTGCGTGTAAGTGTGTCTAAGTATGTGTAAGTGCGTATAAGTGCGTGTTAGTGCCCGTGAGTACGTGTAAGTGCGAGTAAGTGCATGTGAGTGCGTGTAAGTGCGTATACGTGCGTATAAGTGCTTGTGAGTGTGTGTACGTGCGTGTAAGTACGATTAAGTACATGTAAGTGTGTGTAAGTGCATGTAAGGGCATGTTAGTGTATGTAAGTGCTTGTAAGTACATGTAAGTTCATGTAAGTGCCTATAAGTGCGTATATGTACGTGTAAGTATGTGAAACTGTGTATAGGTGCGTGTAAGTGCGTATTAGTGTGTGTAAGTGCAGGTAACTGTGTGTAAGTGCATGTAAGTGCATGTAAGTTTGTGTAAGTGTATGTAAGTACGTGTAAGTGTGTACAAGTACGTGTAAGTGCATGTAAGTGTGTGTAAGTGTATATAAGTGCGTGTAAGTGTGTGTAAGTGCGTGTAAGTACGTGTAAGTGTGTGTAAGTACCCGTAAGTGCATGTAAGTGTATGTGTAAGTGCATGTAAGTTCTTGTAAGTGATTGTAAGTGCGTGTAATTGCGTATATGTACGTATAAGTGCGTATAAGTGCGTGTAACTGTGTGTAAGTGCGTGCAAGTGCGTGAAATTGCTTGTAAGTACGTCTAAGTACGTGTAAGATTGTGTAAGTGCGTGTAAGTGTGTCTAAGTATGTGTAAGTGCGTATAAGTGCGTGTTAGTGCGTATGAGTACGTGTAAGTGCAAGTAAGTGCATGTGAGTGCGTGTAAGTGCGTATACGTGCGTATAAGTGCGTGTAAGTGTGTGTAAGTGCTTGTAAGTACGTGTAACTGCATGTAAGTGCGTGTAAGTGCGTATAAGTACGTGTAAGTAAGTGTAAGTGCGTGTAAGTGCGTGTAACTACGTGTAACTGCGTGTAAGTGTGTATAAGTTCATGTAAGTGTGTATAAGTGTGTGTAAGTGCATGTAACTACGTGTAAGTGCGTGTAAGTGCCTGTAAGGGCGTGTAAGCACATGTAAGTGCGTGTAAGTGTGTGTAAATACGTGTAACTGCGTGTAAGTACATGTAAGTGCGTAAAACTACGAGTAAGTGCATGTAAGAGCATGTAAGTGCGTGTAAGTGTGTGTAAGTGCGTGTAAGTGCGTGTAAGTGCGTGTAAGTGTGTGTAAGTGTATGTAGGTGTGTATAAGTGTGTGTAAGTATGTGTAAGTGTGTGTAAGTGTACATAAGTACGAATAAGTGTGTGTAGGTGCGTGTAAGTTCTTGTAAGTGCTTATAAGTATGTGTAATTGCGTGTAAGTGCATATAAGTGCGTGTAAGTGGGTGTAAGTGTGTGTAAGTGCATGCAAGTGCTTGTAAGTGCGTGTAAGTGTGTGTAAGTACGTGTAAGTGTGTGTAAGTATGTATAAGTGCATGTAAGTGCGTGTAAGTGCGTGTAAGTACGTGTAAGTGCATCTAAGTGCGTGTAAGTTCTTGTAAGTGCTTGTAAGTGCATGCAATAACGTGTAAGTAGGTATAAGTGCGTGTAAGTGCATGTATGTGCGTGTAAGTGTGTGTAAGTATGTATATGTACGTGTACGTGTGTGTAAGTGCGTATAAGTATGTGTTAGTGTATGTAAGTGTGTGTAAGTGCGAGTAAGTGCATGTAAGTGCATGTAAGTGCGTATACGTGCGTATAAGTTTGTGTAAGTGCATGTAAGTGCGTGTAAGTGCGTGTAAGTATGTGTAAGTTTGTGTAACTGTGTATAAGTGCCTGTAGGTGCGTGTTAGTGCATGTAATTGTATATAAGTGTGTATAAGTGCGTGTAAGTGCGTGTAAGTGCGTGTAAGTACGTGTAAGTGTGTGTAAGTGCTTGTAAGTACGTATAAGTACGTGTAAGTGCGTTTAAGTACGTGAAAGTGCGTGTAAGTGTGAGTAAGTGCATGTAAGTATGTTTAAGTATGTATACGTGTGTATAAGTGCGTGCAAGTGCGTGTAAGTACGTGTAAGTGCGTGTAAGTATGTGTAAGTGTGTGTAACTGTGTGTAAGTGCATGTAAGTGCGTGTTAGTGCATGTAAGTGTGCATAAGTGAGTATGAGTACGTGTAAATACGTGTAAGTGTGTGTAAGTGCATGTAAGTTCAATTAAATGTGTGTAAGTATGTGTAAGTGTGTGTAAGTAACTGGCACAACTCTGGCACACCTCTGGCACAACTCTGGCACGTTTGGGCACATTTCTGGCTTAACTCTGGTACAACTCTAGCACAACTGTGGCACAACTGTGGCACAACTCTGGCACAACTCTGGCACAACTCTGGCACAACTCTGGCACAACTCTGGCACGACTTAGGCACAACTCTGGCCCAACTTTAACACGACTCTGGCACGACTATGGCACGACTCCGGCACGACTCTGGCACGACTTTGGCACAACTCTGGCACGCCTCTGGCACAACGTGGGCATAACTCTGGCCCAACTCTGGCACAACTCTCACATAACTCTGGCACAACTCTGGCACAACCTTGGCACAACTACGGCACAACTCTGGCATGACTCTGGCACAACTCTGGCACAACTCTGGC
>SZWC01000021.1:242391-254713 GCA_023375785.1 Penium margaritaceum | reverse complement strand
TCTGGCACAACTCTGGCACAACTCTGGCACAACTCTGGCACAACTCTGGCACGACTCTGGCACAACTCTGGCACAACTCTGGCACAACTCTGGCCCAACTCTGGTACAAATCTGGCACAATTATCGCATAACCCTGGCACAACTCTTGCACATCTATGGCACAAGTCTGGCACATCTCTGGCACAACTTTGGCACAACTCTAGCACAACTCTGGCACAACTATGGTACAACTCTGGCACAACTCTGGCACAACTCTGGGATAACTCTGGCACAACTCAGATACAACTCTGGCACAACTCTGACACAACTCTAGCACGACTATGGGAAAAGTGTCGCTCAACTCTGGCACAACTCTGGCACAACTCTGGCACAACCTGGCCCAACTCCGCCACAACTCTGGCACAACTATGGCACAACTCTGGCACGACTCTGGCACAACTCTATAACAACATTGGCACAACTCTGCAACAACTCGGCACAACTCAGGCACAACTCTGGCATAACTCTGGCACAACTCTGGCACAACTCTGGCACAACTCTGGCACAACTATGGTACAACTCTGGCACAACTCCGGCGGAACGCTGGCACAACTCTGGCACGACTGTGGTACAACTCTAAAGACTCTTGCACAAATCTGGAATGACTATGGCACAACTCTGGCATAACGCTTACACAAGTCTGGAACAATTTTGGTACATCTCTGGCACAACTCTGGTACAATTATGGGACAACTCTGGCACAACTAAAGCACAACTCTGGCAGACCCCACGGAGCACTCTGGAACCACTCTGGCACAACACTGGCACAACTCTGGCACATCTCTGGCACGACTCTTGCACAACTACGGCACAACAGTGCTTCAACTCTGGCACAGCTCTGGCACAACTCAGCACAACTCTGGTTCACTCCTGGCACAACTCTGGAACAACTTTGGCACAAATCTGGCACAACTCTGGCACAACTCTGGCACACCTCTGGCACAACTCTGGCACAACTCTTGCACAACTAGGGCAAAACTCTGGCACAACTCTGGCACAACTCTGGCACAAGTCTGGCACAACTCTGACACGACTCTGGCAGGACTCTGCCACAAGTATGGCATGACTCTGGCACAACTCTGGCACAACCCTAACACAACCCTGGCACAACTCTGGCACAACTGTGGCACAACTCTGGCACAACTCTGGCACAACTCTGGCACAACTCTGGCACAACTCGGCACAACTCAGGCACAACTCAGGCATAACTCTGGCACAACTCTGGCACAACACTGGCATTACTCTAGAACAACTCTGGCACAACTATGGTACAACTCAAGCACAACTCTGGCACAACTATGACACAACTCCGGCAAAACTCTGGCACAACTCTGGCACAACTCTGGAATGACTCTGGCACAACTCTGGCAATGATATTGCACAACTGTGGTACAATTTGGCACAACTCTGGAACACCTCCGGTACAGGTTTGGGACAACTTTGGCACAAATGTGGCACAACTCTGGCACAACTGTGGCACAACTCTGGCACAACTCTTGCACAACTCTGGCACAACTGTGGCACAACTCTGGCACAACTCTAGCACAACTCTGGCACAACTGTGGCACAACTCTGGCACAACTTAGGCACAACTCTGGCACACCTCTGGCACAACTATGGAACACCTCTGACACACCTCTGGCACACCTCTAGCAAATCTCTGGGTTGGACATTGGGTTGGAAGTTGGGTTGCAAGTTGGGTTGGAAATTGGGCTGGAAGTTGGGTTGGAAGTTGGATTGGAAGTTGGGATGGAAGCTGGGCTGGAAGTTGGGTTGGAACTTTAGTTAAAAGTTAGGTTCAAAGTTGGGCTGGAAGTTGGGTTGGAAGTTGGTTGGAAGTTGGGTTGGAAGTTGGGTTGGAAGTTGGGTTGGAATATGGGGTGGAAGTTGGGTTGGAAGTTCGGTTGGAAGTTGGGTTGGAATTCTGGTTAAAAGTTGGGTTGGAAGTTGGGTTGGAAGTTGGGATGGAAGTTGGGTTGGAAGTTGGGTTCAAAGTTGGGTTGGAAGCTAGGTTGGATGCTGGGTTGGTAGTTGGATTAGAAGTTATGTTCGAAGTTGGGTTGAAAGTTTGGTTGTAAGTTGGGTTGACAGTTGGATTAGAAGCTGGGTTGGAAGTAGGGTCGGATCGTGGGTTGGAAGTTGGATTGGAAGTCTGGCAGGAAGATGGGTTGGTAGTTGGTTAGGTAGTTGGGTTGGAAGTTGGGTTGGAAGCTGGGTTACAAGCTGGGTCAAACGTTGGGTCAGAAGTTGGGTTGGATGTTGGGTTGGAAGTTGGGTTGGAAGTTGGGTTGGAAGTTGGGTTGGAAGTTGGGTTGGATGTTGGGTTGGATGTTGGGATGGAAGTTGGGATGGAGGTTGGGTTTCAAGTTGGGATGGAATTTGGGATGGAAGCTGGGTTAGAAGTTATGTTAGAAGTTGGGTTGGATGTTGGGCTGGAAGCTCGGTTGAACGTTGGGTTGGAAGTTGAGTTCGAAGTTGGGTTCAAAGTTAGGTTGGACGTTGGGTTAGAAGATGGGTTGGAAGTTGGGTTGGAAGTTAAGTTGGATGTTGGGTTGGAAGTTGGGTTGGAAGTTGGGTTGGAGGTGGGATGGAAGTTGGATTAGAAGTTGGGTTGGACGTTAGGCTGGAAGTTAGGTTGGAAAGTGGGTTGGAAGTTGGGTCGAAAGTTGTATTGGAAACTGAATTGGATGCTGGGTTGGCAGTTGGGCTGGAAGTTGGGTTGGAAGTTGGGTTGGAAGTTCGGTTGGAAGTTCGGTTTGAAGTTGTGTTGGAAGTTGGGACGGAAGTTGGGGTGGAAGTTTGATTAGAAGTTGGGCTGGAAGTTAGGTTGGAAGCTGGGTTGGAGGTTGGGTTGGAAGTTGGGCTAGAAGTTGGGTTGGAAGTTGGATTGGAAGTTGGGTTGAAAGTTGGGATGGAATCTGGATTGGAGGTTGGGCTGGAAGTTTGGTTGGAAGTTGGGTTGAAATTTGGGTTGGTAGTTGGGTTGGAAGTTGGGTTGGAAGTTGGGATGGAAGTTGGGATGGAAGTTGGGATGGAAGTTGGGCTGGAAGTTGGGTTGGATATTGGGTTGGAATTTGGGTTGGAAGTTGGGTTGAAAGTTGGGTTTGAGGCTAGGTTGGATGCTGGGTTGGAAGTTTGGTTGGAAGTTCGGTTGGAAGTTGGGTTGGAAGTTAGGTTGAAAGTTGGATTGGAAGCTTGGTTAGAAGTTTGGTTGGAACGTGGGTTGGAAGTTGGGTTGTAAGTTGGGTTGGAAGTTGGGTTGGAAGTTGGATTGGAAGTTGGGATGGAAGTTGTGATGGAAGTTGGGTTGGACATTGGGTTGGAAGTTGGGTTGGAAGTTGGGTTGAAAGTTGGGTTGGAAGTTGGGTTGGAAGTTGGGTTGAAGGTTGGGTTGGAAGCTGGGTTAGAAGCCGGGTCGGACGTTGGGTCAGAAGTTGGGTTGGAAATTTGGTTGGAAGTTGGGATGGAAGTTGGGTTGGAAGTTGTGTTGGAAGTTGGGTTGAAATTTGGGTTGGAAGCTGGGTTGGAAGTTGGGTTGGAACGTGGGTTGGTGGTTGGGTTGTAAGTTGGGTTGAAAGTTGGGTTGAAGGTTGGGTTGGACGTTGGGATGGATGTTGGGATAAAAGTTGGGTTGGAAGTTGGGTTGGAACTTGGGTTGGAAGTTGGGTTGGAAGTTGGGTTGGAAGTTGGGTTGGATGTTGGAATGGAAGTTGGGATGGAGGTTGGGTTTCAAGTTGGGATGGAATTTGGGATGGAAGCTGGGTTAGAAGTTATGTTAGAAGTTGTGTTGGATGTTGGGCTGGAAGCTCGGTTTAACGTTGGGTTCGAAATTGAGTTGGAAGTTGGGTTCAAAGTTAGGTTGGACGTTGGGTTAGAAGTTGGGTTGGAAGTTGGGTTGAAAGTTAAGCTGGATGTTGGGTTGGAAGTTGGGTTGGAAGTTGGGTTGGAGGTGGGATGGAAGTTGGATTGGAAGTTGGGTTGGATGTTAGGCTGGAAGTTAGGTTGGAAAGTGGGTTGGAAGTTGGGTCGAAAGTTGTATTGGAAACTGAATTGGATGCTGGGTTGGAAGTTGGGTTGGAGGTTGGGTTGGAAGTTGGGTTGGAAGTCCGGTTGGAAGTTCGGTTGGAAGTTGCGTTGGAAGTTGGGATGGAAGTTGGGGTGGAAGTTTGACTAGAAGTTGGGCTGGAAGTTAGGTTGGAAGTTAGGTTGGAGGTTGGCCTAGAAGTGGGGCTGGAAGTTGGGTTGGAAGTTAGATTGGAAGTTGGGTTGAAAGTTGGGATGGAATCTGGATTGGAAGTTGGTCTGGAAGTTTGGTTGGAAGTCCGATTGAAATTTGGGTTGGTAGTTGGGTTGGAAATTGGGTTGGAAGTTGGGATGGAAGTTCGGATGGAAGTTGGGAAGGAAGTTGGGCTGGAAGTTGGGTTGGATATTGGGTTGGAAGTTGGGTTAGAAGTTGGGCAGAAAGTTGGGTTTGAAGCTAGGTTGGATGCTGGGTTGGATGTTTGGTTGGAAGTTGGGTTGGAAGTTGGGTTGAAAGTTGGATTGGAAGCTTGGTTGGAAGTTGGGTTGGAACGTGGGTTGGAAGTTGGGTTGTAAGTTAGGTTGGAAGCTGGGTTGGAAGTTTGATTGGAAGTTGGGATGGAAGTTGTGATGGAAGTTGGGTTGGACGTTGGGTTGGAAGTTGGGTTGGAAGTTAGGTTGGAAGCTGGGTTGGAAGTTTGATTGGAAGTTGGGATGGAAGTTGTGATGGAAGTTGGGTTGGACGTTGGGTTGGAAGTTGGGTTGGAAGTTGGGTTGGAAGTTGGGTTGGAAGTTGGGTTGGAAGTTGGGCTGAAAGTTGGGTTGGAAGCTGGGTTAGATGCCGGGTTGGACGTTGGGTCAGAAGTTGGGTTGGAAGCTCGGTTGGAAGTTGGGTTGGAAGTTGGGTTGGAAGTTGTGCTGGAAGTTGGGTTGAAAGTTGGGTTGGAAGCTCGGTTGGAAGTTGGGTTGGAACGTGGGTTGGCGGTTCGGTTGGAAGTTGGGTTGGAAGTTGGGTTGAAGGTTTGGTTGGACGTTGGGATGGATATTGGGATGGAAGTTGGGTTGGAAGTTGGGTTGGAACTTGGGTTGGAAGTTTGGTTGGAAATTGGGTTGGAAGTTGGGTTGGAAGTTGGGCTGGAAGCTGGGATGGAGTTTGGGTTGGAAGTTGGGTTGGAAGTTGGGCTGGAAGCTGGGATGGAGTTTGGGTTGGAAGTTGGGTTGGAAGTTGGGCTGGAAGCTGGGATGGAGTTTGGGTTGGAAGTTGGGTTGGAAGTTGGGCTGGAAGCTGGGATGGAGTTTGGGTTGGAAGTTGGGTTGGAAGTTGGGCTGGAAGCTGGGATGGAGTTTGGGTTGGAAGTTGGGTTGGAAGTTGGGCTGGAAGCTGGGATGGAGTTTGGGTTGGAAGTTGGGTTGGAAGTTGGGCTGGAAGCTGGGATGGAGTTTGGGTTGGAAGTTGGGTTGGAAGTTGGGCTGGAAGCTGGGATGGAGTTTGGGTTGGAAGTTGGGTTGGAAGTTGGGCTGGAAGCTGGGATGGAGTTTGGGTTGGAAGTTGGGTTGGAAGTTGGGCTGGAAGCTGGGATGGAGTTTGGGTTGGAAGTTGGGTTGGAAGTTGGGCTGGAAGCTGGGATGGAGTTTGGGTTGGAAGTTGGGTTGGAAGTTGGGCTGGAAGCTGGGATGGAGTTTGGGTTGGAAGTTGGGTTGGAAGTTGGGCTGGAAGCTGGGATGGAGTTTGGGTTGGAAGTTGGGTTGGAAGTTGGGCTGGAAGCTGGGATGGAGTTTGGGTTGGAAGTTGGGTTGGAAGTTGGGCTGGAAGCTGGGATGGAGTTTGGGTTGGAAGTTGGGTTGGAAGTTGGGCTGGAAGCTGGGATGGAGTTTGGGTTGGAAGTTGGGTTGGAAGTTGGGCTGGAAGCTGGGATGGAGTTTGGGTTGGAAGTTGGGTTGGAAGTTGGGCTGGAAGCTGGGATGGAGTTTGGGTTGGAAGTTGGGTTGGAAGTTGGGCTGGAAGTTGAGTTGAAAGTGGGGTTGGAAGGTGGGTTGGATGCTCGATTGGAAGTTGGGTTGGAAGTTGGATTGGAAGTTGGGTTGGAAGTTGGGTCAGAAGTTGGGTTGGAAGTTGGGTTGGAAGTTGGGATGGAAGTTGGGCTGGAAGTTGGGATGGAAGTTAGGTTGGAAGTTGGGTTGGAGGTTGGGTTGGAAGTTGGGTTGGAAGCTGGGTTGAAGGTGGGTTGGACGCTAGGTTGGATGCTCGGTTGGAAGTGGGGTTGGAAGTTGTGTTGGCAGTTGGGTTGGAAGTTGGGTTGGAAGTTGGGTTGAGAGTTGGGTTGGAAGATGGGTTGGAAGTTTTATTGGAACGTGGGTTATAAGTTGGGTTGGATGTTGGGTTGGAATTTGCAATGGAAGTTGTGATGGAAGTTGGGTTGGAAGTTGGGTTGGAAGTTGGGTTAGAAGTTGGGTTGGAAGTTGGGTTGGAAGTTGGGTTGAAAGTTGGGTTTGAAGCTGGGTTAGAAGCTTGGTCGGACGTAAGGTCGAAAGTTGGGTTGGAAGTTGGATTGGAAGTTGGGTTGGAAGTTGAGTTGGAAGTTGGGTTAGAAGTTGTGTTGGAAGCCGTATAAGAAGATGGGTTGGAAGTTGGGTTGAAAGTTGGGTTGAAAGTTGGGGTGGAAGTTGGGTTGGATGTTGGGATGGAAGTTGGCATGGAAGTAGTGTTTGGGGTTGGGATGGAAGTTGGGATAGAAGTTGGGTTGGAAGTTGGGTTAGACGTTGGGTTGGAAGTTGGGTTGGAAGTTCGGTTGGTTCTTGGTTTGGAAGTTTACTTGGAAGTTGGATTGAAAGTTGGGTTGGGAGTTGGGTTGATAGTTGGGTTGGAAGCAGGGTTGTATGCTTGGTTGGAAGTTGGGTTGGAAGTTGTGTTCGAGGTTGGGTTGGAAGTTGGGATGGAAGTTGGGTTGGATACTGGGTTGGAAGTTGGGTTGAAAGTTGGGTTGGAAGCAGGGTTGTATGCTTGGTTGGAAGTTGGGTTGGAAGTTGTGTTCGAGGTTGGGTTGGAAGTTGGGATGGAAGTTGGGTTGGATACTGGGTTGGAAGTTGGGTTGGAAGTTGGGTTGGAAGTTGGGTTGGAAGTCGGGTTGAAAGTTGGGTGGTAAGCTGTGTTAGAAGCTGGGCTCAAAGTTGGGTCAAAAGTTGGGTTGGAAGTTGGGTTGGAAGTTCGGTTTGAAGTTGGGTTGGAAGTTAGGTTGGAAGTTGGGTTGGAAGTTGGGTTGGATGTTGGGAAGGAAGTTGGGATGGAAGTTGGGTTTGAATTTGGAATGGAAGTTGGGATGGAAGTTGGGCTGGAAGTTGGGATGGAAGTTGGGTTGGATGTTGGGTTGAACGTTGGGTTGGAAGTTGAGTTAGAATTTGGGTTCCAATGTGGGTTCGAGGTTGGGATGGAAGTTTTGTTGGAAGTTGGTTGGAAGTTGGATTGGAAGTTGGGTTGGAAGTTGGGTTGGAAGTTGGGTTGGAAGTTGGATTGGAAGTTGAGTTGAAAGCTGGGTTGGAAGGTGGGTTGGATGCTGGATTGGAAGTTGGGTTGGAAGTTGGATTGGAAGTTGGGTTGGAAGTTGGGTCGGAAGTTGGGTTGGAAGTTGGGTTAGAAGTTGGGATGGAAGTTGGGCTGGAAGTTGGGATGGAAATTAGGTTGGAAGTTGGGTTGGAGGTTGGGTTGGAAGTCGGGTTGGAAGCGGGGTTGAAGGTGGGTTGGAAGCTAGGTTGGATGCTGGGTTGGAAGTTGGGTTGAAAGTTGTATTGGCAGTTGGGTTGGAAATTGGGTTGGAAGTTCGGTTGAGAGTTGGGTTGGAAGATGGGTTGGAAGTTGGGTTGGAACGTGGGTTATAAGTTGGGTTGGATGTTGGGTTGGATGTTGGGTTGGAATTTGCGAGGGTTAGCAGTTTTGAAGGATGTTGGGTTGGAAGTTGGGTTGGAAGTTGGGATGGAAGTTGTGATGGAAGTTGGGTTGGAAGTTGGGTTGGAAGTTGGGTTGGAAGTTGGGTTGGAAGTTGGGTTGGAATTTTGGGTTGGATGTAAGGATGGAAGTTGGGATGGAAGTTGGGTTTGAAGTTGGGATGGAAGTTGGGTTAGAAGTTGTGTTAGAAGTTGGGTTGGAAGTTGGTTGGAAGTTGGATTTGAAGTTGGGTTGGAAAATGGGTTGGAAGTTGGGTTGGATGTTGGGTTGGAAGTTGAGTTGGAAGTTGGGTTGGAAGGTGGGTTGGATGTTGGATTGGAAGTTGGGTTGGAACTTGGGTTGGAAGTGGATTGGAAGTTGGGTTGGAAGTTTGGTTGGAAGTAGGGTTGGAAGTTGGGATGGATGTTGGGATGGAAGTTGGACTGAAAGTTGGGATGGAAGTTAGGTTGGAAGTTGGGTTGGTGGCTGGGTTGGAAGTTTGGTTGGAAGTTGGGTTGGAGGTTGGATTAGACATTGGGTTGAAAGTTGGGATGGAATCTGGGTTGGAAGCTGGGTTTGAAGTTGGAATGGAAGTTGGGTTGAAAGTTGGGATGGAATCTGGGTTGGAAGCTGGGTTGGAAGTTTGGTTGGAATTTGGGTTGGAATTCGGGTTGGACGTTGGGTTGGAAGTTGGGTTGGAAGTTGGGATGGAAGTTCGGATAGAAGTTGGGTTGGAAGTTGGGTTGGAAGTTGAGTTGGAAGGTAAGTTGGAAGTTGGGTTGGAAGTTGGGATGAGAGTTGGGTTGAAAGATGGGATGCAAGTTGGGTTGGAAGTTGGGTTGAAAGTTGTGATTGAAGTTGGTTTGGAAGTTGGGTTGAAAGTTGGGTTGGAAGCTGGGTTCAAAGCTGGGTTGGAAATGGGGTCGGAAGTTGGGTTGGAAAATGGGTTGGAAGTTGGTTTGGAAGTTGGGTTGGAATTTGGGTTGGAAGTTGGGTTGGAAGTTGGGTTGGATGTTGGGATGGAAGTTTGGATGGGAATTTGGTTTGATGTTGGGATAGAAGTTGGGATGGAAGTTGGGTTAGAAGTTGTGTTAGAAGTTGGGTTGGAAGTTGGGCTGGAAGTTGGGTTGGACGTTGGGTTGAACGTTAGGTTTGAAGTTGAGTTGGAAGTTGGGTTGGAGGTTGGGTTGGAAGGTAGGTTGGAAGTTGGGTTGGAAGTTGGATTGGAAGTTGGGTTGAAAGTTGGGATGTAATCTGGGTTAGAAGTAGGGTTGGATGGTGGGTTGGAAGTTGGGTTGGAATTTGGGTTGGAAGTTGGGTTGGAACTTGGAATGGAAGTTGGGATGAAATTTGGGATGGAAGTTTGGTTGGAAGTTGGGTTGGAAGTTGGGTTGGATATTGGGTTGGAAGTTGGGTTGGAAGTTGGATTGAAAGTTGAGTTTGAAGCTAGTTTGGACGCTGGGTTGGAAGTTGGGTTGGAAGTTGTGTTGGAAGTTGGGTTGGAAGTTGAGTTGGAAGCTGGGTTGGAACTTGGGTTGGAAGTTGGGTTGGAAGTTGGGATGGAAGTGGGGATGGAAGTTGGGTTGGAAGTTAGGTTGGAAGTTGGGCTTGAAGTTGGGTTGGAAGTTTGATTGGAAGTTGGGTTGGAAGTTGGGTTGGAAGTTGGGATGGAAGTTGGGATGTAAGTTGGCATTGAAGTTAGATTGGAAGTTGGGCTGGAAGGTGGGTTGGAAGTTGGGTTGGAAGTTGGGTTGGATGCTAGGCTGGATGCGGGGTTGGAAGCTGGGTTGGAAGTTGTGTTGGAAGTTGGGTTGGACGTTAGGTCGGAACTTGGGTTGGATGTTGGGTTGGAAGTTGGATTAGAAGTTGGGTTGGAAGTTGAGATAGATATTCGCATGGAAGTTGGGTTGGAAGTTAAGTTGGAAGTTGGGTTGGTAGTTGGGTTGGAAGTTGGGTTGGAAGTTGGGTTGGAAGTTGGGTGGGAAGTTGGGTTGGAAGTTGGGATGGAAGTAGGGCTTGAAATTGGCATGGAAGTTGGGTTGGAAGTTGGGTTGGAAGTTGGGTTGGAAGTTGGGTGGGAAGTTGGGTTGGAAGTTGGGATGGAAGTAGGGCTTGAAATTGGCATGGAAGTTGGGTTGGAAGTTGGGTTGGAAGTTGGGTTGGAAGTTGGGTTGGAAGTTGGGTTGGAAGTTGGGATGGAAGTTGGCTTGGAAGTTATGTTGGAAGTTGGATTGGAAGTTGGGTTGTAAGTTGGATTGGATGTTGGGTTAGAAATTAGGTTGGAAGTTGGGTTGGAAGTTGGGTTGGAACTTGGGTTGGATGTTGGGTTGTAATTTGGATTAAAAGGTTGGGTTGGAAGTTGGGATAGATGTTCGCATGGAAGTTGGCTTGGAAGTTAAGTCGGAAGTTGGGTTGGAAGTAGGGTTGGAAGTTGGGTTGGAAGTTGGGTTGGAAGTTGGGTTGGATGTTGGGTTGGAAGTTGGGTTGGAAGTTGGGATGGAAGTAGGGTTTGAAGTTGGCATGGAAGTTGGGTTGGAAGTTGGGTTGGAAGCTCGACTAGAAGCTGGGTTGGAATTTGGGTTGGAAGTTGGGTTGGAAATTTGGTTGGAAGTTAGGTTAAAAGTTGGGTTTGATGTTGGGTTGGAAGTTGGAATGGATGTTGAAATGGAAGCTGGGATGGAAGTTGTGTTTGAAGGTGGGATGGAAGTTGGGATGGAAGTTGGGTTGGAAGTTGGGTTAGACGTTGGGTTGGAAGTTGGTTTGGAGGTTGGGTTGGACGTTGGGTTGGAAGTTGAGTTAGAAGTTGGGTTGAAAGTTGGGTTGGAAGTGGGTTGAAATTTTGGTTGGAAGCTGGGGTGTATGCTGGGTTTGAAGTTGGGTTGGAAGTTGTGTTGGAAGTTGGTTTGCATGTTGGGTTGGAGGTTGAGTTGGAATTTGGGTTAGAAGTTGAGTTCGAAGTTGTGTTGGAAGTTGGGTTAGAAGCTGGGTTAGAAGATGGGTTGGAACATGGGTTGGAAGTTTGGTTGGAAGTTGGGTTGGACGTTGGGTTGGAAGTTGGGTCAGAAGTTGGGTTGGAAGTTGGGATGGAAGTTGGGTTGGAAGTTTTGTTGGAAGTTGGGTTCGAAGTTGAGTTCGATGTTGGGTGAAAAGTTGGGCTGGAAGCTGGGTTGAAAGTTGGGCTGGAAGCTGGGTTAGAAGCTAGGTTGGAAGTTGGGTCGGAAGTTGGGTTGGAAATTGGGATGAAGTTGGGTTGAAAGTTGGGTTGGAAGTTGGGTTGGAAGTTGGGTTGGATGTTGGGATGAAAGTTGGGATGGAAGTTGGGTTTGACGTTGGGATGGAAGTTGGGTTAGACATTGTGTTAGAGTTGGGTTGGATGTTGGGCTAGAAGTTGGGTTGGACGTTGGGTGGAACGTTGGGTTGGATGTTGAGTTGGAAGTTGGGTTGGAGGTTGGGTTGGACGTTGGGTTGGGAGTTGGGTTGGAAGTTGGGTTNCAGTGACCAACCAAAGTATGCATATGTCCCTGACCATGACCAACAAAATTGACTTCATGTGGTCAACGTTGACAACTCACAACAAGAGTCACAGATAGTGAGAGAGGGTAACAATGCCTTGGGAACACTAGCTATTAACTAGAAAGCACAAAGACATTCAATATGTAGTGACACGACGTGGCAACCATGTACACTGACAAACCAAACTAGGCATTTGCCACTAACCATGAACAAAATAATTTCATAGTGTGTTGGGTAGGAAGTTGGGATGGAAGTTGGGATGGAAGTTGGGCTGGAAGTTGGAATGGAAGTTAGGTTGGAAGTTGGGTTGGAAGTTGGGTCGAAAGTTGGGTTGGACGCTAGGTTGTATGCTGGGTTGGAAGTTGGATTGGACGTTGTGTTGGAAGTTGGGTTGAATGTTGGGCTGGTAGCTGGGTTGGAAACTGGGTTGGATGTTGGGTTGGAAGTTGGGCTGGAGGTTGGGATGGAAGTTGGGATGGAAGTTAGATTGGAATTTGGGTTGGAAGTTGGGCTGGAAATTGGATTGGAAGATGGGTTGGAAGTTAGGTTGGAAGTTCGGTTGGAAGTTGGGTCGGAACTTGGGTTGGCACTTGGGCTGGAACTTGGGTTGGAAGTTTGGTTGGAAGTTGGGATGGAAGTTGGGATGAAAGTTGGGTTGGAAGCTGGGTTGGAGGTTGGGTTGGGAGTTGGGCTGGAAGTTGGGTTGGAAGTTGGGTAGGAAGTTGGGTTGAAAATTGGGTTGGAAGCTGGGTTAGACGCTGGGTTGGAACTTGGGTTGGAAGTTGGGTTGGAAGTTGGGTTGGAAGTTGGGTTGGAAGTTGGGTTGGAAGT